>JAQHUG010000326.1:549742-578130 GCA_028555095.1 Dicrostonyx torquatus | reverse complement strand
CTGGAGAAATAGCTGAGAGTCCTACATCTTGCAGGCAACAGGAAGTCAACTGAGACACTAAGCAGTATTCTGAGTATAGGAAGCCTCAAAGCCCACCCCCACAGTGACACAGTTCCTCCAACAAGGACACACCCATTCTAACAAAGCCACACTTCCTAGTAGTGTCATTCCCTATGAGATTATGGGGGCCAATTACATGCAAACTACCACACTATGCCATACTTGACCAGAAGTTATTAACAGCTTATTTGTTACCATGGAAATCGGAGTCCTGAGATATATTTGAGGTTTTTCAGGTGATGTCCTGAGTGTACCTGCCACCCGATTGTCAAGGATGCACCTTAGATAGACTCAATATGTCTCACCTGACCTGTCACATCAGGGCAGTAAGATGGCAGCATTAGAGAGCCGGCTCATGGTTCCAGTTCTGTGTGCCTCCAACAGCTGCTCCAGGTTCCATGGGATACCTAGGACCCTCTGCTCTGAGTCCACAGGATACCTAGGACCCTCTGCTCTGAGCCCACGGGATACCTAGGACCCTCTGCTCTGAGCCCACGGGATACCTAGGATCCTCTGCTCTGAGCCCATGAGATACCTAGGACCCTCTGGAAGCCTTTGCAACTGCACTTGTGGGTTTGGAGGTGCTTGCTTCCTCTCCACCAGTCTGGTCAGCTGCTACACCAGCTCCTTTCCCATACCCCAGCATCTATTCTCAACCCTGCTCATTCTTTCTTCATTCTATGGTTTTTCCAAATTAAGAGATGTTGCTTAAATTGCCCATACTTTCTCATTTGTGTTCATTTTAAAATGTGCTAAGGGACATAGGGCAGGCATCTGCAAGGCAGACACCACCATGTCCAGCTCCAACGCTTCGCCCTAGGCAGCAAATGATTCCTACATTTCTGGTGAATAAACTTTACCTTACAAAATAGCCACTGATATTTTGAGATTATGCAGATTTATAATTTTTCCGTTGCTTTTTGATTCACTGAAAATCATTGCATAATTCAGCTTCTTAAACAGTTTTTTCTTTTTCTTTTTTCTGTTTCAACCTCGTTGGGCAGCAATGGACCAACCTTCAGTGGACAACTTCACTTACTGAGCCTCCTGTGAAGGGCTGCATAGCCAGCCGACTGCTCACAGGGGTGTGGTAGCACATAACTGTAATCTCGGCTTTTGGAGACTGAGGCAGGACGGATGATTCGAGTCTGAGGCCAGAGGGACCCACCTAGTAAATCTAGCCAGCCTAAGCTACCAAGCAAGATCCTAAATAAATAAATAAGCAAATAAATTCATGCTTGCAGTTTTTCAGGTTGCCCATCTGGTCACTTGGCATAAACAACTTTGCTACTTTGGCGCCGAGACAGTTGGGTCTTTCTTCATCTACTCTCATTTCCTATATAAAATAATATGGGTATTTGGGGATGCCACCACCAATAAGATTCCTAATATGCTCTGAAAATGATTGTCTTCTTGGTTTCTTCTTTAATGAATGAATCTCAGGCATGTCTGGGGAGCAGCTTCATAAGTTTACATGAATTTCATAGCCCCTCATCTTCTGAACCAGATTACTTCTTCCTCGAATGCACCCCATTTCCTTCGACTATTTCAGTCTCTAGTGCTTTTTTTTTGTGAAACCAGCACCCTTACTGACATCCAAAGCAGAAGGGCACGGGACACTAACAACATTCGCAAGGACTCTGTTTTACCACCCCTGGGTCATGTCCATTCTAGACAAACACCTGGGTTTGGATTAGTCAGGCCCAGAAGTCTTGCAAGCCTATGAACAGCGTTTTTCATGTCACTTATCTGCTTGGTGACAAGTGGGCAGTGCAGACATCAGCCCTATGTCCACCGCCACCTACGGCTTTAACCCCCTTTCCATCGCATCTCTCTTTTTCTCTTGCAGTCTTTGCTTTGGCGCATATCTGTTTCATTTCCTTTTAAAGTAGTTTAAATTCTTTAATCATTTTAAACATGCATTTTAATTACATTCTTTCCCCCTCTCCACCCCGCACTACTACAGGCTTTTATAAGAATATTAGAGTCTCCTGCTGCGCATTCCAGACAGCTCCTCTCTTCTCCTATAACAAAGGGTTTTCCCGAGGATGAAGTGAGGGAAATAGTCTGCTCCACAAGAAATGGTCGTGTTAATCTCATCAGAAGGAGATGCAAGGAGTGGGTAGCCCTAGCGCTGGAGAGGAGACCCAAGCTCGGCTTGTTGTGTCAGTCCAATGTGGAAAGTTCAACTGATGCAAACACTTCAGACTGTTGCTCCTTTACAGTAACTGCTTAATAGCAAACAGTAGAGCCGTGAGAAAAAGGGATAAAGGACACTGCACTTGGAGAGCAAGAAAAACGCGAGGTGCGCCGTGACTGACATTGAGTGTCACCTGGGACCTGACTAGGAGAGAGGAGGCCAGGAAGAAGAGAGTGCTCATGGGAAAATTCCACTGTTGCCAATTTTCTTCCCTCTTCTTGGAAAACGCTAGGATTTCCTTGATTCTTAAGCTCTTTTGGAAGATTAATTAGATTTTACTTTTAATGTAAAAAAGTCTATCTACATCCTCTAAGGATCGCACCCCATTTCCCAACACACACCGAAACCACCTGACCGTAAACACCTGTCCCACGTACAACATAAACACCTGACCGCATACTGCCATCTAGTGGCAGCTAATGTAACCGCCTTCATTCATGTGGACACAGTCAGTACCATATGCTGGAGCAGAGGGTAACTTTAAACCCCCAGTCAGGTACGAGCGCGGCTGTTTGTCCCACTCACGCGTTTCTCACTTTCTCTGGCCTCTCATTCTATTTGTCAGTTTCCAGCGAACAGAGTAGTTAGGGGCTGGAGGGATTGTTCAGTGATGCAATCGTGTTGCAGGCCTGCCCCTACCCCTCAGCCCTTCCCAGTACCTGAAGGTAGAGCAGCCACCATGAGGGAGAAAGTGGTCAAGTAACGGAGGCCACTAAGGTAGAAGATGCTTGGGGTGTTGATCTGATGTTTGAGCCTCGGGACCCATTTGGTAGGAGGTGACACACTTCTAAGCGTTGTCCTCTGAGCTGTACCTGTGTGCTAAGCATGCATGTGTGCACACTTGTACATAAACACACAAAAAAATGCAATAAAAACTAAAACAAAATTTGTTTATGTCTTCTAGTCTTAGTGTCACATAACATAGGGTGACAAAGTAAGGACTTCTAGGGTATGCTAAGGCTCTCTGACGTAGCAAAGGAACAACTATAGTCTCCTAGGAAAGACAAGCGCAGCTTAGGTACATTACTTCACGGCACGGGAGGTGCAAGGAGGAGAATCAGAGTCCAATCACTGCCCGGCAAGAACGGGTATTTTTAATGAATGAAAAGAGGGGAGACTCACGCTACAAGGGTGGGAAGTCCGAAGTCCTACCCGTCTGGTGGACACCGCATGGAGAAAGAGCACACCTGCTCCCTCGGTTTTTGTTACCTGGGGTCCAAGTGGCCACACCCTAACTCGAGGTGATTGGTTGATAGTCTCCCCCATCAGAAAACAAGTTGTTTACAAGAAATTCAGGATCTAGGGGTTCACTTCTCCCAATATTTCACCCCCCCTTTTTCTTTCTTTTCTTTTCCTCGACAATCTTTTAGGAAATTTGGGCATCGTCAATCTGTCTAAGGTGTCTAGATCAAAGGGGAAACTTGGGTAGTGCAGGTAGTGTAAGATCTGGAGAATGGCATTTCCAGCTTCCCAAGCCGAGGCTTTGTTCCCAATGGTGCCTGAGTGAGAAGCATCTTCTTTCTCCAGGGCCTTTTCCAGAATTCAAGGCATCCAGCATAATTCTATATGTCAAGATTATATGGCTGAAGGAAAAGTCATCCCGTATAACAGTACATCTAAGAGTTATGTCCAATAATTAATACTCTTCTGAGGTTTTGGGGATGAATACCACTATGAAAAGAGAGGGACACCATGGCTTCACAAGGTTTACGGAATACAAGCCGGGCGGTGGTGGCACAAGCTGGGCGGTGGTGGCACACGCCTTTAATCCCAGCACTCGGGAGGCAGAGGCAGGCAGATCTCTGGGAGTTCAAGGCCAGCCTGGTCTATGAGAGCTAGTTCCGGGACAGGCTCCAAAGCTACAGAGAAACCTTGCATAAAAAAAAAAAGACTAACACACACACACACACACACACACACACGCACCCTCTTCAGATGGTAATAGAAAAACAAGGAGGTAGAAATAAGTACAAGACTAGTTGTGTCATTCTCAAATATCAAATATACTCTCTTGCCATCTCAAAGTTATTGAGTAAAACCAGATATCAAAATATTAAATGCATCTCGTAATGTAAATATCTGTTATGCACACCCTGTGAGGGTTGAGGACACAGGTTGAGAACCACGACCCTATGTAATCTGTCAACTAGAAATGAAGTCAAAGACAGATTCTGAAGATGTTAACATTAAATACTCATCCAGTTTAATTAACCCACTGTCTTCTCAGACCACCAGCTCTCTGAATAACAGGTAGTTTTGAGAGTCATCTGAACGTAGTAGGTGACAGTAAATCCTGGGGTTCTGGTTACAGTAACAACATTCTTCCTGGGATTCAGTCTATCACTTGGAGCCCTGGATGCTTTTTCTATCTGAGAATCTGAGAAACAAATGTGTGTGTGTGTGTGTGTGTATGAATGTATATTGCAACTTTTTACAATTTATTTTCTTTAAAAAGCAATCTTTTTTCATTTTACAAACTAATTCCGGTTCCACCCCCTCCCTCCTCCCACTCCTCCCTTTCTCCCCACCTCACCCCCCAGCCACTCCTCAGAGAGGGTAAGGCTTCTCATGGGGAGTCTACAAAATCTGTTACATAACCTTGAGGCAGGACCAAGGCCCTCCCTGCTATATTAGGCTAAGCAAGGTATCCCTCCATAGAGAATGGGCTCCAAAAAGTCAGTCAAAGCACTCGGGGTAAATCATGGTCCCAGTGCCAGTGGCCCCAGACTGCCCCAGCCACACAACTGTTGTATAATCTCAATGTATACAGCATAAGCTTCACTTTCTTAGCACGCACAACCTCATAGTCTTTTATAAATTTACAACCATTACCACTATCCAACTCCAGAAGGTTCCACCAAAAGAAACGCTAGACTCATGAACACGTGGAAAGTGGGGGCAGGAGAACCAAAAATTCAGGGTCAACCTCCCTGAGGAGGACATAGTGAGTTGGTGGCCAGCTTGGAGGAGACCTTCTGAGGCTGGTGGTGTCTGCCCTGGGGCTGCTTTGGAGTCTGTGCTGCCCTCCCAGGAGCTGTCAGTTCTAGCCTGGCTCTATCAGAAGAAGGTGTGGGATCCTTATGAGAATCACAGAAACTTGGGGCTGGAACTTGATTGGTCGGTGGGGCACCTCGTGATGTTATTAAGTTACAGATTCCAGTGGACGAGCAGGATAAGGTTGAGGCCACTTGTGTTTAAAGCTTTAGGCTGCATATCTGCAGTGGCTTCCAGCCTCCCTTTGTGTGGAGGGGAAGACGGAGGAGTTAGCCTTGACCTTCAAAACCACAGACATCCCACAGTCGAGGCCAGCATGGTTGATTATAAACTGAAACGAGTCCAAGGAAGGAGAGGCAGAGAAGGTGAGAGCCCTAGTCAAAGCTCTAGCTGGTCACAGCAGCTTCCTGTCCCCACTGCATCCACTTAGATGTCCAGCCTCCTTGTACCCTGCTACTCTGGGTCCTGCACAGATTTGCCATAAACGCTGTGGATGCATGCAAAATACACTGCTTCATTATCTTAATCCTGTGGTTTCTTTCAGCTCTCTCATCATCTTAATGCAATTAGTGTATGTTTTAATTACATGCACGGCCTCCAAACTGAAATCAATTTTGACAGCTTGAGAAGTGCTACATCTAATTTTACCCAATCTGTTTGAGGCAAGATTGCCAAAAAAAAATTGCCTTGGTCTGTTTATTTTTTAATTATTTTTTGTGTATGAGTGTTTTGTCTGCATGTATGCCTGTGTACCACTTGCATGCCTGGTATCAGTGGAGGTCAAAAGAGGGAGTCAGGTCTTCCCTCATCTCTCTCCATCTAGAATTCCAGATGGTTATGAGCTGCCATGTGCATGCTGGAAACTGAGCTCCGGAAGAACAGTCAATGCTTTGAACAGCTAACTCACCTCTCCAGCTCCAGTCTGATTATTTTTAGAAGTAATTGCTGTATAGTTTTAAAATCTACATATATTTTAAAATAAAAGACTGTTAAGAAGATGGAAGAAGCTCTCATATGGGTCCAAACTAGAATATGAATTCCACAGTTCTGCTGTGCTGGCTGCCCTCAGAGTTCAGCCTTCTTCCTGGGACCTTCCGTAGCTCCTGTGCTGACTGCCCCAGGAAGCAGCTCCTAATGAGCAACTCAGCGGATCCTCCAGCCTTAGGTCCTCTCCCTGGTGAGGGATCAAAGTAAGCTTCACAGAATATTCCGGCTGCCCTCTGGCCCCAGGATGGTGCTGTCCTATAAGTCTGACAGAACCAGGCAGGGAGCACGGTGGAAGAGCCCTGTGGATGGTGCTGCTGTCCTTGGATGCTCATGAAGACGTCTTTGGGAACACTGTGACAAACACTGCTGACTGTCGTTGCATTTTGTGAGTACCAGTTTCTTTGGCCTCTGAATGGTTAGGTACACCTCAGGGAAAGCACAGAAACACTTTGGAGAAGGTTCCCTAGCCGACTTATACCCCTCGGTGGGCTGGCCCCTCGGACGCCTGTGTCAACTCCATGGCAAGCCTCTGGCGCCACCTTGTGTTTGGAAGACCTATCCCATACCGTGAGCAGGGTCAGTCTCCTATTGAGGAGACCAACCCAGTCTAGTCAGTGGTGGCAGCTGGGTGACACCTTCTGAGGCTGTGGATGACAAGGGGATGGCATGTGTTCTGGAAGCTTAGACAGCAGATAACCTGAGGAAACAGAGGCCCCAGGAAGAGGAACAACACCAAAGATCAGAACTTCAAGGCAATCGGGTTCCATGAAGAATAAGAGGCAGGGGAGGTGGAGAAAAGGAAGAGGAGAGGGAGAGACTGAGTCAGATTTTCCCCTAGACTAGATTTACGTTTGATTAAAAAAAAAAAAAAGTATTACCCTAGTAAGATATTTTTTGAGCTAAGTCGATGCACCCATCTGGTGGATTTTAGCACAGGCCACAGCCATGAAAGTCAAAGGACAGAAGGGCCTTCCTTCTTCTCACATTGTCCTCTGTTTTCTCATCTAAAAACAAAGTTTTTAATCCCTGCACTCGATGGGGGGGAGGAGGCTAGAAAATTCTAGGTGGTCAGAGCTATATAGAGATAAGTAGATATATAATAAAAATAAAAACAACACATAACTTTACCAGCTTTTATTCTATTGAGTCGCAGAGAAGATCATGAATAAAAGAAAATCCAGGGCCTGAGAGGCTCTCAATGAACAGGAAGGCTCTCCCCTCTCTTCCAGCTCCCTTCGCCACTCTTCCGCCACGCCCCTCCTCCACGCCTCCTCACGCCCCCTTGGGGAGGAGCTCCTCCCCAGTTTTGGAATTAAACTCACTCAGGACCTCGGGCTCCGGGACTGCACATCCATGCTTGTCACTTACTGAACTCGGGTAGCCAGGCAGCTCCGCGTCCCCACGGTAACGTCGCCCTAGCCCCGCTGCTTCCGCCGCTTTCTCCGCGGTAACTTGTCCGAGTCCTGGCTGCTGTCCCGCTCCGGCGGCTCAGTTTGTTTTCACAGCCAGCGTCTTAACCGCCAGCTCAGTCTTTGGGATGGCAGCAGTCTGTGCGGCTGGAGGATTCGCGTTTTCCACCTGCAGCTGGGGTTCGGCAGTGCGGGGAGAACCCCGAAACTCAGGGCAGTGCGCTGTGTTCAGAGGCGGGGGGTGGAGCCTTAGGCCTCTGCGAACTGGCCAGAGGTTTTAGAGCCGCCTCCCATCCCCCACCCCATCGAGCCTGCCTTAAACTCCAACCCCGAGGGTAGCCGAATCTCCAAGATTTCCCAGACGCAGAATCCCGGCCCTCCCTGTTATTACTATTTATCGTGTTTATTCCCGCCTCCATTCTGGAATAAAATTCAGAGAAGTCCCACGAAGTAATTATCACAATAATGAACTGCAGAGGTTTGAGTCCAGAGTCCTCGCACAGAAAGTGCAGCTGATTCTTTTTTGAGTTTTGCAAGAAAAAAAAGAGAGAGAGAGAACTTTCAACCTTCAGGTGTTTTTCTTGTAGTTTTTAGACTGGGACGCTGTCCCTTGAAGTCATTGGTCAGAACTGTAAGGAGCTTGGGCCTCAATGCTTAACCAGGCCAGCTTCTTGTTGCTCATACAGAACTCTCTGGCGAGCTGAATTCAAGCCAGGCTCTTTCTTTCCTCTGTTCCTTGTTCAGTCTTTCTTGAGTTGCAGAATCCGGAGCCCACCTCCGCGCCCCGGTACCATGTGGTCTATTCCACTGAGAATGGAGCTTTGGGGCTTTGGGGCTTTAGGGAAATGATCCTTTTAGCAGTTCCTTGTAGTCCTACCTGCTTCTGCTCTGTCCCAGTACCTTCAGCAGTTTGGTTGGGGATTTAGTAGCTCACTTGTGGCATTTCCTTTAGTCTGGTCCGGTAAAGATATGCAGCGAGGATTTCAGGCCAGTTTGCATAAGCGCTAACACTGTCCGCAGCGTTTTGGAATTCCCTGTGATAACTGCAGGCACTGCTGAGCCTCTGACCTCCTGACCCTGCCTTCTGCCTTCTGAGATACTGTGCCTGCCTTGCTTATCCACTACACTAGGCTTTGGGGTTGCCTTGCTTTTGTTGTTTGTCATGGGCTCCTGTGTGGGGTGACTGTATACCCCAGATTCCTAAAGTCATTTCTGTTTATACACATTGTCCCAGCATGACAGTATCCATCCCAGTTCTATGTAGTAATATTCTTGGTTTCAGGCATGCCTAATGCACATGACTGCAGATAGCTATGAATAAGGCCCCAAATGGAATTGTGCGGTTATTTTAAAATGTTATGTGATTTTATTTATTCCCTTACCCTTGTAATTTGATGGCACCATTCTGAGGCTTAAATTTTGTAGGTAGCAAGGTCGTGTTGCAATGTTGAAAGGTCGGGATTGCCTGGTAGGTAATTAGCCCACCTGAATGCACATGCATTCATAGGCAGCAAGAGTGGCTCATGGCAGCTGATGTAGAACTCACGGTGGGCCCACAGGAGTCAGAGACCTGAAGCAGGAAACCACAACTTCAGGGCTAGAGGTGGAGCTCAGTGGCAGAGAAATCGCAGAAAGGGTCCATCTCCAGGGTCAGGAAGAGGCCAAAAACAGACTTCTTCCAGGTCAGTATCAGAGCTCCCCTTCTCATGGCAGGGGTGTAGACATGCTGAAGTGGTGTTGGGAGTTATGTGTAGTCAAATTGACCACCCTAGGTACTGTGGGGCTTTGACATGAGAACCCCTAAGTTCTGTGATCTCTGTCTCATTCTAAGCAACAGAAGGCCCTGAATCCATGCTAGAGAGTTTCAAAGGCAGTATTCCAGCTATTCTGCTGGCCTTCTAGAATTAGGCTCTAAGGTGGGCCACAGGTTATTATTATGCCTAACTTTCCTGATTTGCCTGGGATTGAGGGTCTCCTGGGACATGGGACTTGCAGTTTTAAAAAATATGTATTTTGTTTAGTATTCATATATGCTTATAATATGTTTTGATCAAATATCTGTCCCATTCCTTCCCCTCTGGCTCCTCCCCACCACTTTCCCTTCCAATTTCATGTTCTCTCTCTCTTTAAAAAACAAAAACAAAAGCCCACAGAGTCCATTTAGTACGTAGGTCTGAGAGTGTAACACAAGGACCCTGCTTTTGTCCTACCTGGTCCCCCAGCCATTTAGTCCCAGAGAAAATCACACAGAGAGTCTGCATTAATGATAAACTGGTTGGCCCATTAGCTCAGACTTTGTATTAGCTCTTATAACTTATATTAACCCATTATTCTTATCTGTGTTAGCCACATGGCTCAGTACCTTTTTCATCAGGGCAGGTCACATCCTGCTTCTTTGGTAGTCTGGGCAGGACTGGCGAGGGAGCTTCCTGCTTTCCAGAATTCTCCTGTTCTCATTGTGCCACCTCTACTTCCTGTCTGGCTACTGACCAATCAACATTTATTTAAAACATGATTAACAGAATACAGACAATAATCCTACACCATGGGAGCCTCTCAGAGCCTGCATCCCTGAAGAAAACTGATTCCCAATTACCCATTCATGTAGTCCGTGAATAGAGTAGAAATGATCACAGATGGGCCAGTATCTTTGTAATAGGGTCGAGCATCCTTTGGGACACTCATATGGTAGATTCATTTTTGAGGAATTGCTATAGTAGTGACTATAGAAGTTGGTGCGGCTTACACCAGCAGTGAATAACCTTTCCCCACATCCACATCAGCTTTGCCAATCAGATATTCTGGTCTTTTCCCGACTAAGAAGCCTGTCGAAATGGCAGCTACCTGCTATTGCTATGATCTTTCTCCATTCCAAGGTTTTCTTGGTCACTGGTAAGGGTGTGGTTTTCTTTTTCCCAGCATGCTCCAGTACTTACACCTCAAGGTAGTGGGCTCAGTGGAGTTGCCTATTTTGATCAGAAGGACCATGATTTACACAAGACTTGATAAAGCTGAGATGAGATTCAAATTAGGGCTGCCAAAGCCATGTTCTGAGATGCATATCCCAGTGAGTGGTGGCTCAGACATTAGGCCGGAGGACTGTGTATACTCAGCTTCATCCTGTGGGGTTCCGGCAGCTTGAAGACCAGCCACCTCTGGGACTGTTCCTCTGCAGGCTTCCAGGATCATGTGGTACACCAGCACCCGGGGAGTGGCCCCACGGGTCAACTTTGAGGGAGCCCTCTTCTCTGGCTATGCACCAGATGGGGGCCTCTATGTGCCAGAGGAGCTCCCACAGCTGGACAGAGAGACCCTGCATCACTGGAGCACGCTTTCCTATCGCAGCCTGGTGAAGGAGCTGTGTGCCCTCTTCATTGGCCTAGAGCTCATTCCAAGTCATGACCTAAATGGTGAGTGTTGATGAATGTCTCTCTCATTCTTCCAGACACCTAGATGACTATCTTGCCTTGTTGAGTGTCCTGGGACAGGTTGTCTCAAGCTGTAATGTGCAATTAATTTTCCTCAAGGAACTCAATTTTAAAAGCAGACTCTAATTCGGTAGATTTGGGTATGTCTTAGTTATTTTTCTATGCTGTGCTAAGTCACCATCAAGGCAACTTAGGGAAAAATGAGTTTATCTGGGACTTACAGCTCGGGATGGTTAGAGTTCATGACCATCATGGTAGGGAGTGTGGCTGCAGGCATGGTGCCAAGGCAGGAGCTTAGCAGCTCATCTTGATCTGTAAGCATGAGGCAGTGAGCGCTAACTGGGAATGATGCAGGCTTTTGGAACCTCAAAGTCCACCCAGTTCACCCCAGTGACACTCCTCCAACAAGGACACACCTCCTAATTCTTCCCAAACAGTTCCACCCACTGTGGACCAAGCATTCAAATATATGAGTCTATGGGAGCCATTCAGAAATCACAAGGTTGGGTGTAAGGATCCTGCCTTTCTATTAAGGGCTATATATGACTACAGCTGTTGGTTCTCAGGTGACACTTGGAGTGACAAGAAGAAAATCCATAGGGTAATATTTTAGTCAGCATATCTGTTGATGTGGTAAAACACCATGACCAAAGCAATTTGGGGAGGAAAAGGTTTCTTTCAACATACAACTCTCTGGTCATGCTCTATTACTGAGGGAAGTCAGGGGCAGGAACTGAAATAGAAGACGTGGAAGAATACTGCTTAGGGGCATGTTCCCCATGGCTTGTTTATCCTTCTTATACATGCCTGAACCACCTGCCCAGGGGTGACACCACCCACAGTGAACTGAGCACCTCCCACATCAGTCATTAAACAAAAAACTCCCCTCAGACTTTTCCTACAAGCCGGTCTGACGGAGGCAATACCACAGTTGATATTCTCTTTTCCCTGATGTGTCTAGGTTTGTTTAAGTTGACAAAGTCATGGTAGGTTTTGTAGTTGGGGAGGAGGAAGCACTGCACATGACCAACAGCGATGATGTCCCCTGGAAGGGTTAGACATTTCAAAGTCAGCTCAGACGCATTAACCTAGAGTCCACATTTTATTAATATCTCAGGTGTGGTTCACAACAGATGTTCAAGAAGCTCGGTTCTAGACTGTGACTAAGTTTGTATATCAGCTATGCCCAAGTCCTGGCACCAGAGATGTGAGATTTAGTATTGCAAAGAACAAGCTAGCAACACTTCTATATTTAGGGAAGAAAATTAGGAGGCTGAAACTGACTTATTTGATCTATGATTTGATCTTCTATTAAAGTACATGCTTATAAAAAGACTCAAATGAGCTAGAGATATGGCTCAATAGTTAAATGCACTGGCTGCTCTTCCAGAATCCACATGCTCATAACCACCTGTGACTCTAGCTCCAGGGGATCTGGCTCCCTCTTCTGGCCTCTTCAGGCACTGCACACACATGGTACATACACATACATACAGGCAAGACACCCATTCATATAAGATAAATAAAAAGATTCAATGAAGAAGTATGCAAAATGAAAACTAGACATGTTCTAGAGACAGTTCTAGCCTCTGGGGTATTTGAGGAATATATAAGCAGTTTAATATGTCATTTAAGATCAGAATTTCTGGGCTTTTTAGCTGGCAATGAAAGATAAAAAGTTTATAGAGGCAGAAAGAGAACTTGAAGAGATAATGCCTTCACCTGCTGTCCAATCTCTACTCTCACAGATCTGATTGACCAAGCCTTCAGCAGATTCCGCCACAGAGATGTGGTCCATCTGCGCAGGCTGAAGAATGGGCTGAACATACTGGAGCTGTGGCACGGGGCCACATATGCCTTTAAGGACCTGTCCCTCTCCTGCACAGCTCAGTTCCTGCAGTACTTCCTGCAGAAGAGGAAGGATCATGTCACCATTGTTGTAGGTGGGTGTGGGAAGGGCAGGGTCCTCTAGCACCCCAGCTGGAGTGTGCTCACACACAGGATTGAACCTCTTAAGGCTTATGTTATCAGTTCTTGTAGACAGCAGTTCTCAGCCTGTGTGGCCATGATTCTTTTCAGGGTTGGACGACTACCCTTTCACAGGGGTTGCCTAGGACCATCAGAAAACAGATATTTACATTGTGATTCATAACAGTAGCAAAATTATAGTTATGAAATAGCAATGAAAATAATTGTGTGTTTGGGGTCATCACAACATGAGGGACTGTATTAAAGAGTCACAACATTCGGAAGGTTGAGAGCCAGTTTTTAGAGGGTTTCTAGCCTATTTTTATGCCACAGATTCTGCATTGGTTAATTTTCTCATTGCTGTGACAATATACCTGGCAGAAGCCACTTAAGGGAAGAAGGTTTGCTGCTCACAGTTTTGAGAGTGCTGTTCACATGGCAGGGAAGGCATGGTGACAGGGGCTTGAGGCATCTGTCACTTTGTCTCAACTGTCCGGAAGCAAGTAGCATGGATGCGGGTGCTCATCTTGTTTTCTTGGCTTTATTTTGTCCAGGACCATAGCTCATAGAGTGGTGCTGCCTACATTCAGGGTTGGCCTTCCCTTTTCAATCTAACCTTTCTGGAAATGCTCTTATAGACACATACACACGTATGTGTCCATGGTGGATTCTAAACACCATCAAGTTGACAAGATTAGGTATCATAGTTCCCTTTGTCAGTCTGCTAAAGGATGTGTATACTTCTCATAATATTTTTAGGTGTACAGAATACTCGTTATTGGAGTATTTAAGGACCCTGGACTAAGTACTAAGCACCTATCTTTCAAGTATTTGAAAACCATTTGTTGCTATATTGGGCACCAATATTTAAAGGTCAGTTTCATTCTTTATCCATTCCCCTTGTTCTAAATGGAGGGGTTGATCTCCTTTCTAGGAACTTCTGGGGACACGGGAAGTGCTG
This sequence comes from Dicrostonyx torquatus, assembly GCA_028555095.1. Taxonomy (NCBI): domain Eukaryota; kingdom Metazoa; phylum Chordata; class Mammalia; order Rodentia; family Cricetidae; genus Dicrostonyx; species Dicrostonyx torquatus. The sequence continues at coordinate 564,123 of JAQHUG010000326.1, read as the reverse complement.
CCATTGAGAGTGTCCAGGGATGCAAGAATATAGACATCATTGTTCTGTTGCCCAAAGGCCGTTGCACAAAGATTCAGGAGCTCCAGATGACAACAGTGCTGAAGGAGAATGTCCATGTGTTTGGAGGTAGGTGCAGGGCTGAGTGGTCCTGGCTTGACTGGCTGTTTTTGTAGGTGTGATTATGGATGGAGGTGCCTTGTCTTAGCTTTGGGAAGGTTCTGGGCTTCACAGTTTTCCACACTAGCTGGCATATGGCTTTAAACTTGCACTGTGTTGAACTATTGCAGCTGGTTCAGGTATCTGTCAGTGCTGCCTCTGCACAGGTCCCACTTGCCAATGTCACATGTAGGCAGCCATGTAGAACCATAACTTAAGCCAAGCCCTTGCTCAGTTTTGGGCACTAAAGTGTTGTGGGCACAAACGTGTTTCATAGTTGAGAAACCATGTCAATGTGTTTTGGCAGTTCATGCTCTTCCTTAGAGGACAGACTCCTAGGTCATGCATGTAAACAGAGCCAAATATTAAAATATGAAGCTGCTCGGTGCTGCCTGCTACCAGTTCTGTTATAGTTGGTCATATAATGATGACCTTGACTTTACCATGGGAACGGTAGCTTTAGGGGTCTTGGTTGGGGTTTTACACATTTTGACCATGTAGCCTGGCACTTGATACACTTGATACACAGGAAATGTTCTAATAATCAATCAATCAGTAATAACTATAAGGGGCTGGAGAGATGGCTGAGGGGTTAAGAGCACTGGCTACTCTTCTAGAGGATAGGGTTCAATTCCCAGCACACACATGGCAGCTCACCATCTCTAACAGCAGTTCCAGTGGAATCTGATGCCCCCTAGAGCCTGCATGGGCACTGTGTGCACATGGTACACAGACATACATGCAGGCAAAACACCCATACAATAAGATAAAATACATTTTAAAACAGATAAATAAAAATAAAATTCCTTCTACAGCTTGCCTGGGTCCTGGTATTGTCCTGTGGTGGTCTCAGTGAAAATGGCCCCATAAGCTCATATGTTTGAATGCTTGGTCCCCAGTTAGTAGAGCTGTTTGGGAAGGATTAGGAGCTACAGCTTTATTGGAGGAGGGAGCCCTTTGTTGGAAGTGTGTCACTGGGGATAGGTTTTGAGGTTTCAAAAGCTCAGGCCAGGTGGGTGCCCAATCTCTCTCTCTCTCTCTCTCTCTCTCTCTCTCTCTCTCTCTCTCTCTCTCTCTCTCTCTCTCTCTCTCTCTCTCTCTCTCTCTCTCTCTCTCTCTTCTGCCAGTGAATCAAATGTAAACTCTCAGTCATTGTTGCAACCCCATGCCTGCTTGCTTGCTGCTGTTTCCTGCCATGATGATCTAGAACTAATCCTCTGAAATATAAACAAGTCCCCAATTAAAGACTTCCTTTTATAATTGCCTCGGCCATGGTGTCTCTTCACGGCAATAGAGTAGTAACTAAGATAAACCCCATAGAGGATGATCTGACGTTAATATACCAATGTTGACAAGGAGCCCAGACCCTGGAAAGAAGCCCTCCCATGAGAGCAGCATGACTACCCTTTGTCTATCTGCAGGAGTGCAGAGGAAAAGACCCTCTGCTCTTTTCTTTGGCAAGCACATGTGCATTCCAGTGTAAAGTCCATGGTTTGGCTGAGCCATTGTTGGAAAACTTCTGCACATTGGCCTTGGCAATTGCCCATATCTGGCTGCATTTCTTTCTATGGTCATTGTAAGACTTTGATGAAGAATGTTTGGGCTCCTGCGGGCCCCTGCTGTTTCCCACATGCCAAGTTTTCTAGTCATAGGTCTAGGGCTGTCTTTTCCTAGCATGAAAGCAGAGAATGGCCATGGATGAAATCTTCACCTGGGAGCTGGAGAGCATTGCCCACCTGTGAAATAGTGGCAGCTGTGTGGTTGATAAGTAGAGCATGTCGTGATTATCGCTAGGGCTAAGGTGCTTCTGTTCTGTGTGTTGAGAGATAGTTCCATGGCTTTAAAGACATCGAGCTTGTTTATAAGCAGTGTTGTTCATGTTCTTTTCCTTCTTTGAGGCATCTGGCTTGACTGTGGCTATGTGTAGATTCAGGGTCATGGGAAAGATGTGTTTTTCCCTTTGTGAGCTCAAGGAGTAGGGATGGAGAACATGGACACTGAGTTTAAACTTCACTAATTCATCATCATCATGACTGTGTGTGTGATGAGAAGGATGTACACAACACAGGGACCACATGAATCTCAGAAGACAGCTTTGTGGAGTCATTTCTTTTCTTCTACCTTTAAATGCACACCTGAGATCAAACTCAGTCTGTCATGCTTATGTGGTATATAGTATTTTGGAATACATACACACACACACACACACACACATATATGTATATATATATACATATATATATATATGTTTATAGGGTATTACAATTAAGAGAGTGCCTGAGTCTCAGAAGAGAATTGGGCTTTGGATTTTTCAACAGTCTTGAGACTGATAGATTGTGGGAACTTTTGAAGTTTCACTAAATGCCTTTTGCTTTATGATATGGCCACAAGCCCATGGGGGCCAGGGAGTGGAATGTGTTGATTTGAATGAGAATGGCACCCGTAGGCTTGTATATTTGAGTGCTTGGTCCCCAGGTGGTAAAACTGCTTGGGAGGATTAGGTGTGGCCTTGATAGAGTTGTGTCACTGGAGTGGGTTTTGAGGATTCCAAAGCCCACAACCATTCCCAATTAGCAGGGAGAAGTTCTGTCCAAGCAAGCTTACCGAGCATATAAGAGCAGGGATCAGGACACCCACACTTCACCCACAGGAGAGCTGTGACCATTACCCCCAGCCCCAGGAGGGTTCACATCTTTCAGCTGAGTAAACACCCCCTCCTCCTTTCCAGAAGAGTGAAGAACATACTCTTTATGGAATAGTGAAGGCTTGGAATACAAGGGGAAGTCTTTTCCCAATATCCCAGAAGGCTGATTTTAGAATATCTTATTTTATAGAATGCAAGACCATTGGAAATAGTTCTGACCACATTTTCTCTTCTCCCAAATGAGGACAAATACTCAGAGTCACTAGAAAAAGTGGCCTGGATTCTATCCCCGAAGAGCTTATACAGAGCCTGGGAAGCCAGGCCATGTGAAAGTGAAGGAAGCAAAGTCTGGGTCAGAAGGGAGAGGACAGACCCAGCCCAGGAGGTCCTTGGTGGAGCCCAGCATGACTGCTCGGGCCTCCTGCTGCTCCTGAGAGCTGCCTCCTTCTCTCTCCCTGGCAGTGGAAGGAAACAGCGATGAACTCGATGAGCCCATCAAGGCCGTGTTTGCTGATGTGCCTTTTGTCCGGAGGCACAACCTGATGAGCTTGAACTCCATCAACTGGTCCCGGGTCCTGCTGCAGATGGCACACCACTTCTTTGCATATTTCCAGTGTGCACCCTCCTTGGACACGCACCCCTTACCCCCTGTGGAGGTGGTTGTGCCAACAGGAGCTGGGGGTAACCTTGCAGGTAAGGAGACCCAGGGATACAAATGAACTTTCTAGAAAGCACCCAGTCTTTCAAGCTGTCTTTTGCCTACAAATGTGGAGCAAAAGAAGGCTCTTTTGCCTACAAATGTGGAGCAAAAGAAGGCTGTGTTTTTATTCTAAAGAGGACAGAAAACCACATGGGATGCCCTAGGTTTCTTCCAGCTTGCAAAGGACGGGGACAGACCAGTCTAGGGTACTGCAGTGGAAGGAGATTGAGGACTGGGGAATTTCAGCAGCCTAGCCTGTGCTTACTTGCCTGGCAGATTGTAGACAGAAGTCAAGGCTCAGCCACAAACATAGCTCTGTGTCCTTTCCCCAAGTTTGCACTTCACTTCCAACTCCGCTCACTGCCTGCTGGGACCAAGGGAAGTGGAAAAGACGCTGGCTTCAGGAGGTCTGGCCTTGGCTCTGCCCTTAACTAACTGAGCATTAGAGAGAGTTACTCAGCTGTGAAAGGCTGGCTGATCACATGCTCAGAGCCACCTATGAGGAGCAAGTCTGGCTATTGGGCGCCTGTGAACTTTGTCCAGGGAAAGTGCTGTCCAGCTGCCTGGCACCGAACACTAAAGAATATTCTCAAGCATTAAGTGTGCACCAGGTGCTGCTGTTCTAAGTGCTTTCATGGTTTAATGATTTCATGGGACTAGGACAACGTGGGTGTCTCCTGATGTGCATGGACAGTGGGTTCTAGGACCCCTGCGGGTACCAAAATCTGCAGATGTTCAAGTCCCTTCTGTAAAATGGCATGGTGTTTGCATATGACTTACATACACATATGTGCACCTGACTACTTTAAGCCACCTCTGGATGATGTAAAATAGCATACAATATGCAGATGTTATCTAAATGGCCATTGTGCTTTAAGGAGTATTTGCAGACAGAGTCTGAACATGTTTAATACAGGTGCAATTTTTTTTCTTGAGATAGGTTCTCACTATGTAATTCAGGCTGCCCTTGAACTCAGTATAGCCCAGGCTGGCTTTTGAAGTCTCCAGCCTCAGCTTCCCAAATGCTGGGAATATAGGATGTATCACCACAGTCTTCTTTGGACAGTTTTGATTCCTGGTCAGTTGAGTCTGCACTCAACTTCTGCCTGCACTATTCTTACCATTTTAGAATGAGGAACACAGAGAAGCTAGCTTCCCGTGTTTACACAGCTGGTTGGTAGTGGAGCCAGGTTGACAGCCCAGGTAGACTGGAGTCCACATCCTTGCCATCTCTTGAGAAGGCAATGGTGTTAGCTCTGTCTATGGCATCAGGGGCAAATTAGGTGAAATAACAAAAGCATCATCATAGTTAGGAGACTCCTTGGCTTCTTAAAGGAAGACAGAGATGATAGTGGGCTGGCAGTTAGGCAAGGGCGGCTGGTTTCACCACTACTCAGAGGGTGACACCCAGTGTGCTTCCCTTTCGTGTCACCTTCAAGCTAGTGATGCCACCTATAGCTGTGCCCTCCATAGCACCTGGCACAAAGTAAAACATGGGCAATACCCAGAGAGGACATCCCATCTGGCATTTTTCCTAAGGACCCATTCGACTGAGTCTTTGGGCCCTCCCAAGTGTCCTTTTTTCCTCATCATTGAAGGACACTGTAAAGTTTCCATGAGGATCAAGTGTCACGAGAGTATGAATGGGCTTTACACAATTAAGGGTGATAATGGTGAATATTCCCACCGCCCTCCAAAAAGTAAGGGCCTAGAGATGGAATCAGTAGGTAAAGTGTTTGCCACACAAGTCTGAGTTTGGATCTTTAGACATAAAACAGGACATGGTAGCACATATCTGTAATCTCTGTGCTCCCACAGCAAGATGACAGAGACAGAAGCCCCAGAGGCTGTGTCACTAGCCTGGCATGTCAGCAGTGAACAGTTAGCTACCCTCCCTAAAGTAAGGTGGAAGGCAAAGACCTGGGCTCTGCAGTGTGGTAGGATTTGGACAAGGCGTTCGGCCTCTGGTGCCTTCGTTTCCGCAGTGGGTGGCCTCACAAACTTCCTAAGTGTGTTGGTCCCTGGTGGGCAGGGCACAGTTGCCCTCCTCCTGGGCTCTCCCCGCTCCTGTGGCTCTTCCTGTTTGTCTGTTCTCATCTTCAAACAGCACAAGAGTTTGTCCACTTTTATTAAGCTCAGTTTGAAATAAAAGTTCTTTGTTTTTGTCCTAAAATCCTGTTGTCTTTCTGTCTTGTCCCAAGCTGGGTGCATTGCTCAGAAGATGGGCCTGCCCATCCACCTGGTTGTGGCAGTAAACAACAATGACATCATCCATAGGACTGTCCAGAAGGGAGATTTCTCTCTGTGTGAGGTCGTCAAGCCAACCCTGGCATCCGCTATGGACATACAGGTGGGCCTGTGGGGAGAAGAGCAGGTCTGGCCAGCTGCTGGAGTGGGGGATCAGGACTTGGTGATGGTTAGAACGAGGGTGGCCTAGGGCCCTGCCTCTCCACTCAGGTGCCTTACAACATGGAGAGGATCTTCTGGCTGCTCTCTGGCTCTGACAGCCAGGCAACAAGAACCCTCATGGAGCAGTTTGAAAGAACCCAAAGTCTGCACCTACCCAAGGAACTACATAGCAAGGTTGGTCACTGGCCATATGTGGTGGGGGGTGGGTCTCTGCAACTTCCATAGCCAGCGGAGTGAGGATCTGAGGGAAGCAAGAAGGCAGCTGAGTTCAACAAGACTCGGTAGACAGTGTCGATTCAAACGTCTGGTGTCTGACCTCTAGTGGTTTCTTTTAGGCATGCTTAAGCACAGCAGAACATGGTGAACATTATTCTTTTGATGATTAATTCAGTCCTGTGTATACAATAAAGCATACATAGATCTCCTTGGAGAACCAAATAAGCTAAATACAGACCAGGCAAGACTACATCGCAACTCTTTATAAGGTCCATAAAGATTGATTCTATAGATTTACTGATAAGGACGTGGGGGATGATCCGGTGTTGGAAAGGTCCCTACCACACAAAGCAAAGGTCACCAGGCTAGTGAACACATCCACATCCAGCCTTCTAGGTGGACAGATAGTGGTTATTACATTCCTTCCCTGAGCCCTGTGTGCTGAACATTCTAGGTTCCCCTAGCGCTTATCTGTGAGCACAACGATGCTGTTCCTCCTATGACATCCCACGGAGGACAGAAAGGATACAGCACAGGACAGACTTGGGGTTTGAAGTCTGAGCCAAGGGAGTGGGGAGCCAGGAACTTCACAGCTGGCACTGATTGGATGAGGAGAGTTGTGAACACTAAGCCAGCTTTATAAATGTAGAGCCTCAGTTTCCTCATCCGGAGAGCAGGGATGATAAGAAAGCCTGTCCCCTAAGGCTGCTGTGAGCTTTGGGTGAATAGATACATGGAGGCACTTTCCAGACTGCTGGGAATATATAGCTCCATGCAGTTATTATTTCCATTTTTATCTATTATTGTTGTTAATTTCCAATAATAGCAACAATTGTACAACAAGGGCAAAGTCATTCTGCCCTTTAGGTATGGACAGAGACTATAGCCCTTGCCTCTCTCCTTTGTCTTTTTCTCTGTCCCTCTGCTACAGGAGGAAAGACTCTGTTTAGTTAATAAATACATTTTATTTATTTTAGAAAACTAGTTAGAAAGTGTTGCCTTTATTTGAATGCAGCCTGGGATACCTTAAACTTCTGTACCTCATTCCCACTGGGTGGTCCTGCTGACTGTGCACGCCCCACCCCGGGTGACTGGAACAGCTACCTCACTGCAGCTCTCTTCATCACAAAGTTCTACGATGTGCCATCTAGATTGCACAGTCTGATTTTACTTCAGTATCCTCCACTTTAACAGTGGTAAATGAGTGTCCTCATTTACCAACTTGGTCTTCCCAATTCCTTTAACTTAGCCCTTTACATGATATAGTTGCTTTTGGTTTGTGTCCCTCCTGAAGGGTTCTTCTCAAAACTGGGTACAGTTGTCTGGCCCAAGTTGTGCCCTTGAAGACTAAAGTGGGACTTCCTTCTTTTAGAATCTATACTGCTTTAAAAACTTTTCATTATTTTTATTTAATGTTTATGAATGTTTATCTATGTGTATTGTATGTGTACTTCATGCATGCAGTGCCTGTGGAGGCCAGAAGAGGGCATCAGATTCCCTGGAACAGGAGTTACAGATGGTTGTGAGCCACCATGTAGGTGCTGAGAACCAAACTTGGGTCCTCTGCAAAAGACAACCAAGCCATCTCTTCAGCCCTATGCTGTTTTGACGTAGCCAAACATTAGTTTGTTTGGCCCACAGTTTGTGCCATGGAATCAGTATTCCTTCTCCTTATGTAAGTGAGATCCTCCATTAACACAGGTCATTGTATCCTCTGTTTCTTCATTTTCTCCCTGGCTGTACTCAAAGGATGCTGTATTTGCTGGAAGGGCATGTATTCACCTATCCGTCCGTCCATCCATCTATCCAGTCTGTCTGCTGTGGTTCAAGAACTAGGTTAGGTGCTGGGAATACGAAGAGAAAATGTCATACTGAGTGATGTATCTAAGTGGTAGAACACATATTTAGTGTGCATTAGGTCCCACATTCAATCCGCAGCAGATGGGGAGGAGGAAGAAGGGGAGGAGGAGGAGAAGAAAAAATATTGGTTGCCATCTCTGACCCTAACCAGGAAATACCTATATAAACAATCTATGGACCACTTGGTCTCTGATGCCATTGAGTACATGTACGGTGTTTGCTATGTTGTAAGTACGCAGAACATCAGGAAATTCTCTGGCGTTCTGAATGCTCAGGGAGCACTAAGAAGGGAGCTTTCCTCTGCCTGTGAGTACTAGGGGGATTTCCAGGGAAGGGCTCCTAAGCAGGGTGGGAACTGACCGGGTAGCTCTCACACCACAGGCAGTTTGAACACCTGTGACTTGTGTTGTATCCGGCTGAAGAACAAGAATGTGTGCTAGTTTGATTCATGATCTAAATACATTGGGATGTACCCAAAACTTCTACGAATCCTTCTGCAAAGTAAGCTCAAAACTTTAATTGAGCTGGATGGTGGTTGCTCATTCCTTTAATCCCAGCACTCGGGAGGCAGAGGCAGGTGAATTTCTGTGAGTTCGGGGCCAGCCTGGTCTACAAGAGTTAGTTCCAGGACAGGCTCCAAAGCTACAGAGAAACCCAGTTTCAAAAAAAAAAAAAAAAAAACAAACCTGTAATTGGCTCAAAACTTGGAAACTGGTTCTACTCTGAGCCGGCTCAGTATTCAGTCTGTAGCATTCATCTGAGTCCTGGTGCTGGCATGGCTGTGGATACAGCAGGGTTAAGTCTGAGTCCTGATGCTGGCTGTGGATACAGCAGGGTTTAGTCTGAGTCCTGGTGCTGGCATGGCTGTGGATACAGCAGGGTTTAGTCTGAGTCCTGGTGCTGGCTGTGGATACAGCAGGGTTTAGTCTGAGTCCTGGTGCTGGCATGGCTGTGGATACAGTAGGGTTTAGTCTGAGTCCTGGTGCTGGCATGGCTGTGGATACAGTAGGGTTTAGTCTGAGTCCTGGTGCTGGCATGGCTGGGGATACAGTAGGGTTTAATCTGAGTCCTGGTCCTGGCATGGCTGTGGATACAGCAGGGTTTAGTCTAAGTCCTGGTGCTGGCTGTGTATACAGCAGGGTTTAGTCTGAGTCCTGTCGCTGGCATGGCTGTGTATATAGTAAGGTTTAGTCCTTCTGTGATTCACTAGTTCCAACATTCACCCCGTCCCCTGACCTTTCAGCTTTCAGAGGCAGTGACATCCAGATCAGTGTCTGATGAAGCCATCACCCAGACCATGAGCCGCTGCTGGGAGGAGAATCAGTACCTGCTGTGCCCCCACTCAGCCACAGCGGTGAACTACCATTACCAGCAGACTAACAATAGGCAGTCCAGGTACCAGCAGTGAAGTCTGGGGCACTGGGGACATAAGGATAGTGATGTTGGTGAGCATTGGGTTCTGTGCCCCAAACTACAACTGCACTTAGAAGAGGTGTGCACTATATCCATGGTCATGAGGAGAGGTGATGCCTGAGCTGGGTCTTCATTGGGAAACTTTGCAGGCTTATCCAGGTAAGCTCAAGGTACTAATCATGTCTCTGTCTTGTCCCCCGCCCCTACCCTTTCCGCTGGTCCTCCTTCCTCCATCTTCTCCTTCCCCATCATTCTACCTGTTCTCTCCTGTCCTGCCCCATCTTCAGTACCATCTCCCAGTGCTGCCTGGCCCCTGCCTCTGCAGCTAAATTCCCAGAAGCAGTCAAGGCTGCTGGACTGACTCCACAGACTCCTGCAGAGATCCTATCCTTGGAGCACAAGGAGACGTGCTGCATCCCGATGCGGAGAGGGGATGACTGGACGCAGATGCTGCGGGACACAATTGAGGGCCTGACCCAGCGGTGGAAAGGTTGTGCTGTGAACCCCTCAGAATAGCCAGGCTGGAACTGGTATGAAGACAGTTGTCCCGGGACTGGCTGGAACAAGATGGCGCAGTAATTAAAAACTCTTGCTCTTGGGTTTTCCAGATGACCCAAGATTAGTTCCAAGTACCCAAGTCAGGTGGCTCACAACCATGAATGACTCTAGCTGTAGGGGTCCTGACAACTCTAGCCTCTGTGGGCAGTACACTCATGTGCACAGATAGACATACAGACACACATACCTACATATAATATAGAATAATGAAAATAAATCTTTTTTAAAAGTTCCTTGTCCCAGCTGGATGTCGTAGCACATGCCTTTAATTCCAGCATTTAGGAAGAGACAGGCAGGTCTCTGTGAGTTCTAGATCAGCCTGGTCTACGTGGAAAGTTCCAGGGCAGCCAGATCTTCGTGGTAAGCTTGTGCTTTTAAGAATATGTCCCTGTCCCAGGGAGCTTTGCCCTTGAACAACTCATGTCCCGGCTTCTGGGGGAAGCTGCTGCAGGGGTTTCCTGGGTATCTGCCCCCTGGGCTTTAACCTGGGAGGGGAAGAGTGAGCAGCTTGGGTAGAAGGTGGCGATCTTGAAAGGTGCAGCAGGATCATTCTTAATATGCAGGTTCCTGGGACTGCACCTGGTGAGCCTTGGATTAGAGTCAGCTTTAGGGAGCCTTAAAAGGTCTTCACCTTTAAGACTCCCTTTCAGGGTTCAATCAAAGATACCATGAGTAGCTAAAGGGGGCTAGAAATCTGAGGGTAAAGATTTGAGGTAAGAAATCTACTCACACCAGGATTCAGTCGTCTGTCCACGTTTCTTTATTCTTCTCTCTTCAATCCATCAGTTACTTGTTTTCTCAGTTACTTGTTCTCCTTGTTCTACATTGTTCTTAGTTCCTCATTGTTCCTCCTTGTCCTTAGTTCTACCCGTTACCAGTGCTCCCAGTCATATGTACCCTTAAAACTAGCAATTCCCCAGCCCTAGCAGGTTCTAGGGCCAGTATTCTTTTGCCCCATAGGAAATCAGATAAGAGTTTTTACACACACACACACACACACACACACACACACACACACGCACGCACGCACGCACGCACGCACGCGCGCACACAGAGAGAGATCAGTATGAGTGGCTAGTACACATCTGGTGAATGCCTGATTGGAGAAAGTTAAGAAAGGAATTAAATCATCAGGGAATTCTAGAGGGGAAGGTTAGTGTGCTACACTTCATTTTTACATGGTTAGTAAAGAGCTAAGGAGTTTGTTTTCTGTAAAATTGTGAATAGGGCATGGATTGTTTAAATCAGCGTGCCACTTCTTTTCTCCCAGTATGCATAGAGGCTGCGAGGTAACTAGGCAACCTCGGGGAAGCTGATGGCTCTTGATCAGATAGCACATACGCATACACGGGACACTGTAATTTCTGTGGACCTAGGTCTGGAGTTAGACTTACTGCTCTAAGTGAAGAAGAGACCCAGGCCTCTAAATGATCAGTTCTGGGCTATGCTGTTATCAACAGTTCTGATCATGGGTGTTGGGGGGGTTGAAACAAGAGCAGCACCTTGGGCAGGTAGTAATTCTACATCCTTGCAGGTCTGTGACTATCTTAGGTGGGATGCTCTTTGCCTGGACCCTAAAATCGGACCAAATGCCTGCTGATAAAGATAATTGCAGGAAGGCAGATCTCTGCGCTTACCTAGGAGATAGGAACAAAGCCTGGCAGTGGGAAACAGTTCTGAACTTTGGGAATTAATCCCAAATATGTGACAGAAAGGGAGTTTGCTACAGCGAAAAATCCACAGCAAAGGACAGCTACTTTATTCAGAAAGCAATAATGCAAAAAAGCCTTGATTTTTGGTTTAGCCTTTACCAGGTCCCTTGGTTCTGATAAGTCGCTTGTGAAAAGATGGCTGAACAATTACTGTATAATGTTGCAGCTTGCAGCAGTCAGCTTCAGCTCAAAGGGGTCAGGATCCAGACCTCTGATGCAAGGCTACTCACCTATATATTAACCTGGCTCTTATGGTCTCTGACTCTCCGTCTATTCAGCCACCAAACCAAATTCAGAGCCTTGGCCCTCCTCGCCACTTGCTTTCAACCTGCTGAAACATTGGGAAATCTCTGGAACAGAAGCTTTGTTAGTTGGATGGGGCTGTGAATGGTTGTCGGGCAGAGCAGAGCTGAAGGGTTGAGGGCAGTCCCCCTGGCCTGAGAAGGGATGCTGAGGCACGTGCCATCTCCACCTGCTGCACCAGATTGGCTCAGCAGAGCAGACGGGGGCAGGGAAGCCTGGGCTGGTGGAGAGGATAGGAGTTATCACAGAATTGAAGGCTGTGTGGGACAGAAAGCCATGTGGCATCAGTGTACCAACCAAGTCGTCTAGCTTTTCGGTTACTCATGTTAACTGGGTTCAGATCTCATGGGCAGCAGGAGAAATTTCAGACAAACGCAAGTTCACTGTGGCAGTCCTCACGCCTTGGAGGGTGGACTTCCCTCTAGAAAGACAGGGATGGCGGTGAGTAGAAGAGACTTCTTGGCACTAGAGGATGCTGTGCCCCTACCCTTGCAGTTGCTCTGCCCTCATCAGAAAGTAAAGACAGAAGACAATAAAGTTTGTGATCAGGATGTCTTGCACAAGCTGTGTCTTAAGCCAAGCAAGTAAGACCATAGCATCTTACTTACTGTTTCCAGGGAAGAATGGGACAGAGTCAGCAATGGGGCAGAATCAGCCTGAGACTAATCAAGCAATGCTGAACAAGAAGAATATACTGTATCTCATGAGCGTTGATACACAGCAGTCTCAGAACTGATAACTCCAAGTCTTTCCAAGGGGAAAGCCAAGTTCCCAGGATCTGAAATTAACTCCTTTGAGACCCAGGTCTCAGCCCCAGACTGGCCTTGCCAAGTTCACTCCCAAGCAAGGACACAAAACTAGGTTGCTCTGTCCTTTTCTTAGGGCCTCTGAAAAAGCTTTGGATCAGTCCAGTTCTCAGCACAGTCCAGCTTGGGCTATTGAATGATTGTTCAATAGTTTTCAAATACTTTCATAAAGTAAGAGCCCCATGGGGGCGGGAGGGCGCGTGCCAGGGAGATGGTTCAGCAAGCAAAGCCGTTGCTCTGAATGCCTGGTGACCTGAGTTTAGGCCTCAGAGCACGCATAAAGGTAGAAGGAGAGAATCTGCTCACATCATATGGAAACAATAATAATAAATACAAATAAATAAATTGAAAACAAGTCATAATGTGTTTCTGAAAGCACTACAGTGTGTCAGTCACTGCTTTATACAAGTTAGTTCATGGGATCCTGATGACAGCGTTGCAAGTGTGTGCTCCTCGTGTCCCCATTTTAGAAGGAGCCCACTGGGATTCTGGGAGGTGAGAAGATGGGCCTCACCTTTGAGTTCAGTATGAAGTGTTCATCACAGCTCCTCTAGAGAGCCAGTTGCATTCCTGTGGGGTTCCCTTTGCTATTCTCAGCCTCCTTCCCTCCTCTTTGCCCCCCCCCACTGTGGTTACTGATCCCCTCCCCTTTCATTGCTTTATGTGGGCATGTGGCTGTGTTTTCCCAGAAGGGCCACCAGGGGCTGCTGCAGCATGGAGAAGCCACCACAGCTGTGTGGGATCCTAGACTAAAGTCACAGGACACAGCAGCACCAGGTGAGAGACTACTCGGGGTACAAATAGCCACAAGGAGTCCTGGGGACTGGATGGGGAAGAGCAACTGAGAGAATTTCAAGGTACACTGACCCTTGTCTAACACCATTCTGGGCTGAATTGTGTCCCCTTCCAATTAGTCTGCAGATATTGTAAGCCACAATGCGTTTGAATTCCACTGTCATTGGAGATGAGGGCTTTAAAATGACAGTTCAGGCCAAGAGTGGTCACACACACACCTTTGGTCTCAGCTCTCTGGAAGCAAACAGAGGATGGTCTCTTGAGTTGTAGCTCAGCCAAGGCTGCACACTAAAACCCTGTCTCAAACAAAAAAAGGAATTTATGGCAATTCAGTTCAAATGAAGTCTTTGGGAAATGACCTAATGTGGGTGGTGTCCTTGTAAGAAGTGGAATGGACCCAGACTCAGACACAAAGTGAAGATGATGTTTGAGGGGAAAGACAATCTACAAACCAGAGAGAAAAGCCACATGGTCTATGATGTGCCACAGTGCCAGTCAAAATGCACACACACATGCATACACACACATACACACCCTACACCTCATGTACACATGTACCACTTAACAGGAAAAAGGTGGGAGCCTGTTTCAAGTGGTTAGGAGCAGGCTGAAATTCCTCAGCTATGAGTCTGCTGGTAGCAGGAACATGAAGCAACTATTTCATCTGTGCAGGCCTCGGTTTCCCCTTCTGCTTGCTGACAAGAATATTTGCCAGTGCTAGCTCTTGTAGACCAGGCTGGCCTCAAACTCATAGAGATCCACCTGCCTCTGCCTCCCGAGTGCTGGGATTAAAGGTGTGTGGCACCACC
>JAQHUG010000326.1:531145-541554 GCA_028555095.1 Dicrostonyx torquatus | reverse complement strand
TCTCTCTCTCTCTCTCTCTCTCTCTCTCTCTCTCTCTCTCTCTCTAGCTGCAGATCAGGATGGTAGCTCTGAACTACTTTTCCAGCACCATGTCTGTAGCCAGGCTCTCCTCCATGATAATGGACTAAGTCTCTGAAGCTGTAAGCAAGTCCCCAAATTAAATACTTTCCTTCCTAAGAGTTGCTGTGGCCATGGTGTCTCTTCACAGCAATAGAACACTGACTAAGACACACTCCATCAATCAAGTCATATCCCTGGCCCCACATTTTATATTATGTTTATTTTACCATAACTTTAATGCCAAAAGGACCAGTCTTAGTGTGCCTTGGGAAGAGCAGGGAGGCAGAACGGGCAGCTGGTCTGTATTTCCAGCTATTCTGTTCTATCTGGCTGGCCCAGAGTTTCAGATCAAAGACCTCTGCTAACACAGCTCCCTCCAGGACCTTGTTCTCAGTCACTTGTTGCTGAGAGAGCTGCAGGCCACCAGCTGCTGTCCAGACCCTTGCTCCTCCCAGGATGGAGCACCTAGATCTGTAGCAGCAGACTCCCGGCAGGCTCCTTCCTGTAGCCAGGGCCAGCACTGCCTGGGCAAGCCCAGCAGAGGGGAATCACCCTGCCCTGAAAAAAACTAGGCGAGAGAGGGAGAAAGCAGTACAATTAAAATCTTAGTGTATGAATAATTACGTTTTAAAAATCCCCACTTTTTTTCAAAACATCAAAAGGAATTCTGCAATCAGAGGTTTAATTTGCAGATTTAGCGGCATTTGGCAGGTTAAAAGTAGGGGCTGTGAAGTGAGTAAGCGTGGGATTTGGGGCTGGAAGAAAAGAATGGAAGGATCTGTTTGGCCGGCTTTCCTCTGCCTGCAGCTACCCTGGGACCTGGCTGCTGGGGGTGGGGGTAGAGGTGGCACTCTTGATTGAAGGGGTGGGAGAGCGTGCAGGTTAGGAACATGGTTGAGCTCTCTGGCCCTGGGAACTCACTTCCTTTTTGAAAAATAGCTTTATCTCCCCTGCCCATTTTTATTTGTCTTTTGCAATGAGTTATTTAAGATTGAAAGTGCTGAAAATACATACACATAGACTTAAATAAAGAAATGTAAATTTTTAAAGAAGAAAACAGCCCAACAGATGCATGGGTCAGTGAGATGGCTCAGTAGGCAAGGTGCTTGCTACCAAACCCGAAGACTTGAGTTCTATTTTGGAAACCCCATGTTGCAGGAAATCCTATTTGTCCTCTGACCTCCATGTGTGAAGCACAATTAATAAAAACTCAGAGACAGATATTGGGGTTCAACCCGAAGACCAGAAAATCGAAGCAGCCAGCCACTGGCTCTTATCTTGACCTCAGTCTGAAAATGGTGATCCTGCCTCTAGGAGTCCTCAGAATGAGACTGAGGCTGAGAGCTGAGGCCTCCCATTTTGTAATCCTCTCAAGTTCTGGCATTAAGGTGCACCGCTACCACTTGGTTTCTATGGCAAGCTAATGTCGCTACTGAGATTAAGGTGTGTGTCATTGTAGCTACTGGGATTAAAAGTGTGTGCCATTGCTGCCTGTGTGTAAGGCTGGCCAGTGTGGCTGTTTTACTTTTCTGATCTTCAGGCAAACTTTATTAAAATACAAATGAAATACCACTACAGTGGGTGTGCTATCAAGTACATGTACTTACACACACACACAGACACACACACACACGCACACACATACATGCTCATACACACAGACACAACACATTCCCAGACACACACATACACACATACATACACACACATACATGCATGCACACAGACATTTACATACACACGCACATATGCACACACAGACACACACACACAGAGACACACACAGACACTTGTGCGTGCATGCACACACGGTTTTATTATTCTCAGCCCTCTCGACTTTTCCTTCTCTCTTCTAGGAGCCTCTTCTTTCCCCACATTTGGGGGAAAAGTGAGACAAAGGTCTGAGTAGAGGTTCAGTGTTGCTGAAGAGCGGCCTGGGGAGGTGCTAGGAGGAAGAGTCCTGAGTGTGTGGAGTGAGCACAGAAAAAGGCAACTGAATGTAATCAGCACCACGGAAAGGAGTGGGAAGAAGATGGCCTTGCCAGGGACCTTTGCTGGCCACAGGCAAGGGACACTGGTGAGCTGACTTTGCTCAGTGAGTTCAAACAGGGATGAGGGAGAAGTGTCTAAGGCAGAATTCCCAACAGTGGAAGGCCTACAGTGGCCAGCAAAGGTCCCTGGTGAGCTGACTTTGCTCAGTGAGTTCAAACAGGGATGAGGGAGAAGTGTCTAAGGCAGAATTCCCAACAGTGGAAGGCCTACAGTGGCCAGCAAAGGTCCCTGGTGAGCTGACTTTGCTCAGTGAGTTCAAACAGGAATGAGGGAGAAGTGTCTAAGGCAGAATTCCCAACAGTGGAAGGCCTACAGTGGCCTCAGTCTGAGGGGCTTTGTGTAGTACTGGGAACTGAACCTAGGGCTTCAAGCAAGGCAAATACCATGTCTCAGTTAGGGTTTTATTGTTGTAAAGAGACACTATGACCATGGCAACTCTAATAAAGGAAAACAGTTAATTGGGGCTGGCTTACAGTTCAGAGGGGTTAGTGTATTATTGTCATGGTGGGAACATGGTGCCATGCAGGCAGACATGGTGCTGGGGAGGTAGCTGAGAGTGCTACATCTGGAGCCATAGGCATCTGGAAGGGACAGTGAGGCCTGGCTTGAGCTTCTGAAACATCAAAGCCCCCACACCCCCCAGTGACACACTTTCTCCACACCTCCTTCAACAAGGCCACACCTCCTAATAGTACCACTGCCTGTGGGCCTTTGGGGACCATTTTCAAGCCACCACATACTATAGCACTTTCCTTAAACCCCCCCGCCCTCTTTTTACTTTTTGATTTGAGTTCCTCAGGCTGCCTTTGAACTCACATTTTCCCATTCCCTTGAACCTGCCTCTGCCTGCTAAGAAAATGACATAAAGGGCCTGTTCTGCCTGCTGGTGTGAGAGGAAATTGTATCAATACCTGCTTTGGTGCTGTGGTCCAATACATAAAATAACACCAGAAAGAAGGATGGGTTTTATCTTATTATTTATTTTGTCTTGCAGTTTCAGAAATGGCAATCCATATGAGGGGAGGGGCATGTACAAGAGCAATTTATAGTGTTCACCAAGAATGTGGGAAACCCAGAGTAGAAGGGGCCAAGGGATGATATGGCCAAGGACCATCCCCAGTGACCCACTTACCCTATCCAGGCTTTACATCCTAAAATTTCCAGAACCTCTTAAAACAAGACCAGTACTTGGGGATCTGTGTTCTAAGCGTTAGCCTGTGAGAGCCATAACAAAAGTCATCTTTAAAGCCAGCTCTTGCTGTGTACCCCAAACTGGCCTCAGACCCAAGAGCTTTCGCCTCCTAGTGTTGGGATTATAGCCATGTGCCCATCTTGAAGTAATTTTGACAAAAGATTAACCTAGTCTTCTGACTTTTACATGTACTTCCTGCAATAATAATCATTTTAATTAAATACTAATAAATAATTTAATTAAATAATCATTTTAATTAAAGTTTTATTTTATTTTTTGTATATGTATACCTATATGTGTGTTCCTGTGTGTGGAGATCAACACTGGGTCTCTTCTTCAGTAATTCTCTACACTACAGTTTTTAATTTTAATTTGGTTTTATGTGTATGAGTGTTTTCCCTGCGTGTATGTCTATGAACACATGTGCCTGGTGCCTGAAGAGGCCAAAAAAGGTGTTGGACCACTTAGAACTAGAGTTACAGATGGTCCTAAGCAGCCATGTAGGTTCTGGAAATCAAACCTGGCTCCTCTGTATGAGAAGTCAGAACTCTTAAGACCTGAGCCATCTCTCCAACCCCTCCACATTATTTTTTCATGTTATGAACATTTTTAATCATTTGAGAATTCCATACAGACCGATAATGTATTTTTCATAATAATTTTATTCTTTGAAATGGTGATCACATCATATTTCCTCTTCCCTTTCCTCTTCTAAGCCCTCCCATGCACCTTCTTGCTCTCCTTCAAATTCATGGCCTCTTTTTCCTCAATTGTTGTCACATATCTATGTATCTATAAATATAAATATAATCTGTTCAGTTTATAATGTCACCTGTGTGTATATGATGTCATGGCCAACCAGCCGTTTGGTGTCAGGGAGCTTTTCCCTGGAAAAGACAGTTTCTTCTCTTCTCAGCATTACCCAGTTGCCAATAGTTCATCGTTTAGGGTTGAAACCCTGTGCACACTATTTTCTGAGACAGACTTTGACCTAACATTTACCAGTTCTGCAAGATCAGCTGGCCATCAGTTCCAGAAAGCCCTCTTTCTCCACTTTCTCTGCTCTGGTATTACAGGCACCTTCTGCCAGCACCTGGCTTCTTGACATGGGTGCTGGAACTTGAACTCCAGCCCTCATCTTCATGGGGTGAGCACTTTATTGACTAAGCCATCTCCCCAGTTCTTTGAAGTAATTATTTCAACATTATTTTAAATCTATCTCTTTGCCTAATAGGAGGAAGGTTTAATCTTGTTGTCAGGTTCAACATCAAGACTGTTTTTGTGTTTTCTTTCAGTCTCCAATACGCTGAAACAGAGGAAGTGCAGCAGCTGGTCCACAGCATTTGGGAGAGCTTTAGTGTGGCCATAGCCGCTTGTTTCATCACGGGCAGTTCTTCCCACCTTTCTTTCCTATCTTTCTTTCTTCTTTCCTTTTCTTTCTTTCTTTCTTTCTTTCTTTCTTTCTTTCTTTCTTTCTTTCTTTCTTTCTTTCTTTCTTTCTTGAATATATTAATTGGTACTGGAAAGAGACAGAGACAAAGGTTTTGAGGTAAGCCTTCTACCACAACCTACATTGCTATCCCCTTCTCCCCACTTTTTATTTTCTTTTGAGATAAAATTTTATGTATCCCAGTGTTGTGTAACAGTTTCCTCAAATATTGAAGCATTCACTCTGTGGTAAGGTGCTTAAGTAGGAAGGCAAAGAGCTCAAAATATCTTTAGGAAGCCCTAAAACTGACTAGATTCACTAGGCCCCTTTCTACCAGAGAAAGCAATCAAAGCTGAGAGTCCCTCTCAGATGAAGCAAAGCTGCCAAGAAGATTCTTAGACCAGCTAAGCTGGAAAGATGAGTCTGAGACCAGATCAGATGCCTGGGAGACCAGAAACCAGCCCAGCTGCCTGCAAGACAGCTTAGACCCGAGTCACTTGGAAAGGACACTGTCCAACCTGTTGAGCTTCCTGCCTGCGTGCAGTGCCTTGTTTTCAGCTTTGTCACCACGCGGGTGGGCCATTCTACTCCTGTAAGTAACTCTCCACCCATACTCTTGTTGCTTCACCACGTTGAACTTGCGTGGCATCCATCCTTTGGTCTGTTGTGGGGCTCCTATCTAGGGTGAGTTGATACGGGTGGCATTTCTCCAGGGAAAGCTTTGTCACACAACACTCAGGCCAGCATCAAGCTCGATATGCAGCTGAAGATAACCCTAAACTTCTGATTCTTCTGCCTCCACTTGCCGAGTCTGGGCTTAACAGACATTTCTTGTCCATGTGGTTCTATGGACTGACCCCAGGGCTTCATATACACTGGGCAAGCTCTGTGTGTGTGAATTCAATCCCCAGGAATACATGAAGGATGGAAGGAAACAACTCAGCTCCAACAAGTTGACTCGATCTATACCCACCAAAATTTTTAGTAAGATAATTTAAGATCAGAAATTTGTCTAATATATCTCTGAGAGACTGGGGGATTATTTATTATCACACCATAGAACCATCTTAGTGTAAACTTTACAACTCTGAGGGGGAAAGTATTCTGGCAGTCAGAAGCCAAGGAATATCACAAAGTCATACCGCATAACAAACTTCACATGAAAGATGTATTGGGAAAGACACAAGAGGGTACCTGCCTCTGCCCAGGAGAGAAGTAGCAAGGACTTGAGATAGAGCTAGGCTTTATATAGGGTTTCCAGGGTCAGGATTTCCAGGGTAGAGATTGGTGGGATTTCAAGTCCTGAGCTTGGGGAGAGCTCAGGGATTGGTGGGATTTCTAGCCCCAGAACTGAATTTGGGCTTTTCACTCTGTAGGGCAGAGCTTGGGCCCTTAGAGTGTTTTGTGGGCAGAGGCTGGGGGTTGGAGGGCCTCAGGGGTAGGATCTGGCTACTCCTATACCCTGAGGGACTTACACTTAGTCCTCATGATAAACTGGTAAAGTCATTATGATTTGACCTGATAAGCAAAAATATAGAAAACATTTTGGATACCTTGGTTAAAAATCAAAACAGGCTAGAGTGGTGGCTCAGCAGAGGTCCCAATAGCTGTGAAGTGGCTCACAACTGCCTGTAACTCTAGCTCCAGGGGGAATCTGATGCCTTGTGCCTCTTCGGGCACATACATTCACATGCACATACTCTCATATGCATACTTTAAAATAGAATAAAATGAATCTGAAAACAAAAATAACATGTCATGTAGAGATCAGGAGGAAAAGCATAAAAGATTCAAGAACCTGATACACTGATGAAAGTTTTAAGGGTAGACTACAGTGATTCTCAACCTGAGGGTCATAGGGGTCACATATCAGATATTTTCATTACGATTCACAACAGTAGCAAAATTACAGCAATGAAGTAACAACGAAATAATTTTATGGTTGGAATCACCACAACATGAGGAACTGTATTAAAGGTTGACAACCACTGGTCCACTGGTTTGGGGACATGTTTACAATATCTAATAACTTTACCTTAAAACTCATACCATGGGAATGGAGACAGAGCTCAATTGGTAGAAGTGTTTGCCTAGTGTGCAAGAAGCCTAGGGTTTGACCCCCAGCACAGTATAACCCAGGCATGGCAGCTCACATCTGTAATCCCAGCATTTTGGGAGGTGACAGCAGGAGGATCAGGAGTTCATGATCCTGTTCAGCTACATAAGGAGTTTGAAACCAGACTGGCTAAATAAGAATCTGTATCCAAGAGAACAGACAAAAACCCAAAATCTTGTAAGGATTAGAAAATGTTGCACTTGGTCATTTCTAAGCTTTGGAACGTGGTTATAGGTCATCCACTCAATGGTAGAGAAGGCTGCTGGCGGTAAGCAAGGCCCAGAACAAAACCAGGCCCTACATCAGGTTCAGCCAACAGCGTCGATCACATGGCATCAGATCCATCTCTGGAGAGATGTGCTACAAAGAACTGTACAGCTGTTGGTCCGAAGCTGGATTCGGATGTATCACTAAGATCCTGGAGACTCTCTGGGTCCTGTCAGATCTGTGCAGTCACAAGTGTGGGGAGGGGACAGACCTCTGTCATAAATATGAAGGTGGCACATTAGAGGGTTTGGGTGGCAGAAGGCAGGCTGACCACTATTTCAGAAGCTTTCCCAGGTCACATGAGGGTCTCTTTATGAAGAGGAAGTGCTGCGTGTGATCTGGGGGTGCAGAGACAAAGGAATCTGACCTTCCAGTATGGATCTGTCGACTGTGAGACTAACATGGGCTGTAGCTACCCTACGGCCTCTGAGGTTGGCCTTGGAAGGGAGCAGTGAGGACGTCTTCCAGGGGACACCTATGCCACACAGGGATATGGTGGGTCTCTGTCCTTGATACTCAGCATACAAACTCCTAAAACCTTCCAAATCTGGAGTAAGAACATTCTTTTTAAATTTTTGACAATTATATATATATATATATAATTGTCATATATTGACATATACATATATAATATTGTGATTTTATTTACCTCAGACAGTTTCATACACATGTTTAAAACTGTGATTATATTTACCTCATTGCTCTCTGTTTCCCCCTTCCTTTCCCTCTCAACTTTCTTTGCTCTCTTGTCCCCCAGTGACTACAACATTTTTCAAAAGCTGGCACCACCCCCTCATGAAACCCTTAGCAGTTGAAATAGCACCCCAGGAAGGAAGAGGCCTCATGAGCGTCTCTTCTACTCGTGGAGAAATGAATGTTGAAGGACTCAGTCTTGGCAGGTGTTCATAGCTGCTGTGTGTTCGTCACTGAAGCTCCCCCTCATACCTGGATGGCAGTGAGTCAAGGTTCTTCTCCCCAGCCCCTGGCTCCTAAGTTATTTCTGCTTCTTTCCTATACTGTTCCCTTTGGCAAGTTTGTGTGGGGAGTGGTGCACACATATGTGCATGTGGAGGCCAGAGAACCGCCTCAGGAATTTCTCTTAAGTACCATTCATCTTAGTTTTTCATAAGGGCTCTCACTTCCTGGAGACTTACCAGGTAGGCTCAGCTGGCTGGCCAGCAAACCCCAGGGATCCCCCCACATCTGTCACTCCAGCACTGGGATTACACGTATGTGCCACGATACCCAGTGTTTCTCATGTTCTCATGCTTGTGCGGCACATGCTTTATTGACTGAGCCACCCCCCGCCCAACTCCAGTGGCTGCCCTGTGGCTTCAGAATGAGAGTTGGTCACCAGAAGATGTTCAGTCCTCTCTTCCTCTCCCGAGTCTCAGAGAATGAGGGGGGCTGAAGGTTAAAATTACACATTTTAAATTTGAAATTAAAATTACATATACAAAACAGTTATAAAGCAATAATTATAGTTTCAATATTTAGTCCATTTATATTTGGTAAATTAAGGAGAATATTCTATCATCTATCCTATCTTTGTGAGTCTTAAGTTTTATATCTAATTTGTCATTTATCATAACTAAGGAAAACTCTATCTGTCTTCAGCTCTTCAAAGAGTCCAGAAAGATATAATATTACCTAAGTAAACAGGAAGTGCATTGTAAGCAACTTTCAAAGTTCTAGAATTGACAGAGACATCTTGCTGCCTGGACAGTCACCCAAAGTTCTTCTGTAATGTCAGGACACCCATCTTTAGCCTACAGGTCCAACATATCTGCAGACTTTTCCACGAAGCAGGAAATTTGAAAGGCTGTTCTACCTTGTACTGGCAAAGTTCATCAATTGCTTTCTTCTGTGTCCTGCAGAATGTCTGGCAGGTTTTTTTTCTGTGAAGCAGGAACTCTGAAGGATTGTCCCATCTTTTGGAATGTTCAGCATCACATTTCTGTGGGTCCTGCATGTCCATTTCATACAGCATACCATAAAGCAGTCTAGGAAATAGCAGATTTGTTCAAATGGCTTGCCTTGTCCCATTGAAGGCAAATTCCATAATGAGCTTCTTCAGTGTCAATCATCCTCTCTGAAGTAACTGGTGCTGCCAGAAGCAGACATGTCTCTCACTATAGAGAAAAGTCTAAGTTCTTAAAACCTTTTAAATGCCGTATTCTGTAGGTCTTTGAAGTGTTGAAGATTATCTATCTAACTGAAATATATCTCTGTATATCTAGAAAACCTAACTAACATGAATAAAAGTTTGGTTATTATAGATGGCTATCTATTAATCTGTATTTCTTAATTATACTTACATTTTTAAATGAGTTGCACAAACACAATACCTTTAAAAAGAGCAGAAATGCATATACACAGGGTAGCAAACTGACATTAAATTTTTATCAACAAAGTCCATACCAATGTAAAGTATTCATCTCTATATATCATAGCCCCCTTATTTTTTTATAAATTGACTGTGACCATTAATCAACCCCCTTTAAATGAAAATAAACACGTATAAACTCATTTTGGGAATTTGGGCATTGTTCTCTCCAAACTGCTTCCTGCTGTTTGTTGGGCAAAGTATTTTTAGGGTTCACAGAGACCTTTCAGGGGTTTTATTCCATTAACTACATTAGCCTGAAAGGAATTCACAGGTTCTCATCCTCTGTGGAAGCAAAAGCAGAACCTCTCCAAAGTAACATCCTTGGACTCAAATTTTGAAGCCAAGATGCTGTTAAAGTATATATGTTGGTTTAGCTTAGCAGTCCATACAATGAAATGTCTCTCTGTACTTAGCTCACTCACAGTCAAAAATTCAAAGAAAACACAATAATATACATAATCCAGACTCTCTGTGATATTCTGCTTTTACACGGCTTATTTATTTTTACTCTATTACTTTTTAATATTTAATTAGCTTTACTCCTTTATGATTTTCTGTACTCTTTCTTCTCTCTCATAAGCCTATGTACATTTATCCAATATTGTGACCCACTCTGAGGTCTTTTTTGTCTGATCAGTCTTAATGTGTATTTGTAACCATTTTCTGACCAGGAGTAGTACTTTTAAAATGGTAAGCAGCTTGGTCTCAGTGGCCCTGGATGCTGGCTCTGCCTTTCTTGGCCTTTTAATATGGCGGAGATATGCTCACTGCCTCTGCGAACCGTGCTCACCACCCCAGCTCCAGGGATGCAGTGGGTCTATGTCATCATCAACCAATTTGTAGCACTCTGCTCACAAACCCCATTTAAGTGCAGGACCGCCTGAAAGACCAGGAAGCTGCTGTC
>JAQHUG010000326.1:490550-505414 GCA_028555095.1 Dicrostonyx torquatus | reverse complement strand
GGCTTTCATGCTGACTGCTAGACTCGGTTTCCTGTTTGCGGCCAGAGGAACGTGGTTTGGGACATTGATCTGTAAGTTTTATCCCCTCCGATAAAATACCCCTTTTTTAATCAAATTGGTGTAATATTGTCCTGCGACAATAACATCTTTGCATCATTAAATAAATGTTCCACAGCACGAACAAATGTAACACATTTTAAAATAATATTCCACAACATTAAATGGTTAGCTTAAAAAAGAAAACAGAACAATCAAGGGCCAGTGAAATGGCTCAGTGGATAAAGACACATGCAGCCAAGCCCAACAACCTGAGTTTGACCCCCAGGCCTACATGGTAGAATAGAACCAAGCTGCAAAAGTTGTTCTCTGCCCTCCAGGAGGATGCCAAGGTCATGGTGCACACAGGACCTTACTTGCTCTTTTTTTTTTTAAACAATTTGTTCACAGTTGTTTTTGCACCACAAAAGCAGAACTGAATAATCCCAGCAAATACCACCAGATCTGTAAGACCCCATTGTGTATGTCCTAGTCTTTTATGGGAAAACTGACTGAGCCCCACAGGGACAAACTCAAGATCTCATGATCCCTAATATTCACCCCCATCCTTAAGGAGAGAAAACTGTGATTTCTAACCCATAGGATCTAATGATTATTTTATATAGGATTGCAATTTCTATTTTGATAATTGATTGGTTTTTTTTTTGTTGCAGCATTGACAAAGCCAGCTACTGTGTTGCAAGCTGGCCTAGGGAGAGGCCCAGGTGGCAAGAAACTGAATGCAGCTTGAGAGGACAACCAGCCAAAACTTAAAACCCTTTGTCTGACAGCCTGCCAGGAACTGAATGCTGCCAGCCACCACAGGATCCAGGGAGTGGATCCTTCTACCACTTTGCATGGAAAAGCCAGACAGCATGCACACTTCTCCCGTGAGTTCACATGGAAACACCTACCCTGTTTTCAAAGCTCTGCAGAATCCTATTAATAGCTGATCCATCATTTTAATCAGTTCTCCTTCGATGGACTGTCAGATATAAGCAACCATTGACAAGACATTTAGGCACAAGCAATGGTGTGATAATTGCCCTATACACAAAACTGTGCATTGTTTTATAAATGTTCCCACAGCATACAGTCTTACAAATGGATTTGTTTGTTTAAGATGGTGCCTTGTGTAGCACAAACTGGCATCCAATTTGCTATGTTGAGGATAACCTTGAACTTCTGATCCTCCTGCCTTTACTGAGTGCTGGGATTATGGGATTGAAGTACTATGTGGTGCTGGGATTTGAACCCAGGGATCTGTGTATGCTAGGCAAACACTCTAATAACTGAGCTATGGTTCCTGGCCCAGAAACATTTTTTCCTTTTAAAAGAAAAACTTGGTGTTGGTTCTGATAATGAGAAAGAATGTGAACTGCGAACTCAGGAGTCCCTGAGTTAACTAGCCCAACCCGTCACTCGCAGGTGACTTTGAACAATCTGTCTTTTCCAGCCTGTTTCCCATCTGCACCATGAGGATAATGGTTCCTTGTGGGCTGCTTCTCTGAGTGTCGGGAGAATACATGAACTTAACAACAGGAGAACATGTTGAAGAATGTGAAATATTATTCAGGTTGGGAATCGGTGTTGGTATTACACTTAGGTATTTAAGTATGGTTGTGGTTATGAAATTCCCTCCATGATTTAATTAAGTTTAATTTTTAGACCCTGCCAGCATAGTTGGGGTGGCAGTGATGGGTGCCAGAGCCATGGACTCACAACGAACGTGAGACTTCTCTGGCCGAACTCCAGTGCTTGTGTGCAAAAACCTGGAGGGTTATTTATTGGCCTGGGCTTAGCATGTGACTAGAGCAAGACCAAAGGTGCAAGGTCCAGGAGGCTGACCCTGACTTGCTCTGCAGAGGGATTTCTAGCAGTTTGTGTCATCCCGCCTGTGAGACTTGACCCAGAGACTGGCACTTCAGTGCCTGGAAGTACATGGCTGGGCAGAGGGAGCCTCCGAAAGAATGTTGAAACTCCCCAGGGATACCTGTCACGTGGAGTCCTCAGATCGTCCCATGTTTCCTCTGAGAGTTAACAATTCTCAGTCCAAGGTGAGCTCTGGCTGGCACCTGTGGGCAAGTGTCATGCCCAATCTTTTTACCCCCTGGAGCCATGCTATTATTCACCCCACTCTTGATGAGATCTAGTCCTACAAAGTAATATTAGTTAGTTAGTTAGTTCAGTGCTGAGGATCAAGCCCCAGAATCTTGCATATGCCTGGCAAGCACTCTATCACTGAGGTACATCCTCAGCTCATAAACCCCATTTCATTATGAAGTAATAAGATTATATTCATTGCATTTACCAAATCAGAGCACCCAGGGCTTTCTCTCCACATAAGGCAACCAGGGTTGCTACCTTGATTTATCCTTACAGTCTCCAGTAGTGAGCCTTACTCCAGAGAGGGTGGTTGATTTACTGGGCACATGGCTGGAGAGCTGCTTAGCTTTCCACTACTGAAACCCAGGTCATCAAAACCTACATTCCCCAGCAGAGATCCCTTGGGAGAACCCTGTAATGACTTTTATTTAACAATAGTAGTGTCATAGACCATCACCCCCTCCCTTTAGAGACTCTTAGACACTGCTACTGTCATTAAGGGGACAACAGTTTGCATACCAACTCCACTGCATTCTGTCTTCTTCAAGAAAATGGGGACCTTAACACAATGCTGTCAGAGAAGCACCAAGGAGCAAATAAAAACACAGATGTGACCAACTGCACTACACAGCTACTTAATAAGAGTTTCATCTTGTGGAGGAGTGTAAAAGCAACAGCCCATAAAAGGCACTGCAGGATATTTGATCACTCTGTGAACCCCGAGACTGCATTATTTACTGGGAAACCCTGTTTCTAGTTATGGTGTGGCTCAGCCCTAGCACTCAGCTTTAATCTAAGACCTTTCTGCTTGAATATTGTAAACAGGATTAAATAAAGTCTAATCGTAGATCAAAAGGCAGAGCAAGCAACCAGTTGACAGGAAGTGAGGAAAAAACATAGAAAGTAAGAGGGAGTCAGGACAAATAGAAACACACAGGAAGTAGAAGGGAGCAACATCCAGTTTGAGGAGTCTTGTTTGAGACAGCGTAGGAGGAGGCTTCAGGGACATTGGCTAAAGAGGAAAGTCAGCTGGGTGCTCTCTCTGCCTCTCTGAACTAGCAGGTTTTCACTCCAACATCTGGCTCCTGAGTCTTCAAACAATTGAGATTTAGTCAAAAACAACACAAAAGTAGAGACCACACACACCCACTAACAATGTTGTCTGCCTCTTGCTGAAGCTAGAACCCTCTGGGTAGGAGGTTGGCTTCCTGGGAAGTGATTAGGGAGGTACTTCCTACAGCCTCTCAGAAGTGCTGCAGAAGCAAAATCGGGCATGTAGAGAGAGGTAGAGGATTCTGGGAGATTTAACCCAGATGTTTGCACTTGCCAAACTGGCATGTTACAACCGATGGGTTCATTTGCTGTGGTCCCTCTACCACTGGCAGACTCAGTTCTTCCCTGCCTCCTTCCTGAAGAATTCTTTTCATAGACCCCACTCAGGTGAATCTAAGATTTATGATTTTGGAATAGAAAAGAATTTTAGGACAACACGGTATGAAGCATGGCTGGAATTTATTAAGAAGAGATTTTTAGCATAGTTTTAAGAACAGGCATTAGTAGAGAGGTTCAGAGAAATAAGATGTAGCTAAGTGTGTTGCTGAGCAGGGTCATACTTAAGAATCTGCTTGATGGCACATGGCTGTCCCATTCACCCACTCCATTCTACCTGCATACCCTCTCTCCTGGAAGTGGCTGAAACAGGTCTTAGTGACAGATTGGCCTCCTCCTGCCTAGGGTGGAAGAGGGGCAGGCACTCAGGGTACGTTGGCAATATGGCCAATATATATACACAGGTCAAAGTTTTAATCTGCAAAGCCACCAAGCCTATTCTCATCCACCAAACTCCATCAGGGAAGCAGAACCCTGGGGTCTGCTGCCAGATCTGACCAGATGTCCTGGACAGAGCAGGTCAACAGGCTCTGACAAGTTTGTCCTCTCACCAGCTGGAGCTTGAGACAGTGGAAGAGAGCCAGAGAGAGGGTGGTCACAGTCTGGGCTCTGCACGCTGGAACTCATGTCAAGCCCTGTGTTAGTATTCTCTGGCCACCATGACAAAGCATCATAGACTTTAACAACACAACTTGATTTCTCATAGTTCTGGAACTAGAAGCCCAAGATCAACGTGTTGGCCAGTCTGGTTTTCTCTAAGGCATCTCCCTTTGGATGACTTCTCACTGTGTCCTCATACACCACTCCTAGGGAATTAGGACCTAGCCTTGAAACTTCATTGATCTTTGCCTCTTTCAAGGTAGGGAGCACTTCAGATTCAAGCCATAGCAAAATCCCCGTGTGCGTTATATTGGAAATTGGGACTTTGGTACAATAAGTTTTCAGTTCAACATCAGCCTCATTGCCTTCTGTGGCCCCAGTGAGAGTGTCCTGCAGATGCAGCAAACATTGCACAGTGAGACTAACCATGCTCTTCCCTGGAGATAGAGAAGCTGCAGAAGTGGGGGAGAGTGTGAGCAGCCCCAGATCTGCCAGCTGATGAGTAAGAGAGCATGGGAGGGACAGTGCCCAGGGCCCCCGCAGCTCACACAACAGCTGGTGCTTCTTCTCCACTTTGCTTAGGGTGTGAAAAGTCTGTCCTAAGCAAAAATATACAGGAAACGGAATTGCTGGCACATTACAGAGCCACTGGGATGTGTCCTTGTCAATTTGAAACCTTGAGATACTCTGTTGGGGAATTTTATTTTCAGGCGTGTGACTTTTGTTTACACTGCATTTGTTTAACTCTGTGAAGCTGTGTTACTTTGCCTGTCTAAAACACCTGATCATCCTAATAAAAAGCTGAAGGACCAATAGGGAGGCAGTAGCAAGCACAGGCCAGGGTAGCAGGCAGAGAGTATAAATAGAAGGAGAACCTCTGGGAGAAGAAAGAAGAGTTAGGGAACAAGGAGAAGAGGGCATCGGGAGCTAGTCACCAAGTCAGTCATGGAGTAAGAAGGTAAGAAAGGTATTCAGAAATAGAGAAAGATAAAAATCCAGAGGCAAAAGGTACTTGGGATAATTTAAGAAAAGCTGGCAAGAAGCAAGTCAAGCTAAGGTTGGGCATTCATAACTAAGAATAAGCCTCTGTGAATGATTTATTTGAGAGCTGGGTGGTGGGCCCCTCAAAAACACCAAAAGAGAAAAACATCACACCACACACCTAGCAAACAGAGGCAGTAACTGTCAAATGTTCATCTGATGCACAGCTGCCACACACAACGTCACCCGTAACTATGATACACAACCTGATAAAAACACAGCTATTTCATACACAGCTGCTGACATACTGAGTTCTTTCCCACAGAGGGAAAAGTCTCTTTCCCTCCTCAGGAGGGCACTCTTTCTTCTTCTAGCCAATTCAGAGTTCCTCAGTATCCTGTACCATAAATACTATAAATACCGACACACAAGGCTAACTACTGTTAGCACATCTTCCTTTGGATGGCAAGGAAATGGAAGATGGGTAAAAATTAGTTAATATATAAACAAACATACGTAATACAAATATCACGTCTTGTTTTTGCACCTGGCCTTGTGATGGTAGCTGGGGTTTTAAGCTATCTTCCTCTATGAGCTATTCCATTTTTGGAGAGGGGGACTTTCTCCTTGAGGAGCCCAGACTATAGCAGTTGTGCCTGAATTGGGTTGTTGTGGTTTTTAGTGACTTTTTCCATGGGGTATAGGAGTCTCAAAAAGTGATCCGGAGAAGTCTCACACTTCTTGATGCCAGTGTCTAATCCAGACCCGATTTTTCCATGAGAGACGGATTCCATCCCAGCACTGTCTATTAATTAGCTCAAGTGAAATGCCAATGTGACCAGGTGGATCTCAACTTCTATTCTGTGGGATCTTCTCTGTTTTGTGCCCTGTGGAAGTCTTCCCCTTGGGGGACCTGTTGACTAGTAAAGTCCTGAATTATGGGAAGCAGCACATGGGTTGTGGATCACTGTGGATAAAAGTGGGAGGAAGCCATTCATATCAGTACCTGATCCCCCAGCATGCACTGTTCACTGACTTAGCGTCACAGAGGACATTGCCCGTGACCTAGGTTTAAAGACCAGCTCATCTGCTTTTCAGCAGGGATTACCTGGAAGGAAATGTGCTCGTCTCTGTTTTTCATTTGTTTTGGTTTGTTTTAATTTGTTTGTTGCTTTGTTTTATAAACAAGAACAATTAAATACCACATCAGGATGTTGGAGAAGTTTGCCTATAGCGCTTCCAACCCCTAATCTAGTGAGACTTTTCTAGCCAGCAATGTGTTTTGCCACTGCTAGAACTTTTGCCATTAATGGCGGTAGTATTTGCTGAGTACCTGCTCCAGAATATTTGTATATTTGTGTGTGTGTGTGTGTGTGTGTGTGTGTGTGTTGGGAGGGGCGTTCCACAACTATTTCAGATAAATCAGAGAAGCTGGTAACAAAACGGCAAGTGCCACAAGCACCATCCCAGATCCACACAGTGTATATGATTGTGCACGCCAACATATCTGAAGGTGATCCTGTAAGATTATAATGGAACTCGAAACAAATCCTATCCTCTAGTGACATCATAACCTCCACGGCACTGCAGAGCATTACTCACGCATTGGTGCTGGTGCCGGTGTGAACACCAGCATCTTGCTGCCAGAACAACACATACAATTATGCCGAGCATGCTGTACTCAATAGTGATGACAGACAGCTGTAGAGCTACCTCATGTAGCTACAATACTTGACTCCATATCATTGTTTTAGAGTCAGTCCTGCTAATAGAACAGTTTGCTGTGGAGCAGGGGGGTTTTCCTGGCAGAAGCCTCACACAGCTGGTTATTGTCTCTTGATTACGTCAGTATCTCCTGCGCCAGATTAAATATTGTGTGGTTTTGCTTGCCGTGGTCCTAAAGGCAATAGACTCTCCCATATATAAGCACTGTATAGCCTAAGTGTGGAGGTGTGGAAATCCAGCGGGCTATGCCATGTAGGCTTGCGAAAGTATATATTATGATATTCATACGATAACACAATCACCTACAAATGACATTTTTAGAACCTGTCCTTACTGTTTAATACCTGATCGTGTTTTAATGAGGGAGACAGACTCTACCAGAACTTAACAGTACTCAGCAAAAGCTTCAAAGGACCACCGCACTGTAGGGTGTTTCTGCCCTCCTCATCTCCTCCCTATTCTCCAGCACCTGTCTGTCTTAAGCCCATAACCTTCTTCCATGACAAGCACTGGCATCCTAAATAGTCTTTTTTCCTTTCCCCCATTTTTCATTTTCATGTGTGTATGTGTTATGCTTGTTTGCATGTTATGTGTGTGTGTGTGTGTGTGTGTGTGTGTGTGTGTGAATGTGAGGCTGATGTTGAGAATTACCCTCCCTCAATCACTCTTCCACCTTATTCTTTAAAGCAAGGTCTCTCAATCAAACCCAGAGCGTGTCCATATGATTAGCCATACTAGCTAATCAGTAGCTTTCACTGGGGAATCCTCTGCTCTGGCTTCTGATGTGGGGATTACAGGATGGCCCCATGCCCTTCTGGCATTTTCACAGGTTCTGGGAATGAACGCCAGCCCTCATGTTTTCGTGGCAAGCATTTTAATCATTGAGCCAACTCCTCAGCTCCTTGTTTATTTCTTGATGTCTTTAAAGGTTTTGATCTCTCTTACTTCTTGAAACAGGCTTGTTGAAAGTTGAAATGCTGTTTGCCCAATTCACTGATTGATCCTTTGTACCAAACACAATGCTTGATGGGTGTGGTGCTTTGAAGGAAAATGGCTCCCAAAGGGAGTGGCACTATTAGGAGGTGTGGCCTTGTTGAAGGAAGTGTGTCACTGTGGGGGTGGGCTTTGAGGTGTCTTTTGCTCAAGCTTCCCTCAGTGTAACAGTCAGTTGACTTCCTGTTGCCTACAAGATGTAGCAGTCTCAGCTCCAGCACCACATCTGCCTGCATGCTGCCATGTTCCCTGCTGTGATGATAATGGACTCACCCTCCGAAACTGTAACCTAACCACCCCAATTAAATATTTTCTTTATAAGAGTTGCTGTGGTCATGGTGTCTCTTCACAGAAATGAAAATCCAAGCTAAGACAAGGGGTAATGTGCTCAAAACCAGTGTAGTATCTAAATGAATGAATGTGGGAAGAAAGGAAGCCATGTTTCTTGCTCTCATAGGCAGAACCTCTGTTGTGTACTCTGTGGGTATCAGTCCCCATCAGTGGGGAAAAGACGTGTGACTCTTCCCCCATCAGCATTTTGGGGGAGTGCAGAGCAGTGGAATGCTTAGATGATGTGGGAGCACAAGATGGCACAATGTAAAGGTGTGAGTTTTGGGAGGGTTAGTGTAGGGAGGAAGATCAGGGCAAGCCTGGGCTACTCTGTCTCAGAAATAAAAGAAAACAAAAAAGAAAAAGACAAAATAATTACAAAATTGAAAATTATAGACTCTTATGGAGCCCAGGCTGGCCTTGAGTTCACTGTGTAACCAAGAATGACCTTGGAACTAGAAAGAGGTTGATAGTATTGCTCCTTGAAATTTTTTGCAAGTTTATTTGTTGTCAGAATGTCACCATATCCTTTCTGGCCAACAAGTCCAAGAAACATAGTTCTCAGGTTTCTGAGTCTCTATAACTTAGCACAGAGCATAGACAGGGTGGGAATATTCGTTGGGCACCTTTAAGTGGTGTCTAGCATGATGGGGCATCTTCTGTACAGATAGAGACTTAGAGAGGCAGTCCTGGCAGAGGTCACTGTTAGAGGCACTGAGGATACAAAGATAGAAGACCACCGTGCCCTCTTCCTCTGAGCTTGCAGTGGCTACCAGGAGGCAGATCTAGAAACAGTCTCTTAGGAAGTATGGCTGGCTACATTGCAAGGAAATTTAAACTCAGATTAAACAATGGTGAGGAACTAATTCCCTCTGCCTAGAGTAGGTGGAGCTGAGGAAAAATTTGAAAAGTGAACAGTTTTTTGTTGAGTGTTGAAAGGTAGCTGAATTTCCATGGCAGGAAGAACCAGAGCTGGCCATAAGGAAGTGACAACCTGGGCAAGGGCAGGCGAGGCTCTGTATTTAGGTGTACTGTGGCTTGGGTAGATAAGACCTCTAGCATGCAGCTGGTACATGGTTAGAAGCAGAGATACATAACCAGCAGGTCTGGGTGGTGGTTGACGAGCATCAGGAGGGCTCAGGAGCCCCAGATGTCCTCCAGGGAGGCTGGAAAGAGTAGCGCTGTGCTAAGTGACCAGCCTGGAAAGACCACTCTGGCCCAGGTTCTCCAGGGGCAGGGCTCACTCCAATCCCTTCCTTCCTCAAACAATTCAGCCCTTTGTTCTAGCTAATCCACCTTCTGCTACCACTTTCTCTGGTTTTTAGCTGCAGTTTCTTAGACCACTATCAGGTGACTGAATTTTGTACTCTTTCAGATCTGCTGAAGTCATCCACCCAAAGAGCTGCTCCAGTTACCACTGCACTGAGCAATGGGCTGGACTCACCCCAACATACCTAGGTTCTCACAGATCTCTGAGGGGACCCCAAGTGGTTATCCTTTGAACATATTTTTCAGATGACATCAGTGAGCCCCAGGTAGGCAGGAAGTCATCCAGCCGAGATGCACTTCAGTCCTCAGCTTCCTAGTCCACTCTTTTTTCCTGTTGAGCCAAATAGCAGACTCTGCTTGACCTCGTCACTTTGATGATCATCCCTGGAAGAATGTTCTATAGTCAATACTCAAGGAGGGAGACATTTTCTGTGTACATGTTTATGCACATATGGGGTATGTGTGAGCAGATGTGTGAGCATGTGCATGCTGAAGTCATGAGACAACCTTAGGAGTCATTCCTCAGTGCCATCCACTGGTTTTTGTTTTGTTTTGTCTTGGTTTTAGTTTTGTTCTTGGGTGGTGGGGAGTTCGAGACCAAGTTTCTCTGTGTAGAACTTGCTCTGTAGGCCAGGATGGCTTTGAACTCACAGAGATCTGCCTGCCTCTGCCTCCCTAATGGTGGGATTAAAGGTGTGTGCCACTACCATCAACCTTTTGTTTTGTTTTTTGTTTGTTTTGGGTTTTTTTTGGGGGGGAGGAACAGGGTTTCTCTATGTAACAGTCCTGGCTGTCCTGGAACTCACTCTGTAGACAAGGCTGACCTCGAACTCAGAGATCTGCCTGCTTGTTCCTCCTGAATGCTGGGATTAAAGGTGTGTTCCATCACTGCCGGATGATTTTTGCTTTGTTTTTTGAGATGGGTTTTTTAGTGGCCTGGAGCTCACCAGTTAGGCAAGGCTTGCTGACCAGTAAGCCTCAGGGATTCACCTGGTGTCCATCTCCTCCATGCTGGGATTACAAGTGTGAGCACACTGTGCTTGGCTTTGGTTTTTTACAAGAGTTCTGGGGATTGGACTCAGGCCGTTGAGCATGCAAAGCAATCGCTTTACTGACTGAGCCATTCCCCTCCCCCCAAATAGGGACATTTTTGATGTGACAGATGGAAAATTGAATGGGCTGTCAGCACAAAAGCAAACTGACTGTCTGGTTCAGACTAGTCTGTGTGGTTGCCTTACTTGTGGTAGGCAGACTTCAGCAAGCAGAGGGGAGAATAAAATATCTGCAGTTACAGAGGAAAATAATGCTGTTGGGCCACCAAGGTGGGTCTGTGGGATAAGGGCCTGCTGCAAAGCCCAACAAACAGTTGTTTCCTGGCTTCTACACATGCACACACACACGGACACCTGAATGCACATACATGCACACACATTTGTAAACATAATTTATAAATGCAAAAAAAAAGTCTGGGGACAGCTCAGATATAGGCTAG
Source organism: Dicrostonyx torquatus (assembly GCA_028555095.1). Taxonomy (NCBI): domain Eukaryota; kingdom Metazoa; phylum Chordata; class Mammalia; order Rodentia; family Cricetidae; genus Dicrostonyx; species Dicrostonyx torquatus. The sequence continues at coordinate 494,493 of JAQHUG010000326.1, read as the reverse complement.
TCTTTAACACTTCTGGGCCCACTGCCCTTCTCTTTGTTTCCTGCACTCAAGGTCTTCTGCAGAAGCCATCCATCTGTGTGCCCAGCTTCTTCACCAGGTAGTTTGCTTCCTTGCCCACATATCCTCTCCTTGCTAGAATCTCCATTAACATTCTGGTCTGCACTGCGTCCTGTGAGGAGGCAGCAGGAAGCTCTGGATGGATTAGCCAGGCATGGTGAGATGTGCAGGGACAAAAGACATCTAAATCTTGCAGGTGTAGGCTGAATCCCAAGCTTACTTGGCAGGAGGAGAGCCCTAGAGGTTTCCAAGGATATATATTTCCTCTCTTTGCTCTTCCCACTTCACGTACACACATGCTCACATACTCAAATGTAAAAATCTTCCCTGGAGACTTGAAAAGTCAGTTGCTCCCAGCCATAAAGGAGTAAGTATATCGTATCTCACCAAAGAACCTTGCGTAAGTTCCTGCTCATCCCTGTGTAGTCTGAGCTGCTTGGATAGCAAGCTAGTTCGAAATAGTTGAGGCCACTGAAGACATTCTTGATATTTGCATCGTGTGACCTCAAATTCCTGCCTTTGTAGAATGCAAACCCTTTGGTTCTCTGACAGTAACATTTGTTACTTGTGAAATCAAAATAACAGTAATTTATCAAGCTGTTGAAGTATCAAATGGCATATTTATGAAGACACATGATGAATTCTAGTATTAACAAAAATGTGTTGCTTGATCATAAAAATGACAAAGCCGATAATGATGAAAGATAACGGTGGTAATATTACAAGATAGTAGGGAAGACAAAGCCCCAACTAGACATCCAAATAAAACCTCCACTGCCAGGAAAGGGTAGCATCTTGTTGAGTTAGTCAAACATCACAGGTTATTGCCAAGGCTGTTGTTTACTTTCCACAGCCTGATGGTAGGGCTGATTGGTGAGGACATTTGTATCATCGAACATGGAAAAGTCAAGCTGGTGTCCACCTAGAAGCATCAGCCCTCATGACTACTGTTCATGGTCCTGAAAGGTACTCTGCTATGTGAGGAGAAAAGTAGTCATCGTATCACCTAGCTACAAACCCGGAGACCTACAATAGTGATACACCAGCTAAAGACATACTGGCACAATAGTGGAACAGATACCATGGGAGTAACCAACCACTTTTTTTTCACTTATTTTAGGCCCACTCCATGAGGTGAACATGAAACTAGATAGATCATGGGCCCCAAGAAAACATACTATTATTATAAAGGAATACAGCAACAAGAGGACTCCTTTTTACATACTGCTGTACCCACAGATTAGTGCCTTACAGCCTCACCTGTAAGCGGATGGGCATTAACAGAGACCCACAAATAGACAATGTGCAGAGAGTGAGAGACTTTGGAACACTCAGTTCTAAATGGGGTCTTTGTCAAACTCTTCCCTTCAACCCCTCAAAGCTCAAAGATCTCGACAGAAGAGGCAAGAGAAAGATTGTAAGAGCCAGAGGTGATGGATAACTCCAAGGGAACAGTGACTTCCAGACAAAACAGGACAGATGTGCTGTGTGGTGGTGGTACATGCCTTTAATCTCAGCACTTGGGAGGCAGAGGCAGATGAGTCTCTGTGAATTTGAGGCCAGCCTGGTCTACAAAGTGAGTTCCAGGACAGTCAGGATGGTTACACAGAAAAACCCGGTCTCGAAAAAGCAAAAACAAAGGAAAAAAACTCAGAATGAATGCACATATGAACTCACAGAGACTGTGGCAGCATGCAAAGACCCCCCAGGTTCAAGTCAGATGGACTTCAGCGCTGAGAGGAGGAAGTAAACACAGGATCCCAGCCCTAGTCATGAAGCTATCTGCAAAAGATAAAGCGTCTCACTGTAGTTGCACTGATCCTACAGGCCAAGCCCCAACCCCAGGAGTAGCTGGACATCACAAAACAAAGTCAAATGGTATTTTCTGTGAACTTTTTGGGCTGGAGAGATGGCTTAGAGGTTAAGAGCACTGGCTGCTCTTCCAGAGATCTTGTGTTCAATTCCCAGCAACCACAAGGGGGCTCACAACCATCTGTAATGAAATCTGGTGCCCTCTTCTGACCTGCAGGCAAACATGCAGGTAGAACACTGTATAGATAATTAATAAAATTTAAAAAAGAGAGAGTCTCAAAGAAACAAAAACAGACCAAGGAAGCTATCACTGCACTGTCCAGAACATTTCCACATAGTAGCTACTGTGTGACAAGTTGAGCCAGTGGCCTCTTCTATTAGCACTATGACTTTCAAACACACAGCTGTGCCCTACTCATTACCAGTGTCCCTAGAAAGGAAACAAATCAATTCCTTTTACATGGGGCCTGGAAAGATGGCTTAGTGGTTAAGAGCACCGGCTGCCCTTCTTGAGGACCCAGGTTTGATTCCTAGCACCCATGTATTGGCTCACAGCTATCTGTAATACCAATTGCAAGGGATTTAGTGCTCTCTTCTTGCCTCTGAGGGTGCCAGGCATGTGTATGGTGCACACACTATGTGCAGGCAAAATACACAAACAAGTAAAATAAGATAAATGTATTTGGGCAGTGTAAAATGGCAGCTAGGATACAAGACTCGAGACCTAGCTCAAGTCCCACTTTATCTATTTTATAAATGGGCAAGAATGGGCTCGGAGAGGGTAAGGGACTTGTGTGAGAATCAACAGTGAGTTGGACAGCAGTTCCAGGGGCAGAACTCAGCTGTGGTTGCACTGCATCTCTCTGAGAGACCTAGCCTTCATTTGTGGGTGTCTGTGTGCTGTCCAGTCTGTCTCCGATGGCAGCTCCTTCACATTTGCCCAAACCAATGGGCCGTCACTGGGCTCATCTGCTTCTACAAGCTCATTGTAGACCTGGCTTCCTCCTCAGAATCAACCGGAATCCCAGGAAAGAAGCTAACAGTGGTGTGTGTTGGCATGCCTGTAATAACTGTCTACCTCAGGGATTTCATTGACACCCCAAGCGCAGCTCTGGGAAGCAGACAGCGCAGGGATAATTATCTTTTGTTTGTAGATGAAGTAACTGAGGTTCACTGGGTTTGGGGAGCAGGCACTCCCCTCTGTAGGCTTCAGCCTCTTCACCTGGGTGCTGAGGTGTTTTCTGATTTCTGTCAGGATTGGCAGCAAGTGCCTCGCCCAGTTGAGCCATCTCATCAGCCCTTTTGTTCAACTTCTGGTGGGCCAGCAGTTCTCAGGTTTCCACACATGTCAACTCCAGTCTCTCCCTCCATCGTCACATGACCACCTGTGCACCAGATGATGAACCAGGATCTCCTTTCTATGACTCTGTGTCCAGACTTTATCTTCTCCCCATCCGTCACATATGTGAGTGAGTGTGTGTGTGTGTGTGTGTGTGTGTGTGTGTATTTGTGGGAATTTCCATAGAGGCCAGAGGTTGAAGTCGGGTAATTTACTCTGTCCATTTTGTGAGTCAGGGTCTCTCACTAAACTTGGAAGTCACCAATTCAGAAGACTGGCTGGCCAGCGAGCCCCAGGATCCTCCAGTCCCTGCCTTCCTAGCACTGGGGTTACAGGTGCGAGCTACTGTCTAACTTTTTATGTGGATGCTGGGGATCTGAACTTAGGTCCTCACGCTTGCACGGCGGACGCTTCTCCTGCTGAGCCAGCTCCCAACCTCGACTGCCTCTTTCTCTAAGGACTTGGGTCATAATGGATTAGACCCACCCACATTACCTCGGTTTAACTTGGTGACATCGATAAAGACCTTATGCAAATAATGGTATAGTCACAGGAGGCTGGAGATTAAAAAGTCAACAGGGGAAGCCAGGCAGTGGTGGCAACGCCTTTAATCCCAGCACTAGGGAGGCAGAGGCAGGCAGATCTCTGTGAGTTCGAGGCCAGCCTGGTCTAGGAGAGCTATTCCAGGATAGGCTCCAAAGCTACAGAGAAACCCTGTCTCGAAAAACCAAAATA
>JAQHUG010000326.1:453730-476096 GCA_028555095.1 Dicrostonyx torquatus | reverse complement strand
TGAAAGTCTATAAGGTATACTCAGAAGCCAGACAGCTCAGTGAGAGGGGCTATGGTGTGTGAGCTCCCTGGGTGTGGGTTCTGTGACTCAAACATGTTCCGGCTGTATAACCGGAGTCAGGTACTAAAGAAATTTCCTTACTATAACGTGTGTGTGTGTGTGTGTGTGTGTGTGTGTATACACATACACATACAGGAACACACTTGCAGGGTGGGGGGTCCTGCTGGGGAGTTTTGGGAGAGTTCTTGGCAGCTGCTTGGAGCCCACTGGCTAATACAATACAGTGGTAGCTGAATATGAATGTTTCTAATGAAATCACCATGGATACACTCCCTTGTTAAACCAAGTCTGCTCCGGGCTAAACACGTTAAGTATTTCATGTGGATAATTCAAAGAGCCCACTGTGTTTAAACTATTCCTTTGACTTCAGAGCAGAAGTTGGTTTGGCAGTTCCCTTTGCTCCTCTCTCGATACATAGTGGGCTGTTCAATGAAAGGAGCCTGGAAGCTCGTTCTGGCCCATGTGAGTAGACACTGGGCCTCTCTGGGGTTTTACCACCTACCTCACTGCCTGGCTCCCCACAAAGTGGCACTGGGGTGTCAAGGAAGGCTAGAGCCGGAAGGCTAGAGCCTAAAGGCTTGGATTCAGGGTTTCTGCTGGTGGAGGTCTCTGTCCTCCCTGGCTACCTTTCCCTGCCTGCCCTCCCTTTCCTACCACCTGTCTCCTGATGGACTGTCTGTCATTCTGTGCAGCTACACAACAGACAGCAGGGGACTTTAAAGTGTGTTGAGGTTTGAGTTTCTGAAGGCATTGATTTGATCCTTTGAGAGTTTCCAGGGTCACAAAGATGGTAGTTATGTCATAGAAGTACACTGGCTCTTCCTGTTCTCTTCCTCCTTATCTCCCTTTGTCTCTCTTTGCTCCTCCCCTCTCCTTTCCAGTCTTCCCTCCCAGTGTTTGAAGAAAGGTCACATGCATTATGAAGACTATGAGGAAAGCAAACCAGACACATGCATTGCCTAAGAGCTATCATACAGGAGCTGGGAAGAGAGCTCGAGACATTTTGACAGTGAAGTATCATGAGGGAATGCAGGAGAAAAGACCTCAAAGATACTCTCGCTCCCTCTTTCTCTCTTTCTGCCTAGTTCCTGACAACCCTCGTTGCCTCAGCCCAGCACAGGTCAGTGAAAGGCCAGGAGAAAAAGGAGGAAATTGACTACACAAGACCAGCAGTTAGAAGGAAGAATGGAGATGACCAACTGGAGTTGGAGTGGGAGGCGTTGCCAGGCAACTAGCTGTCTGGTATAGGATCAAGAGTGCACTCCTATCAGGACATCAGAAGCTGACAAACACTCCCACATTGTGTACACAGCACCGAACAGCATGTCTACAGACAGTGGATGGGTGTGTTTAGATGTCGCCAGCTACCATCTTGCTGCTGGCATCAACAAAATCCACCCCACAAGCGTCTTTGTAAACACCACCTTACCACAAGTCCTTCCCAGAAAACCCAATGTCACCTTTCCCTACCTTCACTCCCTATTCACGCTCCCTCAATTGTTTTTTCATAGACCTTCTCAGAACGCAAGTCATCACCGCCCAGTGACCCTTCTGTCCACAGCAGTTTGCCATTATGAGGGTGGTCCCATAAGATTGTAATGAAGAATTCCTGCTACCCAGAGACGCCACAGAGCATCCCATTACTCATAGGGAGGGTGGATGCTGAAGTCAACGAACCTCCAGCCTATACTACCCTATAAAAATGTAGTACATCCAATTATGCGCAGAGCATAAAGCATGAAAACAATAAACGTGGTTGTTTGTGTGTTTACAATACCATCTGTATTATTATTTTAGAGTGCACGACTGCTTTTGAAGATGTTTACTGCAAAACAGAATGCCCACTATCCAGAAGCCGCCTCATACACCTGACTGCTGTGTCTGCTCATCGGCCCGTGTCTTCTTGAACTATATAAGTTCACTTTGTGATGTCTCCACAGTAACAAAGGGCCTAACTACACCTTGCTTAGAGCATTAGTACCATGGTTAAGCTACACACCGCAGGATTTTACTTCCCTGGCTCTACTTCCCAGATACAACTTAAATCTATTTTAAAGGTGGTGGTGGGGCTTTGTTTTGTTTATTTTGCATTCCAGTTCTAGAGATGTCTAGTATTTTTTTAAATAGTAGTTGATCAATGCATACATACATACATACACAGACATATACATATATACATACACATACATACACACACAAGGTCTCAGGTCTCATTAGGCAGTCCTGACTAACTTGTATCTGGCTTTGTAGAACAGGCTGGCCTTGAACTCACAGTGATCCACCTGCACTGGGATTAAAAAGGATGCACCACCACACCAGAGCCAGGACTAAGGGCTGTTGATGCTACCACACAAAGCCTCCATGGCTAGAGACAGTTCCCCAGATTCTGCACTCCAGCGGCACTTCCCACTGGAAAAGTTGCATGCATGCGATGAAACTGAAGACTGAGAGAATCACCATGACATGTTATAGTTAATACCCTGCTGTTACTAAGTGTTCAGGTCCACAGAGGTCAGTCTTTACCTGCCCAGGATCTCCTAGGCAGATGTGGTGGATCCCAAAGTTCTCCTCTTCCTGCCACGCCCAGCCTTGCAGACACTTTGCCTCTGTAGAACAGGCTGCAGACTTTGGCCCATTCCCTTTAACCTAAGGCCCCTACCTGATAAATTCATTCCCATAAATGTGCTAGTTGCTTTGCATTGCTAATCTCCGAAGAACTGAATGAGATAACCCTGCAAAGCTCAACTCCCCTGTTCAAATACAAAACAGATAGAAGCTGGTAATTACAGAACAGTGCCTTATGTGCAGAGAAGGCATTGAGTGTGTATTGCAACTGTTACCAAGGCAAGTGGGAAGTCATCCTCTACCATCCTTTTACCTTGTCCTCCCTTTGTCCAGCTGCCTGTCATTGTCACCCAACTTCAGCAGTCTTCCGCAGTCAAAAAACTTCATACACATTATCTCTTCTTAGTTTTGCAACAAAAATGGAGTGGCTTGACAGCACCGTTTTTCAGATGAAGAAGCAGAGGCTCCCGGGCTGTTCATAACCATTCATCCTCCTCCATCATTTCTCTTCTCCCTTTGCCTCAGTCAAAGAAGAGCCACCGCAAACATGCTGGGTGCAGAGAGAGAAACAATGGTATCTGTCTTTAGTCCTGTTTTCTTCAGTGGCTTGGCCTCAGGAGCAGCTCATGGGTATGGTGTATGAGAAATCACATTGTTTGCACAAAATGGGAAAAGCTTTGCCAAGCTGGCCCAGTGAAGCTTTTATTTCCCACACTGGAAGTGGTGACTGAGGATTTGGCCTGTGTGATTTCTTCTCAGAAGCCCTTCCAGCTGAGGGAAGTGAGGCTGGGAACAGAGAGCCAGAGACAGTTGTTTCCAAGATTTGGAATAGTACTCTCGTTTTGGTCTTGGCCTTCTTGGCAGGTCTTGTTTGATGCCAAGATTGTCTATAGATTGCGGTGCATACCTTCTGTTTATGTGGAGGATTTGTGAATTAAAGAGTTAGCATCCAGCCAGGTGTGCTGATGCACACCTTTAATTCCAGCACTCAGGAAGCAGAGGCAGGTGGTTCTCTGAGTTCAAGGCCAGTCTGGTCTACAGAATGAGTTCCAGGACAGCCAGGGCTACACAGAGAAACGTTTTCTCAAAAAAACAAAACAAAAGAGTTAGCAGTCAAGTTGGTGCTCCATGTACTCACTCATGTTTAATATGCAGGGGCAACTGAAAACTGAACTTGTTATTGGTGGACTGCGATCCAAAATCAGTGTGTCAGAACTGGAGAGATGTTCAGCAGTTAAGCATGCTCGCTGCTCCTGCAGAGAACTGGAGTCCAGTTCCCAGCACCCACACAGGGGAGCACACAAGTGCCTGTAACTCCAGAGTCAGAGAACCTGATGACATCTTTTAACCTCACCACACACACACACACACACACACACACAGAGAGAGAGAGAGAGAGAGAGAGAGAGAGAGAGAGAGATATGCACGCACGCATTAATGTAAACATATGCATAAAATAAATCTAAAAATTTATGTGTCTATGTGTGATCAATTGAGACTAAGGGCTGTCGATATGTAATTAGCTGCCTTCTACCAGGGACTCCAGGAGTTCATACTAGTCATCTCTCCCTCCAAATTGCTCCTTTCTGGTTTCCTATGGCACCCTTCTCTTGGGAACTCAGGCAAGGGCCTCGGATCCCAAACCCTTCATCTCCTGATCCTGCTCAGACTATGTCCAATCATCTCTAAAACTATAGCTGTCTCCCCACACACCCCAATGTAGGGTTTCTCTGTATAACAGCCCTAACTGTCCTGGAACTCACTCTATAGACCAGGCTGGCCTCAAACTCACAGAGATCCGCTTCCTCTGCCTCCCTAGTGCTGAGACTAAAGGTGTGTGCCACCACAACCCAGCCTTAAAAAAAAAAATTTTTGTTTATTTATTGTATATATAGTATTCTGTCAGTATGTATTCCTGCAGGCCAGAAGAGGGCACCAGATATCACTATAGATGGCTGTGAGCCACCATGTGGTTGTCAGAAATTGAACTGAGGATTTCTGGAGGAGCAGCCAGTGCTCTTAACTGCTGAGCCATCTCTCCAGTCCACTATAGCTGTCTTAGTTTGCTTTATTTCTATTGCTGTGATAAAACACCATGATCAAAAGCAACCCATCACTGGCAATTATTGAGGAAAATCAGGTAAGAACTCAAGCAGAAGCAGAGGCAGGATCCGGGCTGCTAGCTGGATGGCTCCTCCTGGTGCTCAGCCTGCTTCCTCATACAACTCAGGACTGCCTGCCCCGGGGAGGGACTGCCCACAGTGAGCTGGGCCCTCCGCATTAATAGAGAACACACCCTACAGACTTGCCTGCTGTTGTCTCCAATCTGTTGGAAGTGTTTTCCCAGTTGAGGTTTTGGTTCCTCCTTCCCAGATAACTCAAACTTGTGTCAGTTTGACAGCAAACAACACCCTAACTAGTATGGCACCTTATTTCACAAAGCTGTCCCAAATGACTTCTCTGCCTCTCACCCTTCAGATCTCCATCTTGCTCTCCATGGCTTTTTTTTGTTTTGTTTTGTTTTTACAAAAAGTTTTATTTGAGAAGTCTATATTTATGTATTATTTATTTTAAGTAGCTTTTTAGATTTATTTATTATATGTGCATGAGTGGGTTTTCTCTTTTATGTATATATGTGCACTTATACATGAGCCTGGAGCCTGTGGTGTTTGGAAGAGCATATCAGAGCTCTGAAACTACAGTCATGGATGGTTGTGAGCTACCATGTGGGTGCTGGGAACTGAACCCAGATCCTCTGCAAGATCAGGAAGTGCTCTGAACCACTGAACTGTCTCTCCCCTTGGTCATATTCTTTCCTCACAGCCTCCCCACTTCCTGTTCATCGGTCCTTCACACAACACCTTTAACTAGACAACAGTTGGGGGGACCACTATGATGTCATCACTCAAAGCTTTCAGCATCAAACATTGAAAGAATAAATTTGACATTATGATCATGGTAGAACGGGCTTTCGGTGACCTAATCCCCTAATATCTCTTCTCTCAATACTCTTTGATCAGTGTTTGATGCTTTAGGATCATGGACAGGTGCTATTGTTGGATCCAATTCTTTGCTTGAAGTGCCTTTACCTTCCTCTCTGCTCCTGTGTGTCTGTCATTGCTCATAGCTTTACAACTACCGCTGGATCTGCTCTACCAGAAAATAGTGTCTTTTTCTTACTTATCCTTGCATTCCAAGCACATGGTATAAATGTTCAAAATAAATGTCCCTTAATAAGCAAATAAAATGTTTGATTTAGCTAGTTGGTCAAATTTGTACATATTATAATATACAAGATAATTTCTTTTTATTTATTTTATCCTTGTAACGAGAACAGACATCCGTGTTGTATTATGTTGACTACAGTCTGAATGTTTGTGTCCCTCCCAACTTCATATATCCAGCTGGGCAAGAAAGCATACATCTGTAGTCCCAGCATTTGGAGACTGAGTCATCCCAGGCTCCACAGTGAGACCCTGTTTCAAAACAACACAAATATAATGTGTGTTAAACTTCTGGTGCAATGATTAGGAGCTGAGACTTTTATAGGTGATTGTAGCATGAATAATAAAACCCAAAGGCAGATATTAGGGTGCAAGCTAAAGATCAGAAGAGCGAAATAGCCAAGCCACTAGAGAAATCTTACCTCTACCAAGGCTGGGCGTCTTCCAACTGAACCCTGAGCCTCTCTCTCCTCCCATCTTATATTCCCCCTTAGTGGTGGGATTAAAGGCGTATGTCTCCCTAGTACTGGGATTAAAGGTGTGAGCCACCACCACCCACACCTGTTTCTCCAAATGATCTTGTGTAGCCCAGAATGGCCTGAACTCACAAAGATCCATCTGCCTCTGTCTCCCAATCCTGGGATTAAAGGTGTGTGACACCACTGCCTGGCCTTTTAGTGGCTTAGCTTTTCCCTCTGATCTTCAGGCAAGCTTTATTTTTTAAAACACAAACAAAATATCACTACAGGTGACTAAGTCATAAGGATAGAGTCCTGCTGAGAGGAAATAGCGCCCTTATAAAAGAGAACCAGTGAGCTCTCTTACCTCTTCCCGCCATGTTGAGGCTGCAGGAAGAAAGAAGTCTGGTGTCTACAACCCAGCTGGGCTCTCACCAGCGCCTCATCATGCTGCCACCTTGATCTCACTCTTCCGGCTTCCAGAACAATGAGACATAAGTGTCTGCTGCTTAAACCACCCAGCCATGGTCATTTGTCACAGTAGCCCCAACTCACTAAGACAATGCACATTTTATAGACGAGAAAAGGGGTCATAGGAATAAAGTTGTTTGCCTAATGATGCATGCCTCTCATATCTCAGACCTCTCTCAAACCGGGGCTTCCTCACCCTTACTTCAGGCCTGATGGCCTGAATGAGTACTGGAGTACATGTCCCAGAGAGCGGGGTCTGCTCCTCTCACCCACCGCTCACCCGGTGCCCACAACCCACAGACAGCACTCAACAGCTATTTCTTGAATTGGTTATGCCGTGTTAATCTAAGGGCCAGTTTTGCTGGTTGTTGTAGAAGTCAAGCATTTGAGAATTTGATGAGGGTGCGTGGAATGGACACCAAAGGGTCCTTTGTCTCCAAGTCCAGACGGTAGGATATCCACACAGACCCTCAAGCCAAACCCTCCAGAAACTCCAGTCGTGATCAACAGGAGAAAGGAAGCATTAGTGGGTTGAGAGCGCCTGCCTCCCCAGGAGTGGGGTCCTTGGAAAGATGTGCCATTTCTACACCTCTGGAAAAGGCTGGAGCTCATAGCCTTCCAAGAATGTGACTGACGGCGGCAAATTCAAGTTCAAAAGGAGATTAGATTTCAAGGCAACTGGAAGCTATTCAATCAAAGCCAAGTTTTACAGGGAGAGTTTCCGTCTCCTCTCTTCCCCTCCTCCCTCCAGGGCAGCCCAAGGCTTGTTGGAACCCGAAGAAGAACTGACAGTGTCTGTCTGTTTCCCTAATTGGGGAAATGGAGAAATGCAAAACCAGGCTCTGGACTTGGAGTCCAGGGAGGGACCAAGATGTCCCTGGGAGATAGCTTATAAACATGAAGTCCCAGTGGCCAGAGATGCCTGGGCTCCAGCTGGACACACAAGTCCTCACATGTTCTGTACTCAGCGACTTTCCCGGGAGATCCCTTTATCGTGGTCTCCACTGCCCCTAATCAAAGAGCCACTAATAACAGATTAGAGTCTTATGTTTATAAAGAATTTTTAGTTTACAAAGCTTCATTCCATTTTCATATCAGTCTCACAGTGAGGAAGGGAGTTAGATGCTACCAACACAGGGAAGAGACCTGAGGCCAAAAGACACTTAGGAATTATTAGCTCATGGTCACACATGGTGTATACAGACCATAGCTGGATCCCTAATGAAGGACACCTCACCGTACCTGGAATACTGCTAAGCAATTTCCTATATCGGTGTTGACTCTTCAGCAGCTGTGAACTGCAGGCTGCTTTTATTCCCATTTTGATTGATGAGGGAACAAGCTGAGAAGTGGTATGTAACCTGCTTAAGGCCGAAAAGCTGTTGTTGATGGTGTTAGCCAGGGCTAGCTACAGAACCATACTGCCTGATTCTAAGTTTCAGAGCTCTAGCTGGGCCTGGCTGGTGACTCAGGCTTATAATCACAGCTCCTCAGGAAGCTAAAGCAGAAGGATCCAAAGTTCAAAGCCTGCCTGGGATCAGCGTAAGTTCAAGGCCAACCTGAGCAACTTTGTGAGACCCCATCTGGGAAAGAAAAAGGGAAAAAGTTCAGTGGTTGAGTTCTCGAGTAGCCAGCAGTCCTCAGCACTGAATAATTAAATTTCTAAGATCCTAAGAAAGCATCCTCCTTAGGTTTTGGAGTTGGTGTGTTTAGGCTCTGTCTGAAGATGTGATCACAGCTGTATCACTCTCTATCCCCAACAAATTCTTGTGGAGGCAGCTGTTCCATACAGCCAGGCAACTGAGAACCCTCAGGGAGGAGTCCAGATTTAGGGTATCAGAGGTACGAGACACACAAGTGCAAAAGCCAGTGTTTGGAGGACGGCTTGGCAAATGGAAATCAGAAGTGTACATCTCTGGCAGTCATTCAAGCATGGTCATTAGCAACCAGAAAATAGGAAAAGGAAAGACAAGACTGAAGAAACACGCAGTTTTCAGCAAGCACATATTCTATTTTCTTAATCTTAATTTTCCCTCTGGGACAGGGTTTCTCTGTGTAGCCCTAGCTCTTCTATAACTAGCTCTGTAGACCAGGCTGGCCTCAAACTCACAGGGATCCATCTGTCTCTGCCTCCCAAGTGCTGGGATGAAAGGAGTGTGCCCCCACTGCCCGACTTAAATGTGTTTAAATAAGTGATTATTTTATGCACTGTCCTGTTGTAAGCCTTATGCAGTCTGCATCAATGCTATGAAGGGTCTGTCACCACCCAGAAATTCTACTAAAGGGCTGGCAAAACTGTAACTCAGGTGATCTAAACCGTCTCTGTCTCATGTATCCCAGGTTAGCTTCAAACTTACTATACATCCAGGAATAACCTTTACCTTTTGATCCTCTGTGCCACTACTCCCCAAGTGATAGATTTACAACAGTACACCACCACACGCCATGTATGAGGTACTGGAGATGGAACCCACGCTTCACGCATGCTATACGATACCAACTGATCTACGTCTGCAACCTTCAAGCTGCTTTAACTCCTAAGTCATCATTACAAGTCCCCAAGGTTTTCTTCACTGATGGTCCCTCTTGGTTCAGTCAGACACCCATAGCTATTTAGCACTGAAGATGCCACCACAGTCCCTACCAGGAGCAGATCCACGGGACGCAGAGTCCTCCCAAGTTCATCTGCACATGTAGCTATCAACGCCGGATGAACTGACACTTTGTTTGAATAATAAAGTAGAATGTTCTAGGCATAGAAAACTCTAGCTATAAAGCACGGAAAACACAACACAACAGACAAACAAACATGGAAATAACTTTTCATGCCCTCATTAGTACTAACTTTAAAGCATGTATTAATAGCAATAAAACAAGTTTACCTAAAATAGAGCCCTCATTATGAACTAAGAGGAAGTGTCTGCTGCCCAGACCCTTAGCTGCAGAGAAGTGGGGTCATGCCTAGCAGTGAGCCTCCAGCCACGTAGTTAGAGTTCATCTTATTTATGACTCCTCCTGGGCTCTCCCTGTTTCTGTCCCCTCTGGTTGAAGCTTGTCCCTTTCCCTCAGAAGCACCTGCTGGTGTTTCCATCTCTGAAGCTCCTTTGGGTCCTCTGGAGAAAACTCTTTTTCTTCTCAGGTTCATCCCAAGGCAGACAGAACAAACAGACACAAGAGCTTGATTGGCTCTGCTGCGTGCATACAGGCGAAGAGATAGATGCTAATCCACACAGCAGTGTGATGGAAGGCGCCGGACCAGACGCTCCCAAACTCTCGGTGTTCACTGAACCCTGAACGTCTCTGGCATTTTTCTACAGTGCCCCTCGGCAAAAGGAATAGCAACACTTTCCTTTATGAAGTAATTATGTAATTAGGCCCAAATGACTTAATAAGTATTTATGGCTTAAAAATTCAGTAGCCAATTGAAAACAGCACACAAAAGCTTGAAAGAAAATACATTTGTATTTTATTATTAATTAATTACAGACTTGTTTACAGACATGGCACTGTTCCTCAGGTGTGGAATTGGGCTGATCACATCCCCCTTTGTTTCCTATTCCATACTGATTTTCACATGGAACCTTTTTTTTATCGAAATGGGGCGGCGCACGGGGGGGGGGGCGATTATCAAATAGATTCCTGAGAAATGTCCAAATGGTAGGAGGCCAGGAATCCTGTTATTTTCAACTTCAGGTCTGGGAGCCGCTCCTAGCTCTTAACCAACTCTGCAGTCAGAGTGCCATCCATGTGGGAATCTGGTCTGTGCTGGATCCATAGGGGACTCCAATTACCAAAGCATAAGGGAACAAACAGAGGATGTGATGTGATCTCTAATATTAAAAGTGTGCTTTCTTAAGGGAGGGGTTTGTAAGCTGTCTGACAAAGGTTTCCTTGGAGGAAAACCTAACATATTGAGACACCCTGGGCCTTTTGAAGTCATCCTGAGCACCTCATCCACGATTGAGATCACAGTGCTGTCCAATGAAGGATGTGAGTGCTCAGAGCGAGAACAAAGCACTTCCCACTAAGGTGTTTACTGGAGGTGTGGAGGAGGAGCATCTGGAGCCAGGCTAAGAGGAAAGGAAGGAACGAGAACTACCTAGATGAAGGTAGAACTCAGTGGAAGCCAGCAGAACACTAGACAGTATGTCAGTGGATAGAGAATAGAGAGCAGGTGATACTTATGTCAAGGGGTTCTGAAACCTCTTGAGTCTCCCATTTCTCAAATACCTACCTGCTTGTTGATGGGCCCAAGACTAAAGTTGTCTACACAGCTTTGTGTTTTCCACAGTATGGAACTCAGAGCTTTACATAGGGGACAGCTCAGTTGGCAAAGTGCTTTTGGCACGTGCTTGAGAACTTGAAGTCAGGTTCTGCGGTGTTGTCCACCTGTAACCCCAGTGTTGGGGACATGGAGACAGGAAGATCCTGGGGCTTGCTTGGCCAACCAGTCTAGCCAATTAGCAAGCTCCAGGTTCAGTGACAGAATCTATCTCAACACTAAGGGCAAGTGATCAAGGAAGATGCCCAGAGTCAACTTCTGGTTCCTACATTCCGGTGCACACACCCACATACTCGCATGTGTATAGAACACATGGACGTACCATTCCCAACTCAGTGCTCATACCTGGAGCATGGCAGACCAACGGCACAGGAAGTGATGGCATTCCTGCCAGAGTGAGCCTGGAGGATGCGGCTTGGGATTCCTGCTTCCCCTGCCCACCTGGCCAGCTTTTAGAGAAATAACAGGTGAGTACAGTAGCCTGTGTTGTTTGCAGAGAGCATAGAAAATGCTCATTTCCAGATCGCTTATCTGTTGCATCTCCAAGTCTTATCAGCAGGGCAGATCTTAGCACTCCCTGCCTGCCAAGCCTCCCAACTTGACTGTTCCCACGCAGCAGCCCAGATGCAAGCGACAGTAGCTCTTCTGAGAGCTGTTTGTATCTCTCTTATTTACAGTGTCAACAGCACTTAGACTGCAGCTTTGGAAAGCCTCTGTCTATTTGTTCGGGTAAATCCATGGCCCTGGATGTGGTTCTGTGCAAGATCCCAAGCCAATAATGCACAGGAGGTTTGCAGCAGCTTCTAGATTGTTCCTTGCCAACTGCTACAGGAAGAAGAAATCAGTTGGCTTCCCTGGCTTTTGCACCTAGTCTGTTGATTTACATGTTAAACCGATTGCTTCCCCAGAGAAGAGAAGACGCCTGATCTTCTGCATAGCTGCCTTCTCCTTCTCACATACTATTTGAGTAACAAATTTCTGGGGAACATGGTTTTATAACAAAATTCCTGGAATTTAAAGTTTATAATAAGGCATTTCATAAGAGACCCCTGGGCAATCTATAAGTAGAGCTATGGATTAAAAACCAACCAAACAAAATCCTTTTGTCCAACAAATTCAAGAGTTGAAATTTCCTGTTATCATTACAAACTCAGGCAGATTCATAATTAGTGGACTCATTCACTTTCCAAGAACCTGAGTTCTACCAGGGCTAACTCCTGATGGCTTCTGTTTACCAGGGGAGTCCATAGTTTTCATCTTAATTTCCTTTATACACTCAAAAGGCTCCCTCTGCTTCTTGTGCCTCTGAAAGTCTGCATGTATAAAGTAGCAATCGAAAATCCATTGAGCGCCTCTCAGATATTCTGTCTTCAGCTAGAGAAAATGATCACCAGTTGGAAAATAACGCTTTCCTGATCCAAGCAGTCAAGCTCCTTGAGGCCCCTGCTCCAGAGTGAAGTGCACACAATTCTTTAACTGTGCCTTTAAAAGGTGACAGTGAGTAGGTTGGGGGATGCAGCTTGGTGGCAGAGTGCTTGTCCAGCATTGAGTGGCGCTCCTGGGGGAGGGAGGGAGGGAGGAAGGGAGGGAGGGAGGGAGCCAGGCTTATCTTCATGCTATGTGTTTCATTTCCCTCTCCCACTTAGGATCTCTTCCTCCTCTCTCATAATCCCCTTTCTAGTTTTTTATAACCTATTAACACATACATATATAAATACACACAAATATACACACACACTAAATAACTGTAATTTGAAAATTAGAATAGATAAACTGAACTTGATAGTGCATGCCTTTAATCTCAGCACTCAGGATGCAGGGGCAGGTAGATCTGTATGAGTTCAAGCCCAGCCTGATCTACATCCTGAGTTCCAGGCCAATAAAGTGAGACCTTTATTCAAAAAACAAAAAACAACAACAAAAACAAACAACAAACAAATGAAAAACAGAATAGAAGACTAAGGCAGAGAGTCAGTACAGCTAAAGAGTCTCCCTGATTCAGCCCGGCTCCTGAGCCACTGTCCTGAGACACCTTATTTAAAGTAGGTAGAATCTGAGTTTTCCAAATGTAACAGTGCTCCACAGCTATCTGGGAGTGTTCTAGAAGAAAAGATGTCCAGGTGCATGTTCAACTGTCTTAGACAAGCACTAATTGTTTGTTTGTTTTGTTTCGAGACAGGGTTTCTCTGTATAACGGCCCAGACTGTCCTGAAACTCACTTTATAGACCAGGCTGGCCTCATACTCACAGAGATCCACATGCCTCTGCCTCCCGAGTGTTGGCACAATTTCTAATTTTTCAATTATTTTATGTGTATAGGTGTTTTGCTTGTATGTCTGTGACATTTATGCAGTGTCAAAGATGGCCAGAAGTGGGCGTTGTATCCCCCTGAAACTGGAGTCATTGTAACTGTGAGCCACCCTGTGAGTGCTGGGAACTGTACCTGGGTCCTCTGGAAGATTAGTGAACGCTCCAACTGCTGAACCAGCTCTCCAGTCACTTAGTTGATTTCTAAGGCATGGCACCTGGACAACACTTGGAGAACAAGTCAATGAGATGCTCTCTTTGGGTCTAAACTACATCAAGATGATTTCTCTCTTGTCATCTGTATTTCCTTTCCAATCTATAAATTCTTTGTATTTCTATTTTTTTTTAATTTATATTTTTTGGAATCTACCCACTGAGTCATCTTGCTGGCCACTTCATTCATATATACATGCATATATGTGTGTGTGTGTTGTCTTATGTTAATGTGTGTGAATAAGATTGTATTGGTAATGTTAGACTCTCCTGCAATAAACACACTCCTTCATCTCAAGGAGTACATATTGAGGGGAATGACAAAATTTTTGTGTTGAAGTTCTAGCCCCTGAAAATGTGACTGTGTTGCAGAGTGGACCTTTAGTGAGGTAAGCAAGGATGTTAGAGAGTGATCTCCAATTACCTTAACGTGTGTGAGTATGTGTATGTGTGTGCGCTGGTGCACGCATGTGTGTATGAACGTGGAGGCCAGAATAGGACCTCTGGTATCATCTCTGGGATGCTGTTACCGCTTTTGAGGCTCTCTCACTGGCTTAGAATTCACCCATTAGGCCGCCTAGCCTTGAACCCCAAGTATCCCCCTTTCTCTAGTGCTCTAGCATCACAAACACACATCACCATGACCAGATATTTACCTGTGCATTTTAGACAGAACTCAGGTATGCTCTCTACAAAGGAGACATCTCCACAACTTCTGGGGTATTTGTTGCTGTTGTTGTTGTTTGGTTGGATTTGTTTGTTTGTTTGTTTTTTGTCTCGTGTTTTTGTTTTTTCTTTTTTGCTCTGAGATAGAATCTCCTGCAATCTAGGCTGGCCTCCAAATCACTATAGTCAAGGGTGGCTTTGAACTCCTGAACTTCCTGCCCCTACTTTCCAAATGTGGGAATAGCAAGCATATGCCAGCATGCCTAGCCTGACTATTGTCACTAATAGGCTAACAGGATATCAGAGACACTGAAACAACATAACAAGACTTCAGCAAGACTGGGAGAGAGGCTTCCAAAACCATCACACATACACACACACACACACACACACACACACACACACACTAGCATCTTGATCTTGAATCTCTACCCTCCAGAGCAATGGAATGGTGCGGGAGAATTGTCTGTTTCTGTCAATCATGTTTTAAATAAATGCTGATTGGCCAGGCAGGGAGTATAGGCAGGAAAACCAGACAGGAAGTAGAGGTGAGAACAGGAGATTTGGAAAGCAGGAAGCTTCCCTGGCATTCCTGCACTGATCTCCAACAAGGCAACATGTAGCAGCCCAGCTGAGAGAAGGTACTGGCCGTGTGGCTGACAATGGGTTAATATAAGTTATGGGAGCTGGTAGGAAGACTGAGCTAATGGGCCAATCAGTGTATAACCTAATGTAGACTCTCTGTGTCATTTTCTTTGGGGCTTGCCGGCAGTGGGGTACCAGGCAGGACAGAAACCCCAATGAGCAGGCCCCTCATGTTACAATGGAAAGTAAAAATCTATTGTTTATGGCACCCAATCTGTGGTATTCTGTTATCAAAGCCCCAGGAAACTAATATGCTCATCAAAGTTTTTGTTGTTGTTGTTGTTGGGTTTTTTTTGGTTTTTCAAGACAGGTTTCTCTGTAGCTTTTGGAGCCTGTCCTGGAACTAGTCCTTGTAGACCAGGCTGGCCTTGAACTCACAGAGAGCCGCCTGCCTCTGCCTCCCATGTGCTGGGATTAAGGGCATGCACTTCAAAGTTTATTTCTGACAACACCCATGACTTTCCCAGTGGGGACACTGCTTTCTAAGGCTTTGTTGGAGACCTCAGACTGACGATATCATGTAGTTACCCAATCTTACCAGCAGGGGGAAACACAGAAGACAGAGAAGAGCATGGGAAAGCTTACAGAGGCTTGAAGCCCCTTCGGTGATACACTAGGTCTTTCTGTGGTGATAGAATACATGGCCAAGGCAGTTTAGAGAAGCAAGGGTTTGTTTAGGCTCACGTGTGCAGAGGCACCACCACCATGACGAAGGGGAAACATGGCAGCAGGCAGGCATGGTGGTTGGAACAACAAACTGAGAGCTCACATCTTAAACCACAAGCGAGAGGCAGAGAAAAAAAAAAAACTGAAAATCACGTAAATTGGAAATCTAAAGCCAACCCCAGCGATGCACTTACCCAGCAAGACCACATCCCTGTAGCGATAGTTTGTAATCTAATAAATAAAGCCTGCCTGAAGATCAGAGTGCAGCGCTAAGCCACTAGTTAGCCATAGTGTCCAGGCAGTGGTGGCATACACCTTAAATCCCAGGACTCAGGAGACAAAGACAGACAGATCTCTGTGAGTTCAAGGCCACCCTAGGCTACACAAGACGCATCCAGTCTAAAAGAGAATCAGAGCCAGGCAGTGGTGGCTCACACCTTTAATCCCAGCACTTGGGATCGCAGGCCTTAATCCTGAACTAGGGAGGTGGAGATAGGAGTGATATGACTGGGTGGAGAGAGGAATACAAGCAGGGGAGGAGACAGGAGCTCAGATGCAGTGTGAGGATTTGTGGAGACAGAATCACCCGTTCATTTTGAGGATTCGGCAGAGGTAAAAAGGTTTCTCTAGTGACTGGCTACACTGTTTCTTTGATCTCTCAGCTTTCCCCCTCCAATATCTGCCTCTGGGTTTTTATTATTAAGAATAATTAGAATGCGTGTTACACACCTCCTAAATCTACCCAATAGCACCACCAGCTGGGGACCAAGTGCTGAAATATCTATGGGGGGCATTCTCCCTCAGGCCCTCAGAGGAGAGAGGGGTATGATTAGAACTGAGCTCCTGAGCTCCAGGCAGGAGAGCAGGGATGGAAGGCAGCAGGGGCCACTACTGTGAGCAAGTCAGACTCTCTGCGGGATTGAAACAATTGTGCCTTATCTCCCGTTTCTTTTCATCTATTGACAATAGATTATCTTCCTTCATCAGGTGCACATTTATTAAGTCCAACTTTGTGATCAGCACTGTGCCAGGAATTAATGCCAGACAGGCTCCAAGAGAAATAAAGGGTAGGATTCCTGGTTGGGTTGATTCTTCAGGGAGATAAGGTAAATTATGAAACAGCAGACAATATGGCTGACTGAGGGCAAGTGAGGTGGGCAGCCCTTGCAGGCAAGCGGTAGGGCTGGGTTGGACATCAAAAGGGGATCAGGGGTGAGGATGCAGGACTTGGATTTGAAGAAAGTCTAGACGTAATTGGTGGACCAAGCCTGTAAATGCAGAAGTCAAGTCATCCTTGGCCATGGCAGAGTTGGCGGCTAGCTTGGGTTACCTGAGCGTCTGTCTCAACAGCACTCAAGAGCATGTGCTGTTCACATAGAGGACCAGGGCTCAGGCCCCAGCACCCACGTGGTGGCTCAAACATCCCCAACTCCAGTTCCAGGGGATCCAATGCCCTCTTCTGACCTCCATGGGCACCAGGCATACGTGTGCTACACGTACAGACATTCAGACAAAACACTCATACATGTGAAATAAAATAAATAAATCTCAAAACAAAACCAAAGATCTAAGCAACAGCTTAGAGAGATGAACAGCAAGAATCGAGCCCTAATCTCACAGAGGCCTAAGGCACTGGACACCAGGCTCATACAGTTATAGTTGTCACGTTTATTTTAGCTAATAAAATAAAGTGACCCTTTATTTTAACTGGCACCCTTTCCTAGACCTGTATCTAGAGATCTGACTGTCCATGAAGATTGGTTAGCAGGACGTGAACTCTGTACACTGTCCAGGTGGGGACTAACTTATACTTTGACATAGTTCTTCAACCCATGACAGTGAGAAGACTTGTGGTATTCTCTCTCACATCCCTCAATTAAGATTTTCTTTCTGAAGACATGGGAAGAGTCCCCCCCTAACCCCCAAAGAGGACCTGAATGCTGAGGGTTGGTACTGACATATACAATGTGGGAGATTCCACACCCTGTACCCACCCTAGGACAGTGGGAAGGCCTTGAATCAAGGCCATTAAGATGACCTTCATCTTCTGATTCTCCTGCCTCCACCTCCTGACTGCTAGGATTACAGGTGTGCAGCACTATACCTGGTTTATGCACTGGTGGGGAGCTGAATTTAGGGCTTTGTGCATGCTAGGCAAGCACTCAACTAAACTGCGTCCCCAGACTCTGGGACGATCTCTGAAGCCCCCATGACCTTCCATGTGTCTGCTGCTCTCTCTGGGGTGCCGAGGGTACCAGTGTCAGTAGCTTCCAAGGCTTTCTCACCACAAGCTGGGCTCTACCAGCCGATACATCAGCAGGAAAATAATAAATAGATGCTGTCACTGGTCTGCCAGAGGAACTTGTGCAATCCCCTCACAGATGCTGCTGCCACAGTCCCTGCCAGGGATGGGAGAAGCTGAAGAGGGAAGCAGGTCCCTGGAGACAATGAACCAAGTCTCAGAGGGATGAGCAAGGTGCTGGAGGCAACGCCCAGGGCAGGCCACCGAGACTGCAATCTGCTAGCTGTGTTGAAACTGAGTCTCGTGTTGGGCCTAAGGGGACAAAGCTGTCTGCAGATAAGCACTGGGATAGAAGTCTGGGTCAGGATAGGCTTTCCTCTGAGAACAGCCAGCCTGACTGCTGGGAGAAGCGAGGTCTGGACATGCTTACCTTGCTTGTGGCTTTGGCCCCCAGAACAAGGCGGGGGTGAGGAGGGAAAAGAAGTGTTGAAATATCAACAGAGAGGCAGAAGTGATTCTCAGGGTGGCTACCTCAAGGTGGCAACTGAGGTAAGAAGGGAGTCACTTAGGGTCTGAGAGGAGACGCTCTTCAAAGGCCACTAAGGAGTTAGTCCTCCAGGCCCACATTCCCTGCAGGAAATCCTAAATTATGTGCCAGGTTAAACATCTTTGCTAGCCATAATGGCACACACCTTTAATCCCAGCACTCAGGAGGCAGAGGCAGTCAAATCTGTGTGAGTTTGAGGTCATCCTGTTGTATGTAGCAAGTTCCAGGACAGCCAGAGCTACATACTTAGACACTGTCTCAAACAAACAAACAACAACAACAAAATCAAACATAAACAAGACAAAATCTCTTTTAAGCTGTGTCTTGCAAGCCATGGTAAAGAAGCTCAAAGAGAGCTGACAGACCCGAAGTCCAACAGTGACTGACAGCAGAACCTCTCTGGTCTCCTGGCTGTGCAAGCCACATCCATCAAGCTACCTGTCAGGGCAACTCTCTCTCTCTTTCCCCAAGACAGGCTTTCTCTGTGTATCCATGGATACTCACTCTAGAAAATACACTAGCCTCAAATTCAGAGATCTGCCCGCCTCTGCCTCCTGATTAAAGGTGTGCACCTTCAACGCCTGCCTGGTAATTTTTTAATGTTTATATATTTACTTTTCATCAGTGTTTCTCACAGGGGTCATCTGAGACCATCAGACAACATAGATATATTTACATTACAATTTATAACAATAGCAAAATTATAGTTATGAAGTACCAATGAAAATCATTTTATGCAAGATCAAAAACACTGATGACAACTTATGCTGGAGAGGTTACGGGGAGAAAGGGAACACTGCTGCATTGCTGGTGGGAATGCAAGCTGGTACAACCCCTTTGGATGTCAGTGTGGCGAAAATTAGGAAACAACCTTCCTCAAGACACAATAATACCACTTTTAGGTATATATCCAAAGGAATCTCAATTGTGCCACAAAGACATGTGCTCACCTATGTTCATAGCAGCTTTGTTTGTCATAGCCAGAACCTGGAAACAACCTAAATGCCCCTTGACCGAAAAATGGATAAAGAAAATGTGGTACATTTACACTATGGAGTACTACACAGCAGAAGAAAATAACGACAGCTTGAATTTTGCAGGAAAATGGACTAGAAAACATTATTTTGAGTGAGGTAACCCAGACACAGAAAGACAATTGTCACATGTATTCACTCATAGGTGGATTTTAAACATAAAGCAAAGAAAGCCAGCCTACAAACCATAATCGCAGAGAACTTAGACAACAATGAGGACACTAAGAGAGACTTACATAGACCTACTATACATGGGAAAGTATAAAAAAACAAGATCTCCTGAGTAAATTGGGAGCCTAGGGACATTGGGGGAGGGTTGAAGGGGGGTGGGGAGAGGCAGGGAGGGGAGTAGAGAAAAAATATAGAGCTCAATAAATATCAATAAAGGAAAAAAAAGGAAATCATTTTATGGCTGGGGGGCACCACAACATGAGGAACTATCTTAAAGGGTTGCAGCTTTACGAAGGTCAAGAACTGCTTTACATGTATGTGTGTGCGCCTGAGTTTATGCATGTGCATACAGGAGCCTGTGAGACAGAAGGTGTTGGACCCCATGGAACTGCAGTTCCAGGTGGCTGTGAGGCACTGTGTGGGTGCTGGGAACCAAACCAGGGTCCTCTGCAAGAGCAGCAAGAGCTCATAACCACTGAGCCATTGCTCCAGCCTTTGACTGGTAATTTTTGAAGCAAGGTGGGAAGAGCGGCCTAAGTAAGCAAAAACCGCTTCAGAACCTCCTGTTACTCCACCCCTTGCACACTGCAGGGCCAACCCACGGGAAGCACTTATTTCTGGCAATACTAATCCTTAGTATTACATCTCGGAAGAGTCTGCAGTTGTTACTTCAGGTTCCACTTGGTCATTTAAGAGGTAACCCATTGGCACAGCTTTGAAGTGACCACAGAGGAATTGCTTGGATCTCTGAGTTAAGATGGGGCCATATGGCCCTAGTGTGGAATCACCCTGAAAACTGGGGAGGGTGTCATGAAGAGGAATTTGGCTCACGAGGAAGATGTCACCCAAAATGAGTGTGTTGCATTCTATGACTCTCTAAAGAAGTTACATTGAGCTGGACATGATGACTCACCCTTGTAATCTAGTACTGGGGAGGCAGAGGCAGGAGCATGAGGGGTTTGAGGACAACCTGGACTAACATAACAAGACCCAGTTATGTTATCTCTCTCTCTCTCTCTCTCTCTCTCTCTCTCTCTCTCTCACACACACACACACACACACACACACACACACACACAAACCCTTCTTTAAGTTATGTGTAGACTCCTACTCCTTTAAGAGAGTAGAGGATGGTACAGAGCAGACTCTAGAGGACAAGTCAAAGGGAGGCTGGGATGGGGCAAACAAGCCCAAAAGCTATACCACAGCCATCTGCCAGGGACAGACACCTCAGGTGGCCCTATGGGCATGCACTGCATATTTGAGCTGCCCCCACTGGAATGCTACATCCCCTTCCACGCTTCCCTGCTGGAGGAACAGTGCTGTAGTGGACAGAAAGACATTGACCTGGAGGAGGTGCTGCACAGAGGTTAGAAATCCAGGGACATCTAGGCAACAAAGAGCGCAGACAGGTCTTCCAAAGGACCTTAGTTTGGATCCCAGACCCCTGTGTTGGGTAGCTCTTAAGTTTGCTTTGAAACTCCAAAGGTACCTGAAATCATGCACACATATCCATCCGTGAGTATGCAGATGCATGCACGCACGTGCACACACACACACACACACACAAATATAAAACCAATCAAAAGGAAGAAGAGGAGGAGAAGGAAAAGGGAGAGGAATAACCCGGATTGCAGAGCCAGGCTGCTCAACAGCAGTCAGCTCCACTCAGTATGGTCTTGAGCATGTAACCTCAAGTAAGATTCTCTGTCCCATGGAGCCCTTACCAAGACAAATTGCGTCACGACTGACCAGGACCTAAATAACACCGAATTTCTACATTGTAACTGGTATCTCCTTTTCTACCACCACCTTATTTTATCTGTTTCATAAATTGGAAAGGGAGGAGGACGAGGTAAATTAGTAAAAGTGTCCCCATTCTTTCGGCAAAAGATTGTGATTTCCCCTTCCCTTCCTTTCTTCCTCTTTTAACCCTCCCCACACCACCATGATTTATACTAAGCAAATGAATTACAGGAGAAGCTCTAACTAATTTGCCTCATTACACACACACACACACACACACACACACACACACACACACACGTATCTGTCTGTCTGTCTTGCCACAGATAAAACACAGCTACTCAGATATGGCTCCGGGCACAGCTTAGCGTGCCCTGTGTCTCTTGTGTCTCCAGCTGCTCCCCACACAGCCATAATCGTCCCTGACTGCTTTCTAAACCTCCCCAGGTGAGTGGATGGCAGCAACCTGGCACGCCTGGGTCCCACCTGGGCATCCCTTGGGAGCATTTGCATATTTCCTGGGCTCTCCTTTTGAAATTCCAGACCAATAATTAAGAATTTCTAATTCTCTGGTAATTGAGTACCATTTGGGACTGATTAAGCAGATGCTATCTAAAATAATTATCTGTTCCACCTTGCTTCCCTTTGTGTGGGCTCTGGACCGTCTGTCAAAGCAAACATGGAGCATATACCGGCCCCCTTCCAGCACCTGACTGGGTCCCTCCTCCTCTCTGCCACTGCTTCCTCCCACCACTTCTCTGCCTCTCTCTTTCCCCCTCTTCTCGCTTTGCCATGCTTTGTCAAAATGCCGCACGGGGATAAAGACACTGTCCAGTGTTGACTCCATTTCAATTCCAAACAAAGAGGCAGTAGGATCTTCTTCTTTTCTGTTTTAAAGTCTGTGATAGAATTGTCTAGATGACTGAATGACCCCTTTAACAGCATGCTCAAAAGCCAGGCCCTTTGCTAAGGCAGTTTAATTATATAACTAAGATAATCATACCACCTGATAATGTAGCAAACAGAAGTATAGCCTGGTGGTGGTGGCGCACGCCTTTAATCCCAGCAC
>JAQHUG010000326.1:435617-452312 GCA_028555095.1 Dicrostonyx torquatus | reverse complement strand
CTCTCTCTCTCTCTCTCTCTCTCTCTCTCTCTCTCTCTCTCTCTCTCTCTCTCTCTCTCTCTCTCTCCTAGTACATTAAGTCAATTAAAAAGTTGACAGCCAGGTATGGAATACACACTTGTAATCCTTACACTTGGAAGGCAGAAGCAGGATGATGGCTGGAAGGTCAAGGCTCAGCTGGTCTATATAATTAGGTTCCATGCCAGACAAGGCTACATAGTTAGACCCAGTAGGAAAGAAAAACCAACAAAAAGTTTGAAAGACAAGACTTCCTTAGCTCACCTTTAAAAATCTGTTTTGGTATTTTGTTTGTCCTCACACTTTCGAGATGTTTTCTCCTCTCTTCAACAGAATGTGTTTTCTCTGAGATACACAAACCTAACTTACCAAGGGTCTATTGGGGGAGGGGAGACAAGAATGCATTGTGAAAATATTAATCTAGTGACACGTTAGAAAGTTAACTGCACAAGAGTCCGAAGCTGGGAGGATCAGCCCTGGAGCAGGGAGAACAAGATGAACCAAAAATGTACCAAAGATATAAGAAACTAGAAGGGATTTCAGTTAGCAGGCAGGTAGTAGGCATTGAATATGCTATAGATTGGGCCCACAGGAAAAAGGAAAAGAGCCTATGAGCAGGTGGGCGGCTCTGGGAGGCTAATTTAAAACTTAGACGAAGCCATGTGTGATAGCACATGTCTATAATCCCAGCACTTGGAAGGCAGAGCAGGAGGATTATGAGCTACAGGCCAGTCTGGAATGGCAGAGGCATGGACATTTTTTTGCTGTACTAAAGTGTAAGGCCATCTGCATTCCAGACAAGTAGATTCTATTGGTCCCAGAATTCCACCCTCCTGCAGAGGAAGCTTCGACATTGGACTCGAAACTCAGGTGGAGGTCTGAGACTGCTTGGGTCTCTGTCTCCAACAACAACAAAAGTAAACAACCAACATGTGCTAACTAGCTAGCCAAACAAACAAAAAGTAGATGTCCCAACAAATCCAAAGTGAGCTCATGAAATTGTTTCAAAACACAAGCTCCTTCCATCTGACTGCTGATACACAGCTGTAATCCCAGCACTTGGGAGGTGCAGGCAGGAGAATTAGGAGTTCAAGGCTAGCCTAAATAGAGTTTGAGGACAGCCTTGGCTACATAAGATCCTGTCTCAATAAATAAATAAGTGAAATGAAATAAGACCCAAGCAGTCTCAGACCTCCACCTGAGTTTCGAGTCCAATGTCGAAGCTTCCTCTGCAGGAGGGTGGAATTCTGGGACCAATAGAATCTACTTGTCTGGAATGCAGATGGCCTTACACTTTAGTACAGCAAAAAAAATGTCCATGCCTCTGCCATTATCAGTTTGTTAGTACTGTGTTTGGGGAGAGTTCCCCTACTTTTTGGAAACAGTGTAGCCCAGGCTGGCCTTCATTTTGAGATCTGCTTGCTCCTCTTCCTAAGTGCTGGCATCATAGGCCGACTGTACTCTCAGATTCCTCATGCTTTGGTTGAACGATCACGTGTCTGAGCATGAAGACACGGGGGGAGTCCTGGAGAAAGGAGCTGCAGGCTTCCAAGGAAATGGTCCTTACGACTCGGAAGACAGTAAGACACAGCAAGTGACACAGGAGCACAAGCTCTGGAGCCAGAATGCCGAGCCTGGCACCTCAGCTGGGGCTGCTGCCCAGACAAGCACAGAATACACAGTAAGATCCGGTGCTGTGCTCTAGCTGGTGGTCCGAATGCCAGCTCTTGCTCCGACCAGGCAGCTTGCACTGGGCACTGCTGAGCCTTGTACATTCTGTGTGCCTCTGTAAAACAGGAAAAATGATAGTGTCGGCTTCCTACCACTGCCATGAGAATAAATGAGAATCCGCTCCGAGGTTAGGATCCTGGCTGGTTCGATGCTCCTCTGAGGTGTTGATCACAACATGCCCTGTGGCTTTGCTTTTCAACCTTCCTAGTGTTGCGACCCTTTAATACAGTCTCCCATGGAATGGTGATCCCAGCCAAAAAATTATTTTCATTGCTACTTCATAACTGTAATTTTGCTACTGTTATGAATTGTATTATAAAGCTCTGTGTTTTCTGATCGTGTTAGAAAACCCCTGTGAAAGGGCCATTGAGACCCACAGGTTGAGAACCATTGTTCTAGGGGAAAACATACTTCTTGAACTAGCAATAATTTTAGTATCTCTTCCCTCTAAATAATATGGCCTGGTGCTCCCCTCCTCTATGGGCCAGTGAGATTCCCAGGGTGGAAAGGTGCAAAACTGTGTCACAAATTCTGATAGGTGGCCCAAGTTGTTCCTCTTGACCCACCCAGGCTCTGACTAACTCTTTGTATCACCAGGTTCTGGTAGGGATCAACCATTACCACCAAATCTCTGGCAGACAGTGGACAGTGACATAGCAGAAACTGATAGTCAGTCAGCTGGACTTCTCATGGGTGTTAACCAGAAGGATTTCAGGTCAACACACCAGATACTTAGCAGCTGAATTCACACTGAGTCAGGGGCAGAAGTGATGCAGGTGTCCGTCAACAGAGGAAGGCTACCTGAGTTCTGTTTCTATTGCTGGGAGAAGGCACCAGGACCAAAAGCAACTTGGAGAGGAAGGGTTTTTTTTTTTTTTTCAGTTTCACATCACAGCCCACCATTAAAGAAAGTCAGAGCAGGAACTCAAGACCGGGGTCTGGAGTCCAGAGGTGGAAGCTGTGGAAGAACGTTGCTGACTGGCTTGCTTCTCATAGCTTGCCCCATCCTGCTTCCTTATACACTCCAGACCACCTGCCCAGGAGTGGCAACACCCACAGTATGCTGGCTGGGCCTTCCCATAGCAATCATCTATCAATGCACACCATAGACTTGCCCACAGACCAGTCTTATGGAGGGATTTTCTCAATAGAGGTTCTCTCTTCTCAGATGACCCTAGTTTGAGCCAAATTAACAACATCAAAAACAACAACAACCAACCAGGATCAATGGATGAAGAAAAACATTAATATACACAATGGATTTTTTTCTTTGTTTTCTTAAACAAGCATGCACTACCAGGCAGTGGTAGTGCACATCTGTAATCCTAGCATTAGGGAGGCAGAGGTAGGTAGCTCTCTGAGTCGGAGGCCAACTGGTCTATGGAGGGAATTCAAGACAGTCAGAGCTACACAGAGAAACCCTGTCTCAGGGGTAGGGGGAAATGGAGGAGAATAAGGAAGTCATGTTTTTTATAAGAAAATGCATGCAACTGGAAATGATCATAAGTGAATTAAGCCAAATTCAGCAGATTCAGAAAGATGAATGTTATGTGTTTTCTCACTTATGCGATTCCTAAATTTCATGTAGACACATAGAAACATATTTATATATACCATGCAAATAGAAGCAAAACTGTGTAGCGGGACAAAGGTGATATGGGACAATTGTCTGTATTCTGTTAATTATATTTTAAATAAATGCTGATTGGTCAGTAGTCAGGCAGGAAGTTATAGGCAGGACAACCAGACAGGAAGTAGAGGCAGGTCGATGAGAACAGGAGAATTCTAGGAAGAAGGAAGCCCATTCCTCAGCAGTCTGGCCCAGCATAGAAAAAGCAGGATGTGACTGCCTCGCTGAATAAGGTACCAAGCCACGTGGCTAACATAGACAAGAATAATGGGTTAATATAAGTTATAAGAGTTAATAAGCCTGAGCTAATGGGCCAATCAGTTTATAACTAATGTAGACCTCTGTGTGATTTCTTTGGGACTTAACAAATGTGGGAACTGGGCAGGACAGAAACCTCTGCCAACAGAATGTAACTAATGTATATCTCTGTGCATTTCTTCGAGGCTGAACAGCTATAGGACCAGGTGGGATAGAAAACCCCAGACAACACAAAGGGATGATAACAAGAGGATAAAGGGCAGGGAAGAGTGGAGAGGGGAGAATATGCTCAACATACAATTTATGAAAACTTAGGAAGGACCCAGTAAAGCTGGAAGGATGGCTCAGTGTGTACTGCTCTTGCAGAGGACCCACAGTTCCAGGGGATCTGATGCCCTCTCCTGGCCTCTATAGACACCTGTACTCATGTGCACATACCCACATCTAGGCACACACAGAAATAATTCAAAATAATAATGAATCTTTTTGTTTGTTTGTTTGTTTGATTTTGATTTTTCAAGACAGGGTTTCTCTGTGTAACTGCTCTGGCTGTCCTGGAACTCCCTCTGTAGACCTGAATGCTGGGATTAAAGGCATTCAACACCACTGTCTGACAAAACAAAATAAATCTTAAAACAGGGTGGGGGAGGGGTGGCAGGATAGTTCTTGTCGATTGAGCCTGATATCTTAAATTCAGTCCCCAGAATCCACTATGTATTGGTGGAAGGAGAAAACGGACTCTGCAAAGTTGTCCTCCGATCTCCATAAGCATGCAGTGGTGCCTGTGTGCTCACACACGGCTCTCTCACATAAGTAAGATAATGAATAATAACAATAAGGCAAAGTTTAGAAAAGAACCCAATGGGAGAAAGTATAAAATAAAATATTTTGATTGGAAAAAAACACACACTGAGAATTAAGTATCCAGCACTTTAGGATGACCTAATTCTTCAGTCAGATATTTGTAGCAAGTCTCTCCCGGACCCCAGGGAGAGAAAACACACTGAATCTGGAAATGTAAATTATCATCTCTCTTCTCAGACCCAGGAATCCAGACTCCTGTGATGTGCGCTTTGTCCCTTGGGAGCACTTCCTAACAGTGGTGGGAGGAGGGGGCATCTTTGCTCCCTGGAAAGCCTTGTAACATTAAACTGAATTATGGGGCATTCTTCCCCTTAAAGCCCTGAGAACACTGTCGGGAACATGGAGGAGAAGGCGCAGAAGTGCTGCCTGCAGAACTACACACATTTCTTAAGTCCCTAATCTTCAAATAAACAGCTTTGCTCTTTC
The DNA here is from genome assembly GCA_028555095.1 of Dicrostonyx torquatus. Classification (NCBI taxonomy): domain Eukaryota; kingdom Metazoa; phylum Chordata; class Mammalia; order Rodentia; family Cricetidae; genus Dicrostonyx; species Dicrostonyx torquatus. The sequence goes on along the minus strand of JAQHUG010000326.1, from coordinate 447,385 downwards.
ATCTTCTCCGGATGACACCTCCTTTGTTAAAGCTGTCAAACCCTGTGACACCTTAAGCTTGACTGGCCACATTAGTGGGTACATGGGGAGGGGGGAGGGGTGGCGATGCTGACCTGGCTGAGTCACAGCTTCCTGTGCCTAGGACCAGCTCAGCTTGGCGACATTCTGTCCATCTGAGTGGAATAGGATGAGACCTACCACCAAGTGGAGGGGTGGGGTGAAGTGCCAGGCTCTGCCACTTACTGAAAGTGCACTGGCTGACCTTGGGAACTTTTTTTTTTTTTTTTAACTTCTCTGGGTCTCAGTTTCATCATTTGTAAAAACAAGATGATCAGCCAAGCCCCCGCATAGATGGTAGGTTGTAAAGGGTTAATGCGTGTACAGCCCTGAGAACAATGCCTGCCTGTAGGGAAAGCCTGATAAACACTAGCTGTGTTTTAGAGTGGGCTTTGACAAGGAAGTTGTGGTTAGGAAGATGGCTTTGAGCAGGTTGCTTAATGTGTCTGTGGGTCAGCATTTTTTAGGTCTAAAATTATAACGAGAACAATGGGGCTCCCTTATTAGGAAGATGAGCAAGCAACAGAGAGGGAGCAAAAGGATAATATTTTTGTGTGGCTATGAGAGGTTCGATACAGCTTTCTCTGCGAAAGTATTTCCTGGGAACCCAGACTATTATACTGTGGGGTGGCAGCAAAGTCTATGCGTGTGGACCCCACGCTAGTCCAGAATAAATAAAGACAAAACATCTTGAACTTAGGAAATATTAATGAGGACACAACAGCGTAAATCCAGGCTGCCCTGAGGATGCAAACGATGCTTATGTTGAGCTAGTTGCTGCCACAGGAAACTACTAAGATTTCAGACGATCATGATGATGAAATCCAGGCCAGGCAAGCAAGGCTGGCACAAGGGGCTAACCTTCAACTGTGACGCTGCCTCGCTTGGCCCCCACAGCAGTGTGCCCACAGACTTAGGTCCACCCTTCCCTGTCACTGATGGGAAAAACGGACCGATCCAGTTCACCCTCCCCTGGACCCTTCCTTTACACTTAAAAGTTCTCAAACTGATGCCGGCCTGGCCGCAGGATTGCCTGTGGTTGGGCCCACTCCAGTTTCTGGTTCTGTAGGTGGCATTTCTAAGGAGTTCCCAGGGAAGGAGCTGGGGCTGGCTCAGGAGAGCACTGTGAGATCCATTGTTTTACTTTAAACCCTTTGCAGTTTAAGAACTCATCCCGGTGCTGACCTAGCAATGGACTTTGCTCCTACTGATAGTGCCCTGAGTTGCCAGAGCCCTTTAGGCCTTTCCTCTTTTTTTTTTTTTTTTTTTTTGGAATAGGGTCTCATGGTGTAGCCCAGGCTGGCCTGGAATTCACCATCTTCCTGACTCAACCCACTTAAGAGCTGGGGTTACAGATATGGGCCAACAGGCCAGGCACTTTATTTTATTCTTTTCCCCGCCACCCTCACTTTTCTCACTTGCTTATTTACCGTAGGAATTGTTACAACCCCAACCCCCTAATCCATCCCACTCCTCACTGTTTCCCCCTCTCCAAGGCCCAGCCTCTCAGGCTACCCTAGGCAGAAGTAGGGACATGCCCAGAAGCACACTGCCCTGTCCACCAAAAGCAGCCGCCTACACCATTTGAGGGTAGCCACGGTGGGGTGGGGAGAGAAGTTTCAGAACTTCCCAAAGTGGGCACTTCATCCTGGAAGCCTTTGCACCCTGGGTACCAATGTCTTTGCAGATATTTGCATCTAAATAATCAGTCTACCTGGTCGTGGTCCTTATTTAGCCCTCTTGAACACCTACTGTCGCCAGGTGCCAAGGAGCGCTTGGGACCACCCGCACCTGTTGCCATAGACTCCCCGCAGCCTCTCCAGAGCAGCAGAGGAGGTAGTCTGCAGCTGCGGAGTGGAACAAGGCGACCAAGGTCTTCAAGAAAGCTTTTTTTAATCATGGAGAGATTCAGAAACACTGGGGTCTGCGTTCCCCTTCCCCCCTCCGCGCTCTAGCGAGCCGGGGCCTTTGATGTCACCCTCCCCCGCCCCCGCGAGGCCCACAGCGCCCGCCAAGTTTCCCGGGATCCAGCTGCTCGCACCCCGCCGTCCTGCCCGCGATCCGCAGCTGCCGCCTGCCCCCTACCCCCGGGCCCGCCCCATTACCGGGTTTGCACCTGGGAGAGCCCCAACCTGGCTTGCAGAGTCTCTGTCCCCCAGGTGTTTCAGGAGCACCTTGGGGTGTCTGGGTCTGGGGAAGCCCCTAGGGAACTCTGACAACGAGGCCAAGCTACAACTTCCTTTCTGGGAGGGAGAGGAGATGGGTGCTGTTACTAGGGGCTTGTCACCTTCTTACTTGGCTTTTAGAGTCACCACCAATGGGACGGGGTGTATCTTGAGCCCCGTGTGTTCTTGTGGTTTGCCAAAGTCATTGGCAGAGCTGGATCCTTATGCCCTCCATTCTTGTTCGTTCTGGGTCGGCCAATGGAAGGGAAAAATGGGGAAGTCTCAAGTGCAACAGCAGTTTGTTGTGTATGGAAAGGGGAGAATCTTTCTCATGGCTTACCGTGAAGCTTACTTAGGAGTCAGGACCTGGGGCTCCCGCCCACATTGGTCTCCTGTGACCTGTTTTTCCCTTGGTCCCAGCCTTACCCTAGTCCTCATTAAGATTCTACATCCTGCCTGGTGGTGGTGGTGCACACTTTTAATCCCAGCACTCGGGAGGCAGAGGCAGGCAAATCTCTGTGAGTTCGAGACCAGCCTGGGCTACAAGAGCTAGCTCCAGGACAGGCTCCAAAGCTACAGAGAAACCCTGTCTCTAAAAACAAAACAAAACAAAAAAATCCTATCCCCTCACCTTCAGCTTGGCCAGTGGTCAGCACTTGGAGGATGAGTTCACAGGAGTAAACGCAAGACATGATGCCTTGGTGATACCTGTTTGTGATTTACCTTTGTACTTAAAAAAAAAAAATGAAATACACTTGAAAACGATTTGTCATTATAAAAATGAAACTGCCGGGCATAGTGGCTTAGATCTCAGCACTTGGGAGACAGAGACAGTTGGATTTCTGTAAATTAGAGGCCAGCCTGGTCTACAAAGTGAGTTCCAGGATAGTTAAGGATGTTACACAGAAAAACCCTGTCTCAAATAACCAAAAACCAAAACCAAACAATACTGTTGGGTGGGAAGGGTTGGGAATGAATCAGACTCTCCTTGGGGTGGGAGTGGGGGTAGATAGCTGGGCGAGTTTCATTAGACACGCATACAATAATAAGGTTGTTTTTATTCCTCTTTATTGTTCTTTTTAAGGGTGCATTTAATGTCCAAATAATCTAAAATTCTCAGGCCTGTCTTAATTTCCAACTATTTATCTTTCATGTGTTCATTAGTCATGGAATATCTTTAACAAATTGGTGACTGAGCCTATATATTGCCACTTATACTCTTCATATCTACAGGCCACAGGATACCTGTTGGTCTTTGTGCTCCATTTTTTGACATAAATGATCATTTCTAGTATCAAAGGTACTCTCAGACTAGGTGTTAAGTTGGGAGCTTAGGCCCTAGCCCCTTGCATCTATCCTAGCCCACTGACCCTGAGAGTTAGCACTCTGGACTCCAAATCCCAGCAGGCCAGGTCCTGACCGACCACTTCCAAGAATATTTAAGTGAACTCCCAAAAGAGGAACACATGGTCTCCTTTTCTTCCTCCTGGTGGTCACGTTTCCCCTTGGGGCCACCCAAGAGTGCAGAACTCCCATTAAACCTGGATATCTCTTAATTTGGTTTGTTTTGATTTGGCTTGATTGGAAATTTAGAGCTTGCGTTAGGAAATATTCCTAACAGGTATGGTATATGCCTTTAATTCAAAGACTTGGGAGGCAGAGGCAGGTGGATTTCTATGGGTCCAACCTGGTTTACATAGTTCTAGGTGGCCCAGGGCTATATAGTGAAACTCTATAAAAGGAAAGGGAATACTGTGTAGCTAGAGACGTGGATCAGTGGTTAACTGCACTTGCTGCTCTTCTAGAAGACCAGTTTTTGGTTCCCAGTACCCACATGATAGCTCACAACAGTTTTTAACTCCAGTTCCAGAGCATCTGATGCCCTCTTGGGCCCTCTCTGGGCACTCGGCTTACATGTGGTACACAGACATACATGCAGACAAAAGACCCATACACAAAAAATAAATTTTAAAAAAATGTTTAAATCTACCAGAGCAAATATCAGATCCCTCAACTTCCTGTATATAATCTGGGGTTTTTGTTTGTTTGCTTGCTTGTTTTTCGAGACAGTTTCTCTGTGTAGCTTTAGAGGCTGTCCTGGAATTCACTCTGTAGACCAGGCTGGCCTTGAACTCAGAGATCTGCCTACCTCTGCCTCCCAAGCGCTGGGCTTAAAGGCCTATACCACCACCTCCCGGCTTTCATGTGGAGTTTATAATGTAATTAACTGGGCTCCAAAGGCCTGGGCAGCTGCACACCTCCAGCTGTGCTGCTTGACCACACATAGCTTCTTCTCTTATGCCTCCTCCATTCTGCACAGGCCCCTTGTTGGCAGATGTCTCATAGCCCCGGCGTCTCCAACACATACAGTCTCCACTGCAGCTTAGGCTTCACCATAACAGCCTCACCACTGGCTTCCAGGACTGCTCTGCAAGGACTCCAACACTGCCACACATTGCCTTTCAAACCATAGCCTCTCTCCCCTTGTCCCCTGCATCTCATAGTGATATCATAACACAAAACACAGTCCAATCTTTAATGTTCATAAGTCTTTAAAAGTTCTAATATCATGCTGGGCAGTGAGGGCACACGCCTTTAATCCCAGCACCTAGGAGGCAGTGGTAGGCAGATCTCTGTGAGTTTGAGGCCATCCTGATCTACAGAGTGAGTTCCAGGACAGCTAAGGCAGTTACAAAACAAAACAAAAGAAAACTAAAGAAATCCTGTCTCAAAAAAAAAGAATAAAAATAAAAACTAAAATAAAATAGCAAAAATCTTATAATCCTTGCACTTGGGTGGCTGAGACGGGAATTGTTACAGGTTCAAGGCCAGCTTCTCAAAAAAAAGGAAAGATTTTTAAGAATCACAATTAAATTCTACTTATCACTCAATAAAAAAGCCAAAATAAACTCACAACACCAAATGTTGTCAGGCTGTAAAGCAACTGAGATTCTTGTATTTATAAGGTAAGATTGTTGCCAGGCAGTGGTGGCTCATGCCTTTAATTCTGACACTTGTGAGGCAAAGACAGGCAGTCTCTGTGAGTTCGAAGTCAGCCTACTCTACAGAGTGAGTTCCAGAACAGCCAGGGATACACAGAGAAACCTTGCCCCCACTCCTAACACACACACACACACACACACACACACACAGAGAGAGAGAGAGAGAGAGAGAGAGAGAGAGAGAGAGAGAGAGAGAGAGAGAAGAAGGTAGAATTCTCAATGCCTCCTAGTTTATTCTTTTGTATTATCATAAGAGAAACACAAGAAAGCATCTACTCACAGGCTTGTTCACCAATGTTCTTAAGTGTTTTACTCAGTGTCATGGCAAATCTTGGTTGTCAGCTTGACTATGCCTGGAATCAACTAAAACCCAAGCTGATGGGCCCACCTGTGAAGGGTTTTCTTGGCCAAATTATTTGAAGCCATAAGACCTCTACTAAATGAGGGCAGCACTCCTGGTGGCAGCCTAGATGAAGGACATGGGAGAAGGAAAGCTTATTTTTTTGGAGCTTGTAGTCACCCTTGCTGTCAAGTTCATCTGTCTGGATGCTGCAGCATTCCATCACAAATTCTCTGTGATTCCAGCATGAACTGAAGATCAGCAGCTCTCCAGGAATCCTCCAGGCCTTCAGATTGGGACTACAGAAACATCCAATTTCATGGACTAAACAACTAGTGGACTCCTAACCTTTCCACTGAACTTCAGTCTGCCACAGTTGAACTACCTACCCAGACCACTCCCATACAAATGTACACACACACACACACACACACACACACACACACACACACACACATATTCATAATATATAATATTCGTTCTGTCAGTTCTCTTTAATAGAGAACCCTGGATAATACAATTCATAATATACCAAAACACAGAAATAACTCAAGCAGGCATTTTCATAGCAAATTTCCCTGTATCTGTAAAATGGAATCTCATTAATAAAAAGGAAGGGACTTATAGGTAGGGTCACACAATGAAATGATGAGCCAAAAATGTTAGGCTGAAAAAAATTGTCACATAACAAAAACATGTCTACTGTATGATTTTACTTATATGAAATCTTAAAAAGCAAACTCTCCAAAGCAAATCAGTGATGAATGGGACTGCCAGGAGCAGTGTATGAGTTAAATTTGGTATGTATACACACACACACAATGCATATATCTGTGAACATGTATATATGCAGGTATATGTACATATATATATGTCTTACTTATTTCTATATGTATGTGTGTGTGTGTTTCACATGTGTGCAGTTGCCCACAGAAGTCAGAGAAGGCAACAGATACCCAGGACCTGGGGTTACAAGTAGTTGTAAGCCATCTATTGTGAGTGCGAGTAACAAACTCAAATTCTCTGGAAGAGCAGCAAGTACTCTTGATCACTGAGCCATCTCTCCAGCCCAGGTTAATATATTCTTTTTGAAGAAATTGTTTACATTTGTCTGTTTATATGCTGTGTGTGTATGTAAGTGTGTGTGTGCACTCACGTGCACATACTTGTGTAGTGAGGGCACATAGGTTCATTTCCCTCTGCTGTTCAGGATGTGTGATGATAACTGAGTCATCTCCATGAGATTCAAGTCACCAATGGTATTCATGGGGACATTGGCTGGATGCAACTCCTCCATAGAAAGGGACTACACTGCCTAGGAAAAGAGACTGAAGCTGGGCTGGGGCTGAAGCTGAGAACCTGAGCTGAGACAGGTTTGAGCATTTGTTCACTAGGGATCTTACTGATATCAATAATCTCTGCTATGCAAATGAGCACAAAAACTGTCTTGTCTAGACCAGAAGCCAGAACGCAGTGGGAGGCAGTGAAAGGGTGTGGTGCAGCTGGAGACAGAAGAATTCATTTCATCTAGGCCTGAACAGAACGGGATATTCATTCATCAGACTAGCTCCAGGGAGGCAGGTAGCAACAGAGCCCAGAGGCTAGAAGGCTGCTAAGAGTCCAAGACCAAGGGCTTACAGCCTCTGCCAGGCAAGTGTGGCGTGGGAATCAGCTATCAGGAAAGGCTCCACTTTACACGTCTATTCTCAGTGCTACTCTTTCCCCTAAGACAGGCTCATTATATAGCCTAGGCTGGAAGTCAAGACCTCGCCTCCTAACTATGTACCGCCACACCTGGCCATTGAATAATGCTTTCTACTGCTAGATAATTAAACTTGAAGTGGGTCTCTGGCTGTTGTACTGTTCTTCCCTCCTCTGTCTAGCTTCCCACTGCCTAGAAGACCACCTACAGTCCACCCTACCCCAATCCCTGCAGAACTCTGTGCTTTCCATCTTCCAGCTGCGGAGGCTGGGCAGACAGGAAAAGGTTCAGAGACTCCCACAATAGGCTCATTACCACCAGCATCATGATCATGGCCTCTGCTGCCTCACCTGAAGACACCCTCTTTCCTGTTGAAAGCTGATTCTGGGACTGGGGAGGTAGCTTGGTTAGCAGTGTGCTTGTCTGGTATTCATGAAGCCCTGGGTTGAATCCATGTAAACTTTTCATGCTGAATGTACTGAGTTTGCCAGTCCATGTCTGTAATCCTAGCACTCAGGAGGCAGGAAGACTCAACGTCCAAGTTTATCCTTAACTATACAGCAAATTTAAAGCCAGCCTTGGCTACATGAGACCCTGTCCCCAAAACAGACAAAACTCCCAACCCTTTTCACTCAGAGAAAAACCTTAAGTTCAGATAAATGGCCCGAAGTTCCCACACGATCTGTGCCCAGACATGATCCCTCTTCTCTAGCTTCACCCCCCCACTTCCCGTGTTTTCACATGATGCCAGGCTCACTGCCTTCCTAGCATGCTTCTGCCACAGGGCCTTTGCCCTGGCTCGTTCTTCTTTCTGGAAACTATGTGCTAGCTTCCTCCCTGTAAACTGCCTCTCAGGGAAGTCCAGAGTTCCATCTCCTCATAATACAAAATAAAGCAGCACCGCACGGCTTTCTGAATCCCCTTGCCTTGTTTGACTTTTCTATTCTGAATAGCTGTGGCCTGGGATACTGTACAATTGACATGTTAATTTTATCTACTACTGTTTTTTTTTTTTTTTTTAAAAAAACAAGCATCTTGAGGGTGGAGATCTTTTGGGTGTCCGATGGTTTATCTCAAGTGTTAGGCTTAGCAGCAAATACTTCTACCTGCTGAACCATCTTGTGTCTACCCATCCCACTCCAAGGGAGAGCATGAAGGCAGTCTTGCACTACTACAAATTATGCAGTCAAGTTTCCTGCATTTGGGGAAATCACATCCAGAGTGCAATGGATAAGCTTTGCCCTGGAAAACTACCTTTGTGATTATGGTGCATCCCCTGTCAGGTAAGTTTTGTATTTGCCTCTTCATGAGATTTTTCATATAACCCTAAAATTTTTTATTGAGTCCTATTTATACCAGACAGCATTTTAGACACCTGAGATAAACCTGTTCGTGGCCTTTACACTCATTTCTACTACAGTTCCTGTATTTCTTTCTTTCTTGTTTAGGGTTTTTTGTTTTTGTTTTTGTTTTCTTGAGAAAGGGTTTCTCTGTATAGCCCTGACTATCCTGGAGCTCACTCTGTAGACCAGGCTAGCCTTGAACTCAGAAACCTTCTTGTCTCTGCCTCCTAGATGCTGGGATTAAAGGAGTGTGCCACTATTTCCTGACAGTTCCTGTGTTTTTATGTTGATTTACAAAGCTCCTTATATACGTTAGACAGTGATTTCTTACTAGTTAGATATTTGAAAATACATTTGTGCAACCTGATACTTGTCACTGTTATCATTTATAAAGACATATAAGTGACCCAAGGTGGTTGAAGAGGAGGAGGGTGGAAGTGGGCAGGGCTTGTCTCTTAAAGGGACAGGGTACCCAGGTGACAGACCAGGCCAGTAGATTACAACAGTCACTATTGCGGCGCACCACGCCCATCTGCGCTCTATGCATCACCATACAGTTTGTGAACCAGGCAAGGGACTGGAGGTTGAAACCCAAGAATGCCCCCTTTATTGTGTCCCGGGGCAGCTTATATAGGGAAAGCCACGTCTCAGCCAACTGCACCAGAAACTACTCCCCTGCCATCAGAAACTCCTGAGGGTCTCCTGCTCAGAGCAACTGCAAGCATTACAAGTTGTTTACCAGAAATTCAGGATCTGGGAGGTTCACAGCTCCCAACAACTATGTCCCTGATTTTCTTTGCCAAACACAAAGCTCTCAATTTTTATATAAGCAAATTTATGGGACGGTTTTGGGGGGTTATATTAGTTGCTTTTCCTGATGCTGTCATTGTTAGAAATATTTTTTAGATGAGCCTCTTAGCTGATACAAATAATTCCAATCAGACCAAATTAGACCAAATAAAAGATGCCCATGTTTAATGTGGTACTCCCGGATAACCCCATGAAAGCATGGCAAGGGAAGAGAGGAAAGGGGAGACCATATGAAACCCAAAGACCACGTGTTCTTTCTCTGGGGGGGATGCCTAAATAGCCTGTGGGAGTGGCCCTGACCCTCCCTGGGGAGGGTTCATCAGTTGGCAGGCTTTCTTGACCCTCCCTGGAGAGGGGTCACTGCTTGGAGGGCTTTCCCAGAGGCTGAATCTGGACTAAGGCAACTCCCAGGGGAGAGCTTGAAATGGATGCCAGGGGCTGGGGTGACGCTTCTGACAAAACATCTCATACTCCTTGGATATAGGGGTGTCAGGGGACTGGAATCTCACTTCCAACCAAACATCGGGGATGTTTGGTCTGAAACATCTGGGCCATCTATTCCCATTAGAGATTTTTTAGGGGGTCTTCCTTGGGCAAGTCCTATTTTTCTTAACCAAGAATGAATCCACAGAATCTTGTTTCCTATGGAAACAAAAGCAAAACCTCTTCTCCAAAGTAACACATCTTTTGACTTAGATTTTTAAAGTCAAGGCATTTTCAAAATATATAGGTTGGATTAATCCAGCAGCATTTATAATCAAATTCTTTTAGCAGCTGTTGCTCCTTCCTGAGCAGTCAAACAACTCAAAAACAACACAATAACATACAGTATCCACATCAGCCACTGGCAATGTAGTGGTATTTCATTTGTATTTTAATAAATAAATCTTGCCTGGAGCAGAGAGTGAAACAGCCCCACTGGTCAGCCTTACAGACCAGGCAGTGGTAACATACACCTTTTATCTCAGTAGCCATACTAGTTGCCATAAAAACTGGATGGTGCATGCCTTTAATCCCAGTCCTAGAGAGGATTATAAAGTGGAAGGAGATAGCTCTCAGTCTCAGTCTCATTCTGAGATTCCTGGAGGCAGGATGGCCATTTCAGACTGAGGTCAAGGTAAGAGCCAGTGGCTGGCTGCTTTGCTTTTCTGGTCTTTAGGTTGAACCCCAATTTCTCTCTCTGAGTTTTATTAATCGTGCTTCAAAGTCTATCCTCAATTTTCTGTTATAAATATTTTTACCATCCACATTCTAATATTTAATCTATTTGGAATAATGTTTTATATCTGAATTCTGGATTTTATTTTATTCTTTTCTTAAACCATTTTAAATCTACTGAGTAATCACACTTTCTCATTTACTAAGTCTCTATATAAACTTAGGTTGTTTGCCTAGGATTGTCCCTAGAGACCCTCTGTCCACTCTGTTCTTTCCCCAACTGTCTTAGTTAGATTTAATATTGCTGTTATGAAATACCATCACCCAAAAGCAACTTGGGGAGGAAAGGATTTATTTTTACTTGCACTTCCATATAATAGTTCATCATCAAAACCAGTGAGGGCAATAATTCAAACAGGACAGGAACCTGCAGGCAGGAACTGATGCAGAGGCCCATAAATGGGTATTGCTTACTAGCCTGCTCCCCATGATTTGCTCAGCCTGCTTTCTTATAGAATCTAAAACCAGCAGTCCAGGGATGGCCTCAATTGCTGGCAATTATTGTTCAAATAAGCAGGACACACACACAAAAAAGGGCAACTGCTGAACTTTGCCAAGACAAGGTAAGATACTCCTTCAAAATTCTCTGCTTTGTGTTGGGTGATAATGGTGCACACCTTTAACCCTGGCACTTGGGAGTCAGAGGGCAGGCAGATCTCTGTGAGCTCCAGGACAGTCTGGTCTGCAGAGTGAGTTCCAAGACAGGCTTCAAAGTTAGTTATCTAGAGTTACAGGGAAACTCTGTCTCAAAAAAACAATTCTCTGCTTCACAGGAAAGACTGTCAGATGTATATACTAGACCAGTAGGCCAAAGGTGGATGCCTCAATGTTACAGAAGAACTTTAGATGACTGTTCAGGCAGCAATATGTCCCTGTCATTAGGTAACATTCCACCCTTCTGTGGTCTTTGATCAAGTTGAAGACTAGATAGTTACAGTTTTCTTTAGTTATGACAAAAGATAAATTAGGTACAAAACTTTGGACTCACAAAGATTAGATAGATAATAGAGTATTTTCTCTAATTTTAGCAAATACTAATAGACTAGATATTGTAACTATAATTCTTACTTGATAACTGTTTTGTTGTATATAATCTTACTAGGTTATAAGTTAAAACCTTCCTTTTAACTA
>JAQHUG010000326.1:416181-432292 GCA_028555095.1 Dicrostonyx torquatus | reverse complement strand
AGCATGTCTGGTCCCCTGAAACTGAAGTTATTGGCAGTTGTGAGCCACCTGTGTTGTGTGCTTGGAGCCAAACCCGGGCCCTGGTCAGGAGCAGTAAAATCTTTGAACCCTGAGCCATCTCTGCAGTTCCTGTTCCTTCTTTATTTACTCTCAGTGTCTCCATGATGATGCCTGAACTGCAGGGAACATGGAAATCACTCTTAGGAGTCACTAAGCAGAAATGAAGGGTTATAGTTTCCTTCGGCTTGTTTGCTGAGACAGTCTGTGCATGCTGGTGGGGTGGAAGGAGATCAGATTGGCCTCAGACTTAGAGTGATCCTCCAGCTTCCACCTTCCCATATGCTGGGATAGCAGCTTCCTCTGCCTGGTTTATGCATATGGAGATCAAATGGATGCCACGCAAGTACTCTCCCAACTGAACCGCATCTGAGCCCCAGTGATACAACTTCTGTATTTATCTGAGTATGTGTGTGTTCACACAGTCCTACCAAAGCTTGTATATGGGCAATTTTACATGAGTTGGTTTTTGCCTTTTTGCTTTGTGGGATCCAGAGACTGAACTATGATCATTAGACTTCAAGGCCAGGGCTAAGGAGATGGCTCAGCAGTTAAGAACACTTGTTGTTCTTGCAGGGGACGCAGGTTCCATTCCAGCACCCACATGGCAGTTCAACTGCCCATAACTCTGGTTCCAGGGGCTCCAATACCCTCGCCTGACCTCCGTGGGCATCAGGCATGTGTGTGTGCAAACACACACATTTGCTTAAACTAAATCTAATTTTAATTTAAAAGGCCAGCACCTTTATCTGCTGGATCATCTCACTGTACCAGGAGTATTGCCATTTTGAAACCACGTTTTTCAATTAATTTTTGTAAGATGGCTTAAATATGAAATGTCCCCATAGGCTCATGTGTTAAACATTTGACCTCTAGCTACTGAGTCTATTTTGGGAGGTTGTGGGACCTGCAGGAGGTGAGACCCAGTTGGAGAAAATGGGTCTGTGGGGATATCTTGCCCCTGGATTCATCTTGTGCTACAGTCTCCTTCTTGTCCCCCACAGGGGAAGAAAGTCTCTGCCACAGGCTCCCAAGCTCATAGGGCCAAACAACTGTCTACTGAACCCCCCGAAACTGTGGGCCAGAATCAGAATCTATTTAAGTTGTTCTCTCAGATATTTGGTCATGGATATGATAAAACAAACAAAACAATATGTACACTGACATTGATCAGCATACTTCTTTCTTGCCTGCAGTTCAGAGGCGGTCACTGGGACGTGACCCATAGCTCCTCCAGATCAGGACACGCTCTGTGGGACTCCAAAGGTCTAGCAATAGCACAAGAGTATAGGCTGCTTCCTTTGACCTGGATACAAAAGACTAGTTCATTAAACTAGGCAATCCCAGTCTTTCCGAGACGCAAGGACTGGGTCCAGATGCAAGTTCTACAGTGGGCTTCAACCACTGGCAGCTATTCAGGTGGGTCGAGGGCAGGAAAGACTCAGCTGTATACCCACCTGTCCCCCAGGGCCTCTGAGCACTTGTAGATAGTCTGAGCGGCACCACCTGGGCATTCCGCACAGATGCCCCGGGGAAAAAGTCCTGTCCCTGCCACCCACACAAATCTGCTTGATGACTGGGCCCAGTGGGGGAAGGAATTTGCCTGGCATGCTGGGTAGAAGTTGTCCTGCCAGAGAACCCTGGATTTAAATAAAGTCACTAATGAGGACAAAGAGGAGACAATTGGCCTTGTTAGGCCTCTTCTGCCTGAAGTCTGGGTTGTAAAACACAGTGGCCGCCCCACTCTAGAAGGCTCCTCAATGATAATTACTCCCAAATCAATTTCTGTTTGGCCCCTAGTCTTGTGGTTATGCCTAAGAATGGGGCATTCCCCAGGGTATGGGACCGGTGTTAAAATTGGAAGGATCTCTAGTGAGTCAGGATAGAGAGCACCCTACTTCCCTACCTTCTCCATCAGCAGGTTTGGGTGGCCCTCCAAGCAAAGATCATCTGCCTGCTTCCCTGAGACGGTCTAATGTCCAATGAGTCACTATGTTCTTTATTAGGGGGTGGGTAGGGTTTGAAGACAAGGTTTCTCTGTATCGGCCTGGGTATCCCAGAACTCCCATTGTATGTAGATCAGGCAGCTTTGAATTTGGGGATCCATCTGTCTCTGCCTCCCAAGTACTAGGATTGAAGATGTGTGCCATCACACGAGGCTACAAAATTTCCTTAAGGCCAGCCCTTCCCCCAAAACCTCTCTGTAATAACACCAGCTACCATATATGGAGTGTTCAACACACGTCCACCAGGAACTGTGAAAAAATGTTTATTCTTCCTTTTCTCCTTCTCCTTCCTCCTCCTATGAATATTTCTGCTAATTCTAAGAGCTGAAGAATTTTTTTTTAATTTGGTGGTTTATTTGGATATGTAGATATTTCTGTGTGTGCATGTGTGTATGAGGTACACATGTGTATGTATGAGTGTGCATGCAGAAGCCAGAAGTACGCATTAGTATCTTTCTCAACCACCTCCCACCTTATTATTTTTTTAATGACTAATCTTTAATTAATTAATTTAGTGTGGGCACACACGTGCTATGGTGTGTGTAGAGACTGCAGGACAACTTGTGGAAGTCGGTCCCTTCCTAACAGGTGGGTTCTGGGGCTTTAACTTGTCATCAGGCTTGGCGACAAGCACCTTCCCCACTGAGCCAGCTCACCAGCCTGCATTCCACCTATTTTTTGGGACAGGGTCTCTCTCTCTCTCTTTTTCTTGGTTTTTCAAGACAGGGTTTCTCTGTAACTTTGGAGCCTGTCCTGGAACTAGCGCTGTAGATCAGGCTGGCCTCGAACTCACAGAGATCCTCCTCTCTTGCCTCCAGAGTGCTGGGATTAAAGGCGTGCACCACCACCGCCCGGCTGAGACAGGAAGCCAGAGCTCACTGAGGTTGCTAGGCTGGCTGGCCAGCAAGCCCAAGGGGTCCTCTGTTCTGCCTCTCCAGTACGGAAGACAGGATTTTCACATGGGACCTGGCAATCCAAACCAAATCCTGGCACCTGTGTGGCAAGCACTTTCAAAACTGAGTCATCTCCCCACCCCAAGAAAAGCAATTTTACTCTTATTTTGTAAATGATGAAACTCGAGCCAGATGTGCTTCACTGACTGCTGTGGGTGAGTCAGGATGTCTCAGGCCTCTAACCATAGTGGGCACTTGTAACCACCACACCATGCTGCTTTCTAGGGAGACTGGCCTGCCAAGTGCGCGGTGCCTGACCTGTGAATGAATATCTTCCAGCTGCAGGAATGCACACTATAAGGCAGACACTTCGGAACTCTGCAACCTTCTGCTATTATGTTCTCATTTTTCTCCTTGGCCCAAAGCAAAACTTTTGGGGTTCAAAAATCAGAGCCAATGATGGTGGTGCAGGGCCTTAATCCCAGTACTTGGGAGGCAGAGGCAGGTGGATTTTTAAGTTCGAGGCCAGCCTGGTCTACACAGTGAGTTCCAGGACAGCCAGGGCTACACAGAGAAACTCTGTCTCAAAAATAGAAAGGAAAAAACAAACAAACAAACAAACAAACAAACAAAAAGCATGTCACAGGACCAAGTGGCCCATCTCAGCCCCATGGTTCTATGCAGCCATTCGCATACTGCACAGTGGTGCCCGAGCCATCACGCTTTGGCAGTCCCTAACCGTGCAGTTTGAGACTGGAGGCTGTCCACATAGGCAACTGCAGACCACAGCTGCTGCCTGTGCTGCTGCCACCCTCAGCCTCCTCAGATTCCCTCCGCAGCAGTTCGTGTGGCAGCTCCGGGCACTCTGCTTGCAGTAAACATGACCTTGGCCTTCAGCAGCCAACGCGACCTTGGCATTTCTGTAAACACAATTGTGTTTGCAGTCTTCTGACTGAATCCTGCTCCTCAGATCTAAGAGGCAGCAGGTCTCTGTTTAGCTGTAAACAGCAGCCCCACGGGTGCTATTGTTTTTCTTACTTTACAGTAAGAGAAGATGCTTGTGACAGGGCTGCTGCTTCTCTCTCCCTCTCCCACGTGGGTGAGAGCTAGTCTCTCCTGCTTTCTAAGGCGCATACACAGATTCTTACCCCAGACCAAGAAAAGGAAGGAGTCTTTCTTGACCATGAAGATAATATAACTGATAATAACACTGAAGATTTCGGTGGAAGTCATCTAGAAATAAGTGTCTGGTGCCACATGGAAGAGCTACGTGGATTCCTTGCCTTTTGTGGGGACCCATAAGGGAAATCAGGCCTCAGGCCATTGAAGTGTTAGTTTCCCCATCGCTGTGATAGGATGCCGGGCACAAGAAATGTAGGGAAACAAGGGTTTCCTTTGGCTCACAGTTCCAGGGTACAGTCAGCCATGGAAGGAAAGCAGGGTGGCCTGCCACATCGTCCACAGTCAGGAAGCAGGGAGACGAAGGTTCTGCTCTGCTGCCTCCCTTCTTATCCAAACCTCAGCTCATAGGATGGCGTCACCGCATTCGGGATGGGCCTTCTCTACTCTGTTAAACCTTTCTGAAATATCCCTCATGGACACAACCAGAGATGTGTTTCCACGGTGTTTTCCCTGTGTAGCACCAGCTGTCCTGAAACTTGCTCTGTAGTCCAGACTGGGTTTGAACCCAGAAATCCTCCTGCCTCTGCATCCCGAGTACTGGGACTACCCAGCTCAGCTCCATGATGATTATTTTTTTTAAGATTGATTTATTATGTATACAGTGTTCTCCCAGCATGTATGCCTGCATACTAGAAGAGGGCATCAGATCTTATTGTATATGGTTGTGAGCCACCATGTGGTTGCTGGGAGTTGAACTCAGTGCTCTTAACCTCTTAGCTATCTCACTTATAGTGGGTTGAAGCCTGTGGTTTTTAACAGATTTCCATATTTCTGTCTTGAAGTCTTTCTGCAATACTTCTGTGGGTTTTTTTTGTTTTGTTTTTTGTTTGTTTGTTTTTTAGGAGTGCATTTCTTTTCTCCCAGTTTAAATTCTAGCTATAAAGCTGTATTTTTTAACAGAAAGATTAGCTTATAAAATTTGTAGTTATTTGGTTAAATAAAAAAAAAGTATGGTTATTGGACCAGGGAGATGATTCAGTGGTTATAATAGCCTGCTGCTCTTGCAGAGGATTTGAGTTCAATTTCCAGCACCCACACTGTGGCAGCTCGAAACCTCCCATAACTCCAGCCTCCGGAGGATCTGATGTCCTCTTCTGGGCACCCCCCATTCATGGTACACACATAATAAAAATAAATATATAGTTATTAAATACAAACTTCAGCTTTCATGAACTCTGACAGTGGCAAACACACAGTGTAGCTGGCCTCTCTTGTCCCGAAAAGCTAGTTTATCAGAGATTGTGACTGGGAAATCTCAGGTTTCACATGTATAAAAACAGAAACAATCATGGCAATTTCTCCCATCTTTCTTACCTTTGAGGAAGTGGAAAAGAGTCTAAAGAATGTGTTCTGGTTAGATAAGAAGGCTGAGAAAAGGAAGAGGAAGAAAAGGAATGAATAAGCCGACCAGCTGGGGTGTAGATTAAGCAGAGTCTCAGCTTCTGTCATAGCAACAAAAAGTGACGCAATGTGGTTCAGACATCAAGCTTTAAAAAATGAGCCTGGGTGAGGAGGAGCATACCTTCAGTCCTAACACTTGGGAGGCAGAGACAGACAGATTGCAAGATTAGCCTGGTCTACATAGTGAGTTCTAGGATGGCCAGTGCTACATAGTGAGACCCTGTCTCAAAAACAAAAGAACAGGACTGGAGAGATGGCTCAGAGATTAAGAGCACTGACTGCTCTTCCAGAGGACCTTGAATCAATTCCTAGCACCCACATGGCAGTTCCCAGATGTTTGTAACTCCAGTTACAGGAGATCCAACACCCTCACAAACACACACATGAAGGCGAGGCACCAATGCACATAAAACAAGAATAAATCTTAAAAAAACATTAAAACAAACAAACCAAACTGGAAGTAAAAGAGAAAAGATAGCAGGCAAATCCTAGCCTAGTAAGAGCTGATATATTTACATATACTAACATTCACAAAATTAAGATGTAAAAGTAGAAATTGTCAAAAAACATAATTAGAAGAATTAGTTCAATAAAAACATAAAGTAGTATAATAATGAGCACTTAATTGGTGTAGGAGGTCCTTCTGTATTTGTGTTGCTTTCATTGGTTAATAAAGAAATTGCTTTGGGCTTGGTGGTAGGGCAAAACTTAGGTAGGCGGGGAGACAGAACTGAATTCTGGGAGGAAGAAAGCAGAGTCAGAGAGCCACCATGGAGACGCCAGGTCAGACATGCTAAATCTTTCCCGGTAAGCCATGACCTTGTGGTGAACATAGATTGATAGAAATGGGTTAAATCAAGATGTGAGAGTTAGGCAATAGGAGGCTAGAGATAATGGGCCAGGCAGTGTTTAAATGAATACAATTTCTGTGTGGTTATTTCATGTGTAAGCTAGTTGGACGGCCGGGACAAACGAAGGGACCCCTCTCTCCATCAACAATTGGCTGCCCAACGTGGCCAACTAACTCCACGTAAAACCTAAGAGGGCTTTAAACGGAATTCTAGACACAAATATAGAGTTTAGCACAGCTGGCATGCCATAGCTCCTTTAAGAGAAATTTTCCTGACTCAGCAGCTGCAGCAGGAAAAAAGCTGTGCGGCTTTAAAGCACACTTCCTGGGCTGTGCCACCAGTGTGAACTCCAGCTATGAAGCATTTCAATGGCTTTTGTAGTACCGCTGTTTGTGTGCCTGCTCAGGATCAGGAAGAAAGTACTCTGAGACCATGCCTGGGTAGGCAGTAGGATCAGGTCCACTAGGTGTGCACAAGCAGGAGAGCATGGTGGATTCCTGCTACCATACAGAGAGATGTTTCCAGGCTGCACAGTGCTCTGCATGGCTGTAACTCAGATAAAAAGCGTTTATATGTTGCCCGCTCATTCTCCGGGTTGGACTGCTGAGCGGCCCCAGAGCTAACACTAGTGGTACTTCCACCATTTTAAAATTAGAGAGAGGCGGAGCCAATATCCAGAGCAGCTGCAACCAAGCTGCTTAGCATTTTAAAAGCTCTTCAAGACAGTAGAGATTACAGACAATGCAATAAGGACAGATTCAAACATAAAAGACCTCTAAATGGGTCACACTGTTGGATAAATGTACATAGGCTTGAGAGAGAAAAGAAAAGAGTATAGAGAGTCATAAAATAAACGTAATTCTTTAAAAAGGGGTAAAGTCTTTAAAGAGACAGAGTACAGATAATCATAGATTAAAGGAAGTTAAAAAAAATAAGCCATGTAAAAATGGGAAATTCACAGAGAGTCTGGATTCTGTATATTATTGTGTTTTCTTTGAATCTTTTGACTGAGAAGGAGCTAAGTACAGAGAGACATTTCATTATAGGGGCTGCTAGGCTAAACCACCATGTATATTATAAAAATATAATGACTTCAGAATTTGGGTCTAAGGATATGATGCTTTGGAAAATAGGTTCTTCTTTTGTTTTCACAAAAGATGAAAACCTGTAGATTGCCTCCAGGCGAAAATGGATAGATAGACCACACCCTCCTGAAAGGTTGCTGTGAACAGCTTCAAAAAATTACTTTGTGCAACTGCCAACTGAGATGAACCTACCATACAGAATACACCATGAAAGACCTGATTAACAGCGCCCCCATACAGCATGAAGCAGTTTGGAGAGAAAAACTACACTCATATTCCCAAATATTGTTTATAAATGTTCTTTTATATTTAAAGGGGGCTATGATATAGATATGAATAATTTGCATTGCTATGAATCTTGCCTTGTTGATATAAATTTAAGGTAAATCTTATTATATGTGTATTTCTGATCTTGATTAAGGTTTTGTGATTGTGTAGCTCATTTAAAAATATAATGCATAATTAAGAAATATAGGTTAATAGATAATCATCTTTAATAGTCAAGCTTGTAGTCATGTTAGTTAGATTTTCTAGATGTGCATAGATATATTTCAGATAGGTATTCTTCATATCTTTCAAAGACTACAGAATATGGCATTTAAAATGTTTTTAAAAAATTTAGGACTTTTCATGACGGTGAGACATATCTGCTTCTGGCAGCACCAAGCTACTTCAAAAGAAAGATGGGCATCAAAGAGGCTCCTTAGCCATTTGGGCAAGAAACTGCTCTTGCAAAAAAAAAAAAAAAAAAGAAACTGCTCTTGCCTGGACTATTGCTTGCATAAACTGGACATAAAGATGATGTCATCGCAGAGAGATGACTGCTAAACTTGCTTAAAAGTAAGATGATCCTTCCGGGTTCCTGTTTCATGAAAGAGACATTCTATAGGACACAGAAGAAAGTGACTGAACTGTCTTTAAAATTTCCTGCTTCATGGAAATGTCTGCTGGATACTATGGGCCTGTAGGCTAAAGATGGATGCCCCAACAGTACAGGAAAACTTTGGGTAATTGTCCAGGCAGCAAGATGTCTCTATCATTTCTAGAATTTTAGAAGTTGATTACTTCTTGTTTACTCAGGTAATATTATATCCTTCTGGAATCTTTGATGGAGTTGAAAAAGAGATAGCTATAGTTTTCCTTTGTTATGATTAAAGAAAAAATAGATATAAATAATGTAACTGTAATTCTTGCTTGATACCTGTTATATGTAATTTTACTATGTTAAAGTTAAAGCCTTCCTTTTTGTTTAAACAGAAAAGGGGAAATGGTGTAGGAGATCCTTCTGTATTTGTGTTGCTTTCACTGTTTAATAAAGAGACTGTTTTGGGCCTGGTGATAGGGCAGAACTTAGGTAGGCGGGGAGACAGAATTGAATTCTGGGAGGAAGAAAGCAGAACCAGAGAACCGCCATAAAGATTCCAGGTCAGACATGCTAAATCTTTCCCGGTAAGCCATGACCTTGTGGTGAACACAGATTAATAGAAATGGATTAAATCAAGATGTGAGAGTTAGCCAATGGGAGGCTAGAGATAATGGGCCAGGCAGCATTTAAATGAATACAATTTCTGTGTGGTTATTTTGAGTGTAAGCTAGTTGGGCGGCTGGGACAAACAAAGGGACCCCTCTCTCCATCAACACTTAATAACGTAGCAGTGTGTGTGTGTGTGTGTGTGTGTGTGTGTGTGTGTGTGTGTGTGTGTATTAGGAGATAAGACTGTAGCTCAGTAATAGAAAAATTTCAAGCATATCCAAAGTCTTGGTTCCATTCCCAGTATTGGAAAAATAAAAAAAAAAGAAAGAAAAGAAAAAAATTGTAAATTATATGTTTGTATAAATGTTTAGAGATTTATTTTTATTCATGTGTATATATGTGCCACTTCCGTTTAGATGTTTGAAGAAGTCTGAAGGGGACACTGTATCCCCAGGAGCTGGAATTACAGATGGTTATGAACTGCCGTATGTGAAGGCTGGGCCATCTTTCCAGCGCTCTCTCTCTCTCTCCTCTTTCTCTCTCCTCTCTCTCTCTCTCTCTCTCTCTCTCTCTCTCTCTCTCTCTCTCTCTCTGTGTGTGTGTGCGCGTGCGTGCGTGTGTACACGTGTACACACATATACATTTGTTACCTATAAATATAATGAAAACTGATAGAATTCTAGGAAGACATAAAGGTTTCACTGTCATTTTGAAAAGTTTCAGTAGATAATTCTTAGTAATAGTAGGTCAAACAAACAAAAACACAAAGGTTGTGAACTATGTAAGTAACAAGTCTGAACTAAAGGACGTACAGAGAAATCTATATTAACTACTAGAGAACATGCCTTCTTTTCCACCATAAACATAACATCTACCTATAGGTGGCCATGCAGCAAGTCCAGCAAGTGCGGAGGTGTTGGCATAGTGCTGACAGCTGCTTCCTCGCCTAACGGGCCACAGTAACTCAGAGATGCTGTAAATTGAGAATTATGCAGGTTCAGTGGGTTTGTGATGGATCCTGGGGTTCACCTTTTGATTGATCTCCTAGGTACACTACAATTTCCATACCAAGGATTACAGGCAGTGTTCTTTGCTTCTGTCTTAGTTTATATACTCCCGGAATTGTACCCTAAGAACAAGATCCAAGACCCACTATGTACTTTGTTGGAGAGGGCAGCATCAGGTGTCACTGAGACAGTGAAGTCAGATAAGAAAGCAGCCAGGAAGGGTAGACTCTCAGACAGTCTAATTTCAACAGATTGGAAAATGGCTCTGTGGTTAAAAGCTGTTCTTACAGAGGACATAGGTTTGGTTCTCGGTACTCACATGACAACTCCCAACTGTCTGTAACTTCACTTCCAGGGAATCTGACACCTTCTTCTGGTCTCTGAAGGCATGCATACATGTAAAATGAAAGGAATTTTTAAAAAAAAGATGAAGGGAGGAATAGGACCTACGAGACAGCTCAGCAGATAACTGAACCATCGTAACTCAGATGACTAAGTCATCCTGGGTTCCTACACAGTGGAAAGAAGATCTATTCCCTAGACTTACCCTCTGACCTCTGTGCAGGCACAGAACAAGGGTACGCACAAAACAAACAAATAAAAATGTAATTTTTAAAAGGAAGGGTTTATTTTGGTTCACTGTTTAAAAGGGAGAGGAAGGTTTGGTGGCGGCAGCAGCAAGGAGCAACGGGTCACAGTGCAGCCACAGTCAGGAAGCAAATAGACAGAAAGTGGACCCAGGCTGCCGATCTCTGCACTTACAGTTGGGTAACTGTGCACAGCACCCATGGTGGTTACATCACAGACTGCCTCCTTATCTGACCTCACAGCCAACGCATCAACAGCTTCATTCGTTTCATAGTTGTTTGTTCTTAGCAGGGGCACCCAGTCTAATGATATTCTACCCTCTTCATTTTAGAGCAGAGACTCCAAGATTCAAAGAGTCTGGGGACGTTAACCAAATCCTTTACTCCTAGCGCAGGTTCGGACAAGCTGCATCTGTGTTTTTCTATTCCTGCTTCCCACTAAGCTTCTGGGCCCCCCCCCCCCAGCTATAATCCAAAACTTTATTTTCTTCACCAAAATGTATCTGTTCTGGTTAATATTGGTCAAACACCTTTGTGCTAAGAGACATAATCAAAGTTAACTATTTAATAAGTACGCTTTTTTTTTTCCCAGGAGGCTGTAATGCGAACCCCCAGGGAGTGGGATGGGAGACCCCATCACAGGTGTCGGTGTTTGTGGGGAGGATGTAGGGGGAGAACGGAAGAGATCGGGTCACTTGGGATAAGCCTTCCTGAAGCATCCAAAGATCCTGGGGGTCACTGACGTTGCAAAGTCCCAGGCCCAGGAGGCCCTTCTCCCTCTCTTCCCCTCCCCTTCTCTCCAGGAAACTCAGCCCTCAGTGAGACAGCTCTGTTACCCAACACCGGGCCCAGAACAGCCAACCGCCCTGTGGACGGTGTCGGTGATCTCATTAGGTGAAGAGGATGAGTCAACAGGCCCACAAAGACCTTCTGGCCTGCAATCTGAGACCGGGTTTAGGAAGAACAAAGCGAAGAGGAGCAATGTAACCAAGAACTATCTCTTTATTGCTTTTGGGTTGTTTAAAGGGGTTTTAAAGGATTAAGGCTAAAGAAATGTTGACTCTAGGGAGAGGAGAGGGTGTCAGTTGAACAGAATGGAGGCCTTTGTGCTGACTAAGAGGAGCAGCACATTTAAAAGAAAATCTCCACAGCCCAGAAAGCTCTGGGGGAGGGACTGGAAGGTAAAGCTTAGCAGGAATGCCAGGTTCCAGGCCTGTGAGAAAGGTAGGGCAGAGGGAGCCTTTGCCAGTTACAGACCGGAAGGCTGAGACTGCTGGCCTCCCGGCTCTTCTGGTCAGTCCCCTTAGAAAGCCTTTCTGTTATTCTATGTATTGTTAGTGTGCGCATGTGCTAGAGGGAGCACCTTTGAATGCCATGCGGGTGTGGCTATCAGAAAACAGCTTTGTGGAGTTGGTCGGTCTCTCCTTCCATCTTTTTGCAGGTCCTAGCGGTTGACCTCCCGCCAGCAGCAGTTTAGTGAGTCTGTGCCTTTGTCCAGTGTGCCGGCTCACTGATACCCCTACACATTGTTGACCCAAAGCCTGGGAGAAAATTCTCTAAAAACATCAGAATGACTGTGCCCAGACGGGAAGTGGTGCCAACACCTGCAGGAAACTGAGGGATCAGAGTGATTCCAGGCCAGGTCCGGAGGCAAAGATTTGCATCACAACTACAAAGGAGGCTGAGGCAGGGGGATTGAGTGCTCAAGGTCTGCCTGGGCTACTAAGTGAGTTCAAGGCCTACATAGGCAACTGAGACACTGTGTCAAAAATAAAACCTAAGAAGAGGGCTGGTGATGTAGCTGGACATGGGTGAGACCCTACATCCAATCCCTAGTCCTGGAGGAAATGTGGCTATACACAGAAACAAAAAGACAATTGCAATAACTCGTACAAGACCTTACTAGGGTACATAATAGTTCTTTCCTGTTCCCTTTTTCCCTCTGGTTTTGTCATTTCTTCTGCACTGCTGAGCCTGCATCCCTCTGACTGTCCTCCTGCCTTGTTTGCGTATCATCTTATCATCTGGAGACACTTCCTCTTAAAAACGCTGTGAGCACAATCTCCAGCACCCCCCAGTGAACGCAGGACCAGGAAGGGGATTTCCAGTGAGGATAATGTCCTTGCCAACCCCTTCTCCATCCCAGCTGCCTCACACCCACAGTCAAAGGGATAAGGGCTCTGGGCAAAAGAATGATTTATGCTTTTCTTTCAAGTGAACAGCCTCAGAAAGTCCAATAACGCTTTCTAAGTTTATCCTTTACCAGATGTTATGCTGCCGTTCTTCTTGCAAGCCTTCCAGGTACATTTGCCTCTGTGGGGGAATCCGCCATAGGGATAGAGGTGGCAGGTCTTGTTTGTGTGTCTGGGATGGCAGGGGGGAGGGGTGCCTGTCTGCATTCCCTCATCTTTAAACGCTATACAGAGTATAGGGGGTATGGCTCAGTTGGTAGAGCACTTACTTTGCATGCCTGAGGCCCTGAGTTCAGTACCTAGCATGACAGAAAATTAGTCACAGTGGAAAATGCCTATAAACCAGGCACTAGGGAAGTGAGGGAAAAGAAGAGCAGAAGTTCAAGGTTATAGGCTGGGATGTTGCCCAGTAGATTGACTGCTTTCCTAGTAGGTCATGGACCCTGGGCCTAAACCCCAGTGCCACACAAACCCAGTTTGAGGGCACAGACTTGTAATCCTAGCACTAAAGGGGTAGAGGCAGGGGAATAAGAAGTTCAAGGTTAGCCTCAGCTATGTAGCAAGTTTGAGGCTGGCCTCAGCAGTGTGAGACCCTGTCTCTAAAGAAAGGGAGTCAGGGGAAGAGAAGGAAAGAGAAGAGGAGGTGAGAGAGGAAAAGAAGGGAGGAAGGGGAGGAAAGAATTTTCTGCTGCCCAACCCTGCTGCTAGGAAACTGGAGACCATGATGGTTAACATTCCTGATTTTGTAATTCTTCCTTATAGGACTGGGAAGAAAATTTTTTTTAATGAAAAACTATGGAGGGAGTTGATGGTAAGTCTGATTCCCATTTCTTTAAAGATAAGTACATTGACTTAAATCATCCATTCTTTTTAAAAAGTATTTTATTTGTTTACTATTATTATTGTTGAGAAAGTATGTGTGTGTGTGTGTGTGTGTGTGTGTGTGTGTGAGAGAGAGAGAGAGAGAGAGAGAGAGAGAGAGCGTGTGTGTATTTGCACTTGCATGTGCACAGGTAGATGCCAGAGGGTTACTTCTGGGAATGGTTTTCTCCATCCAGTGTGAGTTTGGAGGAGAGAGCTCAAGTCGTTAGGCTTAACAGAAAGCTCTTTTACCCACCCCATCATGCCAGCCTAAAGCATACATTGTTACCCAGAATGCACATTGGAATCACCAAAAGAAATTTAAAAACTGAATTTCACATAAATATCATTCTAATCTAAAAAAAAATCTGATCCTATAATTTCAAGACAGAGCTTAGCTATTTTTGTCTTATTTTCATTTAACTCCCATGATGATTCTTGATTGATTGGCAGCCCCACTGACATAGATCTCCCAGCTTGTATTGCCAATACAAAGCAAAATGGATGGATCTAGTTATTATCTCATTATTAAGTTCACCCGAACAACTGCAATTACCTTAGAGGATAAACCCTGACAGTAGAAAGAAACCCAGGGGCTGCCCTTCTAAACACGATCTGCTTCTGGTGCATGGGTGAGGTTTCAAGTTGCCACAGCCAGCGCCAAAGACAGTCTGCATTCAAACACAGAGAATTTAGTTTATCTGCCATGGCAGAAGTGGGTTTCTGTTTGGTTGGTTGGTTGGTTGATAGCTTGGTTGGTGGCTGGGTTGTTTTTTTCTTTTAGATAGAGCCTCACCCTGGCTAGGTTTGAAATTGCTTTGCAGACTAGGCTGGCCTTGAATTCCGCCTACCTCTGCCTCTGCCCCTGCCTCCTGTGTGCTGAGATGAAAGGTGAGTACCACCACATCTGATACATATACATATATAGCATGTATAATAAAATACATTATGTATTTTGTAGCATGAATAATAAAAACCTAGAGACAGATATTGGGGTTCAAGCTGAAGATCAGAAAACCAAAGTGACTATTCACCAAAATGGGCAATCCTGCCTCCGCAAATCCTCAGGGTGAGACTGTTTCTGAGACCTGTCTCCTCCCGTCTTATATTCCTCTCTAGTGCTGGTATGAAAGGTGTGCACCACCACCACCCGGTCTCTATGGCTAACTAGTGCAGCTGCTGGGATTAAAGGTGGGTGCCTCCACTGCCTGGCCTATGTGACTGACTAGAGTGACTGCTTTGCCCTCTGATCTTCAGTGTGTGTACATATATGAACTCTGCATGTGCGTGCGTGTGTGTGCGTGTGTGTGTGTGTGTGTGTACATGTATGCCATGGAGAGTGTGGTGAGGTCGATGAACAACTTTCAGGAGCCAATTCTGCCCTTCCGCCTTGTTGAAGCAGGGCCTCTCTTGTTTCTGCTGCCACAGCATACTCCAGGACAGCTGTCCCACAAACTCCTGGTGATTCTTCGTTCTCTGCCTCCCATGTCAACCTAGGAGTGCTGGCATCACAGATGTCCAACACTGCGTCTAGCTTTTTCCACAGATTTCAGGGACTGGACTCAGATCATCAGGCTTGCGTAGCTAGCACTTTTATTTACTTATCTCCCTGGCTCTTACAGAAAATGTTGTAAAAGTACAAGTCATGGAAGAGGGGTTAGGAATATAGCTCTGTAGCAAAGCATTTGCCTAGCATATGAAAGATCCTGAGTTTGGTCCCAGCACAGGAGGAAGAAAGGAGGAGGGAAATGACAAGGAGAGGATAAGAAGATGAAGACAACATCAAGGAAGAGGGGCCACTCAGTCAGTGCAAGATGTAAGCTCGCAGCTTCTCAGTTCTGCTTCCTCCATGTGACAATGACCTGGGAATGAGTAAGAGAGGCAGCAAAGGTCTATAACTGATGTGGATGGAGCTAAGAACAGGCTGCAGGTTGAGGTGGGAGTGGGGAGAGCATGCTCTCAGTGCACTGTGGTCAAGACTAACAGGAGACCATGAGATGCTGGGCCTTCGAGTTGGCACCGTGTAAGACACTGATAAATGCACAGTGGCAGGAAGTGAACAGAGTCCTCATTTGGGATGGAGCATGGAAGTCTATGTGTTGTGGAATATTAGTTTAACTACGTAAAGATGTGTTGCATTTGTTTTTGTTTTGCTTTGTTTGTTTGTTTTGTTTTGTTTTTTCGAGAGGGTTTCTCTGTAGCTTTGGAGCCTGTCCTGGAACTAGTTCTGTAGACCAGGCTGGTCTTAAACTCACAGAGATCCACCTGCCTCTGCTTCCCCGGGTGCTGGGATTAAAGGCGTGTGCCACCACCATCTGGCTGTGTGCTGTGTTGCATTTGTTTATCATGCCTGCCTGAGGCATCTGACTGGACTAAAACAAAGCTGACCAGACAATAGCAAGGCAGGAGGTACTTCCAGGCAGAGACAGTAGGTAGAAGGAAGAATCTAGCTCAACAGAGACAGAGGGAGACAAAAGGAGAAAGAAAAAGAGATGCCAGGGAAATGCCAGGGCCC
>JAQHUG010000326.1:367863-379831 GCA_028555095.1 Dicrostonyx torquatus | reverse complement strand
TGGTGTTTCATTTGTATTTTAATAAAAAAAGAAAAGCTTGCCTGAAGATCAGAAAAGTAAAACAGCCACACTGGCCAGCCTCACAGACCAGGCAGCAATGGCACACACCTTTAATCCCAGTAACCACACTAGCTTGCCGTAGAAACCAGGCTGTAGTGGTGCACGCCCTTAATCCCAGAACTAGAGAGGATTATAAAACGGGCAGAGACAGCTCTCTGTCCCAGTCTCATTTTCAGGACTCCTGGAGGCAGGATCACCATTTTCAGACTGAGGTCAAGGTAAGAGCCAGTGGCTGGCTGCTTTGATTTTCTGGTCTTCAGGTTGAACTCCAATATCTGTTTCTGACTTTTTACTAATCATGCTTCAATATGGACTGGAAGGGAAGAAACTGTCTCCACTCCCAGACCCAGAGCATTATATATATATATAAAATCACAAGGAGTTTACGAAAAAAGAAAATAATTTCTAAACTACTGAATTTAGCAGGTTCTTGGGCTCCTGAATCAACATAGGGAAAGCAACAAAACAAAACAAAACAAAACAAAAACCCACAACAGAATAATTGTACTGATTTACAATTGGGATTTGAAATTAAAAGCAGTGCCTAGTACAATGATGTTTACCCTTAACCCCGACACTTAGGAGGCAGAAGCAGGCAGATCTCTGTGAGTTGGAGGCTAGCTAGAGTCACATAGCTAGAACCTATCTCAATAAATAAATAAACAAATAAATATAAAAACTGCAAAGCATTGATTTTTAAAAGGATGAAAACTCAGGGCTGGAGTGATGGCTCGGAGGTTGAGAGCACTGACTACTATTTCAGAGGTCCTGAGTTCAATTCCCAGCAACCACATGGTGACTCACAACCATCTGTAATAAGACCTGGTACTCTCTTCAAGCCTGCCAGCATACATGCAGACAGAATACTGTATACAAATAAAGTAAATCTTTTTTAAAAAAAATGAAAACTCCACTTATACAAAGGAAATAAGTTTCACTAACTGGAAAACAGAGCATGGTGAAAACATCACTTATCCTCAGAATGGTCTGTCAAAGTCCCAGGAAGGCTGTGTAGGGACACACACCTTCTTATCCTGAAATTTACACAGAAAGACAATGGAGTCCTGGACAGAATCTCCGACCTGATATCAAGGCTTACTTACTGAGGTCAAGCATCTCTTGCCCAAAATGTTTGGGACCAGAAGCGCTTCTGAATGTCTCAGAATTTCCACATACACCATAAGGTATCTTGGGTATATGGCGGTAACATTATGGTGCGTGTTTAGCACATTGTGTTTTGATGTAGTCTGGTACAGGTTCACGTGTGTCATTTTCCACCAGTGGTGTCGTGTTAGAAAGGGTTGTATTTTTGGAGTAGGGAGGCTCAATCTATGCATTGGTGCACCAAGGAGAAGTTTGCCAGACCAGACAGAACTCAGAAATCCTCCCACTGAGTTTCACCAATTTTTTTTTAAAAACAGAAAGGCAAAATCAATCTAATGAAGGGAAGATAATCTTTATAACAAATATTGAAGCAGTTGGCTAATCACAGACAAATAGGACTAGAGAGAGATAGTTCAGCAATTAAGCTGATGTTTCTGCAGAGGACCCAGGTTCTGTTCCCACACCCACATGGCAGCTAGTAACTGACTATAGCTACAGGTCCAGGGGATCTGAGACCTTTCTTTGGCTCCAAGGGCACCAGGCATACACATGGTACACAAGCAGATATACAGATCTGTACACATAAAATAAGTTTTTTAATTAGAAAAATAAGTAAAATGTTATTTGTTCATTTATTTTTGAGACAAGTTCTCATGCTATAGCCTAGCCTGAACTTGAGCTTACTATGTAGCCCAGGCTAGCTTCAAAGTTGAAGCGATTCTTCTGCTTCAGGCTCCCAGCGCTAGCATTGGATTACAAGTGTGAGCCATCCTGGATTTGAATCACATTTCTTTATAAAGTGTGGTGCCTCACACTTGTTATTCCAGCACTCCCTGGGGAAGAAGAACCAAAAGCTTCATTTTGAACCAAAAGGTCATTCTCAGCTATTCCTCAAGTTTGAAGCCAGCCTCAGATATATGAGACCAATCTGAATAAATAAACCTTGTATCTTCCTCAAATATTAACTCAAAATGAGCCATAGATTTAAATGTGAAATTATGGTCACAGATGAGAGTAAAGTCTTCCCAGGCATGGACTAGAAGAGGTCTCAGACATGGCAACAAGCACGAGACCCAGAAGAGAAAAAAAATCAAAAACTGCTCTATTTTTGTCTGGAAAGACTCTGTTGTTTCAAAGATAAAAAGAGGGTCAGCAAGCTGATTCCACGGGTAAAAGTGCTGACAAGCCTAAACACCTGAGTTCATCTCCACGCCCACGTGGTTAAAGGGTGTGCACATACGCATACACACACATACACGCACATAGATAAATGTAATAAAAATGATAAAAAGCATGGATGAAAAGCCAATGACTGATAAAAAATATTTTCCAGTCAAACATCTAAAAACAGGACTGGAGAGATGGCTCAGAGGTTAAGAGCACTGCTTGCTCTCTCAAAGGTCCTGAGTTCAATTACCAGCGACCACATGGTGGCTCACAGCCATCTGTAATGAGATCTGGTTCCCTCTTCTGGCCCATAGCAGGCAAGCCACTGTATACTTAATAAATGAATAAATAAATCTTTTTTTTAAAAAAATCTAAAAACAGCGACCTTACATCCAGAATGTTTTTTATAGAATTCTCTAAGCTTAACAATAAGAAAGGAACTCCAATCCAACACTTGAGTATTACCAAAAAGTGTGTGTAGAACACCAACAAGCTCAGTAAAAGGCATCAAACACTGTTGGTCTCTGTGACAGGCCACTGCTCTACCCAGTTGGGGAACCTGTTAACAGTGAAAGTCAGCTGTAGAGTACGGCTTGCCTGTCAGCTGTGAGGCTCCTGCTTTCATCCCTAGCACCGGAGAAAACCTAATGGAGACAAAATTTTTGGTTTTGGTTTTCTGAGCCTTAGTCTACCATTCAGTCCAGGCTGGCCTGCAACTCGGAATCCTCCTGCCTCAGACTCCTGAATGTCACCTTCACTTCTCAGCTATTGGTTTTATGAGGAGCTGTTGTATCACACTCTAGCTGACCATATCTGGTAGAGCTAGGGTTCTGAGCGCTATCACCCCTGGTAGCTCGGGTGTCACCAACGCATGCTGTTTCTCCACAGCTTCAGTCCTCAGAAGAACAAATGGGCATAGCTCTTCTCACTTTTGTTCATGCTGACTCTTGCCCATACTTCGCTTTCTGCCTCCAAACTAGAATGGCCAGGAGCAAGCACTTGTACAACGCCCAGGGGTTCCACAGAGGTGGAAACTGAGGCTTAGCTGGACAAATTGGCACCTTACCCCAGCAAGCCCAAAGGCAGAGAGAGTCATGACTATCTGTAACTAATCCTAGCTCTTCAGAAGAAAATAAGTCAAAGGCTAGAAAGATAGATTAATCATTAAGTTTGCTCTTGAAAATAACCTGGATTCTGTTCCCAGTACCCACATGGGGCAGCTCTCAATTGCCTGCAACTCCAACTCCAGGGATCTGACACTCTGGCCTCTGTGAGAAGCTTCCTCCCCCCCCCCCCGCCCCACGCACACACATGAGCACACAATTCAAAATAAATCTTTTAAAAAGGAGGGAGAGGAAAAAAAATCAAGTTAAAGTTACATAACAGAGGCTAGAAAGTTGGCTCAGTGCTTAGGAGCATTTGCTGCTCTTGCAAGAAGACTTGGCGCCCACACGGTGGCTCACACCACTGAAACTGCAATGCCAAGAATCTGGTGCCCTCTTCGGTCTTCCATGGGCACGGCACACATGAGGTTCATTTACATATGTAGAAAGAGCACTTGTACACATAAAATAAAAATAAACAAATGTTTCAATTCTATTCACTTTTTAAAACTACCCAATGACAGTAAGAAAGAATATGTGAGATCCGTGTGGGGTTTCCTAAAGCACCTTCAGGGGCCTCACATGCCGTGACAAAAATCCATGAGAAACCACGGCAACCCAGTTCGAGCTGGACCGCTGAAGTCCAGTCCTTTCTCACAGCTCTACCAGCCAAGAACAGACAGGATTTGGCAGGTTTGGGATATGCTGGCTTGTGACCTTGCACAGGATTGAGAAGCTCGCGGAGCTATCTAATTCTGTAACGCACAATTCTGGCCCTCAAGCTCTCCACCTGCCTCTGCCTCCTACGTGCTCTGATTAAAAGGCGCACATCACCACGCCCGGTTACCGGGGAAATTCTTAAAAACTGACTTCTGCCCCAAAGGCGGAGATGTCTCTGCTATCAATGTGCAGATTGCTCCTGAACTGCTCGTGAGAAAAAAATCATTTTTGTATGCGCAATTGATAGTGGTGTAGGCGTGCCTGGAACACACAGAGATCTGCCTGCCTCTGCCTCCTAACTGTTGGAACTATCAGTTTTGACATCACATTTGACAAGGATACTCTTGGAGCGTAGGCAGTTCTGGCTTCCTTATGTTGCTATCTCCTATGCAAAGACTTCAGTTCCCCCAAACTACTGAGTTTAGTGTGTCCTTCTTGTGCTTTTTTCATTGTTTTCCTAAAAAACAGAACAACAATAAATCCAGAAAAAAATAATCCAGCTTTTTTAGATTTGTTTTTAGTTTTATTTTATGTGTACGAGTGTTTCGTGTACCACGTATATATCATGTGAGTTCCTGGTGCCCTTGGATATCAGAAAGGGCCATCAGAACCCCTGGAACTGGAGTTACAGCTGTTTGTGAGCCACTGGCAACCATGTGGGTGCTGGGAACCAAACTCAGATCCTCTGCAATAGGAGCAAGTAGTCTAGACCACTGAGCCAATTTTCCAGGCCCCTTTTTTCAATTTTTCAAAACAAGGTTTCACTCTGTAGTCTAGGCTGGCCTCAACCTCTTGGCGATCCTCCTACTTTCACCCGTAGATTTGTAGAAACTACAGCATCCTCCATCACACCCTGCTTCTGTACAAGCCTGTCTTCCACTACAGCTATGATTGTGTTATTACTCATTGACTTCTCCAACAGGCTGGCCTCAAACTCCTCTATGTAACTAAGGAGGACCTGGGAAGTAAGTCGTGCCTTCATCTGTGCTAAGATGGTTTTATGGACTCCAGAGTCTAGGCAAGTATTTTAGCAGCTGATGAGACAAAGGTTTGATAGACCTGGTTATCTCCATAGAGCATTTGTCCAACTGGATGAGTCGTCACCTGCCAGTACCCTTCTCCATGTTCCCAGCCAGACTTGCCTTGCTCACTGGGAAACATCTATGCTTTGGTGGATATCAGTCATACTACTGACCTGTCCCTTGGGCCTGTATTCCGCATTCCATATGGTGAGCAACTGTTTGCCTTTCATTCCTTCACCTTTTTGCACATGGTACCAGACAATAGCCTAATAGGTCGGGTGTGGTGGTGCATGCCTTTAATCCCAGCACTCAAGAGGCTGAGGCAGATGAATAATGGAGTAGCAAGTTCCAGGCTAGTCAGGGGTACATAGAAAGGCCCTGTCTCAAGAAGGAGGAGGAACAGAGTATAACAATTCCTATAATATTTGAACCATCTAGACCCTGGTAGGTAGGTTGAATTGTCACTACTTTGAAGACAAGAAAACTTGAGCTAGAGAGATAGCTCAGCAGTTAAGAGCACTCTTGCTCCTCCAGAGGATCCAAGTTTAGTCCTTAGCCCTATAACTCATAACTGTTGTAACTCCAGCTCTAGGACACCCAAAGCCCTCTTCTAGCCTCCATCCACACCTGCACTCACACAGACACCTGCACACACATATACATAAATTTTAAAAAGAAAAGAAAATTTGAGGGATATCACTTATGTGCCAAAATTTCTGCTTATCATGTGTAAACCCTGAGTTTAGTAGCCAATAATTCAAAAAGACTAAAAGAAAGAAAGAGAGAGGTGCATAGAAGGAGGAAAGAAAGGAAAGAAGTGAACACAAGGAAGAAAGAAAGAGAGGAAAGAAGAAAACAAAAATGAAGGGATTGCCTTGTTCGAGGCAGGAGAAACAGGATTCAAATCAAACCCACTCTGCTCTCCAGTCTCAGTTTGTAAGAGGGAGTTGGAGAGATGAGGGATGACTCAGGGCAAAAGCATTTTGGAACAGCTGCCAATCTAAATTTCATCTCTGAAGCCCACAGTGGAAGGAGAGATATGACTCCAGAGAAATTGTCCTCTCATCTCCATCAGTGTGCCTGATGGAAGGGGCTATTTAGTTAGTTTGGTCTGCCTGCCTATCTATCTATCTATCTATCTATCTATCTATCTATCTATCTATCTATATCATCTATCTATCTGTCTATCTATCATATATCTATCTGTCTATTTATTATCTATCATCTATTTATCTATCTATCATCTATTATCTATCTATCTATCATCTATCTATCATCTATCTATCTATCTATATCATCTATCTATCTGTCTATCTATCATATATCTATCTGTCTATTTATTATCTATCATCTATTTATCTATCTATCATCTATTATCTATCTATCATCTATCTATCATCTATCTATCTATCTATCTATCATCTATCTTTTAACTTAAAGAAGATTTCTGGAGCTGAAGAGAAAGCTCAGTGGTTAAAAGCAGTTACTGCTCTTGCACAGGAGTGTGGTGGGTTCAGTTCCCAGCCTCCCAGAAGGTGACTCATAACCACTGGTAACTCCAGTCCCAGGAAATCCAGCACCTTCTTTTGGCCTCCAAGGTCACCAGGCACTTGCATGGTGCACAGACAGACACTCAGGAACAAAGACACACACACACACACACACACACACACACACACAAAACTAGAAAAGAGCAAATGACTATGGTCACTGGTTAGCCAAGCTATAGAAGGAAGGGCCTACAGTCATCTTCTTGGTGACCTGTAAGACTTAAGTCCCTTCTTTGAAGAAAAGCTTTTTTAAAGACGAATGTGAGCTACTATGTGGGTGCTGAGAACTAAACTCAGGCCCTCTGGAGGAGCAGTGAGAGAGAGTGCTCTTTACTACGGAGCCATCTCTTCTCCAACCTTCTTTTTTCTTTTTAAATCACATTTTCACTTATTCTGTATGCATGGAGTGTGGGGTGCAGGCACATGCCACTGAGAACATGTGGACGTCACAGGACAACTCTTGGGAGCCAGTTCTCGAACCAAGTGGGCCGTAGGGATGGAACTCAGGCCCTTAATTTTCTATATAGCCTCCAAGACTTTGGGCCCAATTTATGCTTTTTCTTCAGACCCAAAAAGAACCAAACAGCCCTCTGTGTTCCAGCACGTGATGCATCTTCATTCCCTGCACCGTGGTCAGATGCTGTCTGATCACCCCATTAGCTCCTCCAGCCAAGCACCCCACCCCCACCCTAGGGAGCCCCAGTAGAACCCTAAGAGAAGCTCTGAAAGAATTTCCCTGTGCTAGAAGGAGCTTTTACATTCCACCCGGAGAGTTGAGTGAGATAAACTATTGCCCAGGGATGGAGGAGTGTGCCAGTATCTCAGTGGGGACTTGAGGGTACCAGACACAGTTTTTGACCCTTATGCTTCATCTCTCCTCAAATTCTACAAGTATCATCTTTTGGAGGAAGGTGGGATGGGGTTGTCTCATGTAGGCCAGGCTAGCCCCAAAATTACTATGTAGCTTAAGTTGAACTTAAATGCCTGATCCTCCTACCTTTAGCTCCTGAATGAAGGTGGACAACCACACCCAGCTCCTATGGTACTGGGGAGTGAACCTAGGGTTCTATGCACTCTAAGCAATCACTCTACCAACTGAGCTACATCCTAGCAACTGACCTATAATTTTTAGCTATTTATTCATTATTTTATTTTATGTGCATTGGTATTTTCCTGCATGTATGTCTGTGTGAGAATATTGAATTCCCTGGAACTAAAGTTATAGACAGTTGTGAGCTGCCATGTGGGTGCTGAGACTTGAACTCAGATCCTCCGGAAGCCAGTGCTGCTAACTGCTGAGCCATCTCTTTAGCCCCTATAATTTAAAAAAAAAAAAACCAATTGGAAAGTAATTATAAATTCATAGAAAGTTGCAGCTGGATGTGGTGGTAAATACCTATAAACCACAACCAGGGAAGCAAAAAGAGAAACTTCACTGAAAGATCAAGGCCAGTTTGGTCTACAGAACATTTTAGTTCAGCCAGGGACACATAGTAGGGCACTGTCATAAATAAAATTAAGCAAATACATAAATAAATTGCAAGAAGAGTAAGGAGGGACCCATGTTCCACTTGTAACTTCCTCTAGTGAGCCACTACTACCTGGCCTCGTAATGTGTATTTTTCCTACATTTTTACTCAATTGTTTTGAAGGGTGGTGTTCACATGCCACAGTGCACATACTGCTGTCAGAAGTCAGTGCTCTCCTGCCATTCACTATGGAAATTCCGGAACTGAACTAAGTCTTCAGGTTTGACAGCAAGTGCACCAAACTGCTGAGCCATCTCACCGGCCGGCCCCATAGGGATTTCTTGGATGAAGTTTTCCTGATGAAGAAACTGAGGCTGAGAAGGCAGCTTGCCTAAACAGACAAGCTCATATTCGGTAAGAAAAAAAGGTTGTCTTTCCATTTGGTAAGTAATAAAAAGGGGGAAATAATAATAATAATTTTAACAGCCTTCCACTTTTATGGAGGTATGATTGGCAATAAAAACAATGCATAGTGCAATTCCATAATGGGCCTTCATCATGGTCTTCTGACACGGTGAGGTCATCTGTCTGCTCTCTGAGCAAACCTGAAGTATCCAAGCGCTGTTGCTGACTGGTGCTACCAGCTGTAAATTACAGCTTCCAAACTTATTCCTGTTACAGCTCAGTCTCGTGTGTGCTGTGTGGGGTGAATGTGCAGATGTGGAGAGACACGTGCACATGGAAGCAAGAAGAGGATGCCCTGTGTTCTGCTTTATCAGTTCCCACCTTACTCCCTTGAGTCAGGGTCCTTCACTAAATCTAAAGCTAGGCTGGCAGCCAGCAAGCTCCCATCTTTGCCTCCACCCCAATAGTGCTGGGGTCACACACTAAAGTCCTCATGCATTTTCCCAACCCCAGCAACTAATCTTTAATCACCTGGCCAACATCTATCCTTTCCCCATATTCTTTTTTAAAAAATTATTTATTTCTATCTTATGTGCATTTGGTGTTTTGCTATGGGTGTTGGGTCCCCTGGAACCGGAATTACAGACAATTGTGAACCCAGGTTCTCTGGATGAGCAGTCAGTCAGTGCTTTAACCACTGAGCTGTCTCTCCAGCTCCCTTTTCCCCTAGTCTTAGAGTCATCCTTGGAAAATGTTCAAGATAGTGTGCTTACTTAGGATGCTTGAAGTCCTAGGTTCAATCCCTACCACCAAATAACTAAATTAATTACATAACTAATTAAAGTTAGGGAGCCTCCTTTTGTAAGAGCATTCCAGTTACAAAATGATTTGCTTTGGTCAGGCATCATGGTGCATGTCTGTAATCCTACACTAAGGAGGCTGAGGCAGGAGAATTGAACATTCTGACACTGTCTCAGAAGGCAGACCAAAAAGGTTGGGAGTGTAGCCTGCTGGCAGAGTGTCTGCATTGCATATTTTGATTCTCCAGTACTACAAAAATTAAAAAAAACAAAAACAAAAGAAAACCCCAAAAGTTTTACCTTCACCTTTCCAGAAATGGCTACATGCTTTGTTA
This sequence comes from Dicrostonyx torquatus, assembly GCA_028555095.1. Lineage (NCBI taxonomy): Eukaryota > Metazoa > Chordata > Mammalia > Rodentia > Cricetidae > Dicrostonyx > Dicrostonyx torquatus. Next base: position 370,096 of record JAQHUG010000326.1, on the reverse strand, counting down.
CATGACCCACAGAACAGCCTGGGAGCAGCATTGTGGTAACACTTTGCTCCAGCGTGGCATATGAGGAAAGTGATACTTAAACAATTTGTCTCAGGTCACCAGAGGGACATTTTTAAATGTCCATAAAAGTGTTTACATAACAGAGGCCGAGTCTGTTTTTATTCTATAATCTCAGTACCACGGCAAATAAACAAGGCAATGAAAAGGTGTGCTGGTGTGTGCGCGTGCGTGCGTGTGTGTGTGTGTGTATGCGTGCGTGCGTCCTCTGAGTTAGGAGTGCGTGTGTGCGTGTGTGTGTGTGTGTGTGTGTGTGTGTGTGTGTGTGTATGCGTGCATGCGTCCTCTGAGTTAGGAGTACTGGCCGCTCTTCCAGGGATCCTGATTCAATCTGCGACCCCCACAGAGCAACTCACAACCACCTCTACTTCCAAGGGATCCAGTGATGTACTCTCCAGCCAGGCCTTGGCAGGCAGCAGGCATACAGGAGGTACGCATGCAGACAAAGCACTGATACACATAAAACAGATACATTAAACGAGGGAACCCGGACACGAATGGGTGGAAGCCCTTACTCTTCCCTGAACTCTTGTGAAATGATGACAGGAGTTAAGAGACCCTGGATGCTCAGGTCCACAGCCTGTGAGGCACAGTGCAGGGTCCGTGGTAAGGGAAACACGTCCTTTTCAGCTGTCCGAGTACCTCCAAAGCAACCTTAATACTGGCAATCATAAAAGCGAATTTAATTCCTTTAAAAGAAAAAAAAAATCCATGGACCAAATTGGATTTAGTGTTTGAGTACAGGAAACTTTACCAAGATTATGGAAACAGAAAAGAATTCGAGATTAACATGTAGTGTGTGTTTCAGTACAGGTGGCAGGACAATTAGAAATCTAGTTAAGCTACAGAAAATCTGCACAAATCTGGGAGGGATTTAGGTCTTGGTGTGCTGCGCTGCAACCCATCATCAGATGCACCCTGTGCCGGGGTCTGAGCATCCAGACTCCCCAGGTGCGGGGGAGATGATGTAAAGGGGAAGAATAAAGAGGATATTCTTCTCTGATCCACCTTTTGTGTGGAGCAAACAATTAGGCAGTCCTGGTGCCTGAGAGAGGAACTGGCGCGGTCTCTGAATGACGCCTCGCGCCTGTGTTTCTGGGCTTTCCTTTTAAGAGTAATTCAGAGCATTCTCGTGGGATTCAAAAGCAGCGGGGGGTGGGGGGTGTCAAAGGAAAGGCGCTCTTGACTGCATCATCCTCTACAGAGGCATTATCTCTAAAACAAAATGCAGTAATAATTCATTTTTATGTATATTCTAATAGCTTATCATAAATATGTATATCCTAGTTTATGAGGTATGAATTTGTTTTTGAGGGTCTCACAGGAGTCTCATGCAATTCTTGCATGTCATGAAAAACTATTCTGATTTCTTATACCTTCCAACCATTTAGCATGTGTAAGCCAAGCCGGCTTGAAAGCCATTGGGTGGGCTTTGGCTTTGACACCGTTTGCTGACACCCCCACCCCACCCCGTAAAGCTCTTCTACTGAGTTCTCATTCACTAAGGAAGAGATTCCCAATGACTGTGTGGGGTCTATTTCTGGCTTGAGGGGCCCTTGGCCTCCCGCTGATCTGAGGATCAGCTTTTCTTGTTGCTTTCACCTTTGGGTAAGATTCTCCTTCTACCCAGTGCTTCCTAGTCTCAAGCAAGAGACCCACACCTGAGTCACTTAGGAAACTTTGAATGGCGGGGAATAGAGCCTAGCAAGAAGCAAAGGCAGGAAAATGAAGAGGAAGAGAGGGGAGAAGAGAGGAAAAGCAAGAAAGGGAAAATACCAGAGGGAAATGGAGGCAGTGAAATGATCTGTCTGATTAAAGCCTTTGCCACCAAGCCTGAGTACCCGAGCTTCATCTCTGGGACCCACACGGTGGCTGCACGCCATGGTGCAACTGTTCACATACACATGTGTGACATAAATAAATACCCTCTGACCTCCTTAGCAGGGTTTTCATGTGGCTCCAATCAGAAACTATTTTGGATGTGAAGGGAGGGCAGATTTTCTCAGTCTCACAAACACATGCCAGAGAATGGAGTTTCCTGCAGAGTTCTGCAAGACTTTCAAAACGCAACCTAACTCTCAAGATTTTGCCGCATACTTCAGAGCAGAAGTCTGCCCCACCGTGCTCGCTCTGATCTTCTGACCTACTAGAGAAAAAGGAGTTTGCCTTGGATGGG
>JAQHUG010000326.1:348684-366701 GCA_028555095.1 Dicrostonyx torquatus | reverse complement strand
CAAAATGAAAAACCCAGTAGAGTTAGACACAGTAATGCTTGTCTGTAATTCCAAAACTGGGGAGGTAGAGTCAGGAAGACCAGGAGTTCAAGGCTAACCTGGAGTACAGAATGAGTTTTGGATTAGTCTGGGAGATTATCTATCTGTCTGTCTATCTATCTATCTATCTATCTATCTATCTATCTATGTATATATAATATATTCTGATAAATGTATTTTGATACATATATTCTTAAAACATAAATGAATGGTGTTTGCCTAGAATGCCTGAGGCCTTGGGTTTCATCCCTAGTACTGAATGGTACATGCCTGTCATCCCAGCATTTGGGAGGTAGAAGCAGGTAGAGGAGGAGTTAGTGCAAGGTCATCCTCAGCTACATAACATAACAAGTTGGAGGCCTCCTGCATCTAAGACCAGGCTGACCTCAAGATCCTGCTGCATGAAACCCTGCTTAAACAAATAATGAATGAATGAGCAAATGAATGCAAGCAAAGGGGGCTGAGGCGATAGCTCATCTATAAAGTGCTTGCCTAGTATGTGAAAAATGAAGCAAAAGCAAACCAAATTGTGCAGGACTTTTTCCTCATAAAAGCCTGGCAGGGATGGCAGTGGAAGTTCATTGTTCTGACAGGAGCCAATTATCAACAATTGGCAGGGAAGGGCAAAAGCCCAGAGGGAAAGAAAGGTGTTCTTTCTCCTGTGGGGACTAAAGAAAGTGAATTCAAAAGACTAGGAAGTGTCTTGAAGATACGGTGCTGCAAGAGAGTAAATAAACATTATGTTCTTCACTTTGCAGGAGATGAAATTGAAGCCTAGAGTTTAAGAAAGATTTGCACCCACTGAGTGACAACTACATTACTACCAAGAAACAGAGGAAGAGGCTGGGCCTGGTGGTACAGGCCTAAAATCCCAGACACTCAAGACACTGAGGCAGGAGAATCACAAGTTCAATGCCAGCCTGTGCAATTTAGTGAGACCCTGTCTCAAAATAAAATGTAAGAAGAAACCTGGGGTGTAGTTCAGCGATAGAGGCTCACTTACTATGTGGGAGGCCCTGGGTTCAATCTTCAGTACACACACAAGCTGGCCCCACATGAATGATCACACACATGTTCACACACATGCGTGCGCACGTGCGCACTCAAAAGAAAGAAAAGGAAATTGAAAACACAACCCAAGCATGATGGCACTCACCTGTAATCCCTTGGGAGCATTGGAAGGCAAATACAAAAGGGCCAGGGCAGGAACTCAAGGTCATGCTCAGCTCTAAAGTGAGTCTGATGCCAGCCTGAGCTACAAGTGGACCACACAGGATACAGTTCTCTAGTGTAAAATGTAAACATGAATAAAAAAGCAGAACACTAGGAATAATTTAATAAGGTGATAGAAGTAGAGGCTGGAGAGATGACTCAACAGTTTAAAGGCATCGGCTGCTCTTCCAGAGAACCCAGGTTCAATTCCCAGCATGCACATGGCAGCTCACAGCTATCTGTAACTGCAGTTCCAGGGGATCCGACACCCTCACACAGCATACATCACTGAAACATCAGTGCACGTAAAACAAATAAATCTTTAAAAAATGACAGAAGTTGAGCAAATCTATCTACTAGCAAATATAAGCTCACCAATGAAAAAGAAAGTCCTAGAACCCTTTTTCTATTTCACCTATATTTAATTATTTAATATACAAGAACTTACTGATTTATGTTATATTTTTAAAGGGAACATTGTAGGTTTTGACTTTTTCAGGGAAAAAATGTAATTTGGGGTCTGACTAAATTTGCTTATAAGGATATACTTAACAACAAATTAATTCCAGCAGGTAGGAGGCAGAGGCAGGGGGATCTCTGTAGGCATGATGGTGCACGAGGTGACTCATGCTTGCAATCTCCATGTTTGAGAACTGTATCTGGAGGATTAACACATGTTGAAGGGTAGTCTGGACTACAAAATAAATTCCAGCCAGGTGGTGGTGGTGCATTCTAGAAGCAGGAGCAGATAGATCTTTGTGAGTTTGAGGTCAGCCTGGTCTACAGAGTGAATTTCAGAACAGCCAGGGCTATACAGAAAAAAACCCTGTCCCAAAAAAAGAAAAGAAGGAAGGAAGGAAGGAAGTAGAAGAAAGAAAAAGAAAGAAAGAAAGAAAGAAAGAAAGAAAGAAAGAAAGAAAGAAAGAAAGAAAGAAAGAAAGAAAGAAAGAAAGAAAGACAGAGAGAGAGAGAGAGAGAGAGAGAGTTCCGGATTAGGAATATAGGAATACCAGGCTACAAAATGAATTCTTAGAAGTCAGGGCTACACAGAGAAAACCGGCCTCCCAAAGCTGGGGCCGTGATGGGGCTACCGCGTAGTACAGTCTCTGTAGCTCACACAATCCAGACCCTGAGAAAAATACTCCAGTGTTCCAATGTGGCAAACTAATAATTCATATCTTCTGTAACTAAGAAGGAAATAACACTTGGTGAGGCAACCTTCAGCGGTTCAGCAATCCCTTCCAGCTGCTCTGGCGCCTGCCCCTGCCGACTCCAGGACCCCAGTGCTAACGGGCGCTCTTTAAAACTCAAACAATCCCCTAGCCGTTTCCCTTCTATTTCCTGCTTCCATTTGACGACTTAAGGAACCTGCTTTCATACCTTGTATCCAATTTATTAGCAATTTTATCAGTTTTTCTTCCAAAATAGACTGGGCCTCTGGCTACAGTCGGTACCTGAGCCACATCACGACCACCTGCTGACAGCCTGCTGCCGCCTGAATCTTAGTCTCCACTTGCTACTGTGTGTCTACAACACAGACAGCACAGAGCCCCCAAACTTGATTTTGGTTTGGTTTAGTTTGGTGATGGGAGGGAGGTGTTGGTGGGTTTTGTTGTTATTGTTGTTTGTTTGTCTCTTTGAGACAGGGCCTTGCTATGTAGCCCTGGCTGACCTGGTAGTCGCTATGTAGCCTAGGCTGGCTTCAACCCACAACAGTCCCCTGCTTAGTCTCTCGAGTGCTGGGATTATACACATGGGCCTCCTGAGCACGACCTATTCTTCTAAAGTTCAGTCTGATTCTTCCGATCTCTGCTAAGAAACATTCCTATGGGTGCTTCTCAGTTTATAATAAAAAACCACAGGATCTCCTGTAGTCTAGGCTGGTCTTGAAGTGGCTAAGTAGTTGAGAATGACCTTCTGGTCTACCTGACTCTACCTCCCTAGTGTGAGATTACAAACTTGCTCCCCTCTGCTAAATTTTACTGGTGCTGAGGACTAAACCCAGGACTCTGTGCATTCTAGGTGAGCATGCTACCAACTGAATTACATACCCTGGCCTTGAAGATGCGTGTTTTACATCTGGAAACAGTCCTGTGTTTCCCTAGACGTATCTTTTCTGGGTGCTCCTTCTGTTTGTTGTACTGTTGGTAGAGTCCAGGGCCTCACTCAGGATAGCCAGGCACTCTGCTGCTGAGCTACACTTCAGCCTCTGTCCTATTAACAGTTTTGGTTAGCATTGTCTGTGGGCATGTTTGCTTGGTTTCCTTTGCCATCGTTCTCATACAATATTGTAGGGTCTGAGAACATGCTGAAGAAGGACCCCAGACTCAAACAGTATGCAAAGACAACGAGCCTTTATTCCAGAAAGTGGGGTCAACCAGTGATGCAAAATGGCGACCCAGGACAAAGGCTCACAGGTCCTTTTAGGCATAGTTAAGGGAATTTTAGGAACAATTGAGTCATTTCAAATATAATTGGTTAAGCAGGCAGCAATTATATTAGTACATTTTTGATAGGCTGAGGTTCTAGTTTCTTTGTGGGGAAGGGGTTCAAGACAGGGTTTCTTCTCTGTGTTGCCCTGGCTGTCTTGGAACTCTGTAGACCAGGATGGCCTTGAACTCAGAGATCGGCCTGCCTCTGCCTCCTGAGTGTTAGGATTAAAGGCATGCACCTTCACCACCTGGCAGTTCTAGTTTCTTATATTTGGACATATTTGGGCAAGTCCAGGCTTGTTTTAGGGGGTTACAGGAACTGTTTTTTTTTTAAAGATTTATTTATTTATTATATATACAACATTCCTTCCATGTATGCTTGCATGTCAGAAGAGGGCACCAGATCTCATTACAGATGGTTGTGAGCCACCATGTGGTTGCTGGGAATTGAACTCAGGACCTTTGGAAGAGCAGTCAGTGCTCTTAACCTCTGAGCCATCTCTCCAGCCCGGAACTGTTCTTTTTTTGATCACTGTCTTGTAATACCATAGGCTGATTCAAGCCTTGTACGTTCTTGTTTTCTCTCTATCTCTCTCTCATTCCTGCTGTCAGGGGTGTTGTTTGATTAATAGCCCTTTGTTAAAGAAACCAATATTTGTTTGCTCTTAAAAAACTGAGACTTTGGTCTGGTTGTAAAATGGAGAAAAATTAGACCTCTCAATATAACCAAAAGCCAGTTTGTTTTCCTAGTTTAGTTCATTACATAACTACTTTATTAAGCCCCACAGGGTCACCACCATTGTTAACACAGAGATTTCCACATTTTTTTCCTATCTAAAACACTCCAATGGCCTACCAAAGTGTTGCATGCCTGTGATGTCAGTACACCGGAGACAGAGGCAGGAGGATTTGCTGCAAATCTGAGGCCTACCTGTGTTGACTGAGGTTTTTCTTTCCTGCCTGGTTCCTGCAGTCATTAAGTCCCAAAGAAATCACACAGAGGTCTACATTAATTATAAACTGATTGGCCTAGTATCTCAGGCTTCTTATTAACTCTTACAACTTATATTAGCCCATAATACTTGTTTGTGTCAGCCATGTGGCTTGCTACTTTTTTCAGCGAGGCAGTCACATCTTACTTGCTCTGTGTTTGGGTGATGGCTGCAGACTGAAACTTCCCTCTTTCCAGAATTCTTGTTGCCCCACCTCTACTTCCTGTCTGGCTACTGACCAATCAGCATTTTATTAAAATTAATGCAAGTGATAGGATAAAAGACCATTGTCCCACAGCATACCTGGGCCAGATAACTTCAGCCCTGCTAAGGAAAACTACCTCCCCCGACCACCTTAAGTGGTTTCTTGTCCATGGAACAGGGGATGGGAATCCTCCTCCTGGTCCCTATGTTACTTTACACTCTGTGCTGTCTCCCTTTCCTCCACTTCGTGGTGAGTGTGGCTCACTCCATTCCTTGATAATGACTTTTCTTTCATTTTTGTATGTATTTATTTATTTTTGAGACAGGGTTTCTTTGTGTAGTCTGTCTGGGAACTAGCTCTGTAGACCAGAATGTTCTCAAACTCAAAGAGATCAGCATGCTTCTGCCTCCCAAGTGCTGAGATTAAAGGTGTGCACCACTACTGCCCAGCGATTGATAGACTTTTCAGGCCAAGTAATTCCCAGCCAGGAAACAAACACAGACCAGACTACCCAAATGGACTGAGATGAAAACCGGCGTTAAATCAGGTAGAACTCCGAGAGGAGACACCAGAGAAGATCAAAACTGGGGCCACAAAACATTGCACATGAAACCAGGTCTGGAGTATAAAGTCCTCAGCTAGCAAATCTGGGCTAAGTCAGTATCCAAGGATGGCCTATTACTTGTAAAGATCCGCCTGCCTCTACCTCTTGAGTGCTGGTATTAAAGGCGAGTGTCACTAGTCACCATCCCTGATAACAAAACTCTTTAATTTTTTTTTGTTTGTTTTTGTTTTTGCTTTTGTTTTTCGAGACAGGGTTTCTCTGTGGCTTTGGAGCCTGTCCTGGAACTAGCTCTTGTAGACCAGGCTGGTCTCGAACTCACAGAGATCCGCCTGTCTCTGCGTCCCGAGTGCTGGGATTAAAGGCGTGCGCCACCACCGCCCGGCAAACTCTTTAATTTTTTTATTACAATTGTTTATTTGTTTGGGGGGGGTGTGTGTGCATGCATGCGTGAGCACGTTTAGTCAGAGGCAAGAGGATCTCTGTCAGTTTCCTTTAAAAATCAAGGTCCAGGTCAACCAGGGCTACAAACAAGGGCCAGTGAGATGACTCAACAGGTAATGGTATGTTCACTGGAGTCCTAGGACCCACAAGGTAGAAAGAGAGAACTTATTTCTGAAAGTTGTCCTCTGACTACACACACACACACACACATACACACATACACACACACACACATACACACACAAACAACAAACAAATATATGTAATAAAAAATAAAATAAAAACATTTTAGGCCTGGTGGTGGTGGTACACCTCTTTAATCCCAGCACTCAGGAGGCAGAGGCAGATGTATCTCTGTGATTTTGAGGCCAGACTGGTCTACAACAGCTAGTTCCAGGACAGGTTCCAAAGCTATAGAGAAACCCTGTCGCGAAAAAAACAAAACAAAACAAACAAAGAAACATTTTAAAGCATTTCAGCCAGAAATGGTGAGAAATTCCCACCACTCAGGGGCAGAGGCAGGCGGCTCTCTGTAATTTATAGGCCACCCTTGTCTACATACAGAGTTCTAAGCCAGCCAGGACTACATACGTAGAGAGACCCTGTCTAAAACAACAGAAGAATTGCATGTGAGTTAGTATGAGCATTACCAACCTACCATATGAAGCCCAAATAATTAAATGTGGTTTTTTAGGTATACTTTTAAAAAAAATTGTTTCTCTTTGTTTATTTATTTATGTGTATTGGTGTTTTGTCTGTGTGAGGGTGTATTGAACCCAGGTCCTGTGAAAGAACAGGCATCACTCTCTCCAATCCCTAATTATAAATGTGTTTTGTTAATAGGTTATTTTCTGTAGTAGTAGTAGGTTAATTCAGTATTAAGTAGTAGAAAGACTTTTTTGTTTGGAAAAATGAGCAAGACAAATAATTAGAAACTGTGTGCTGCTGTCCCGCTGTCCCTGCACACCCTTCCAGGCTGTCCAAGTTTGACCTCCAGTCTGCAAGGCTTTCTTCTTATCCATTCAAGCAGCTTGGCCTCAGGGGAGCCAGCAGCCGCCCTCTGGGGCCCAGACCTACTCTCAAGTTGTACGGTGTGTCTTATCTATCACACACCCTGAGTATTTCCTCTTCAGAATCCTGGAATTATTTATGCAACTATTTGATTGATTAATGATGGTCTCTCATTGTGTGTGTGTGTGTGTGTGTGTGTGTTTTGTCTGAACCAGGGCTGGGTAGCCTGGATCTATACAACTGCCTGCTGTTAAACTTACAAAACAACCCACTCGTTTCTGTTTCCTGTGTGCTGGGATTTCGTGTGTGTAGTTCCACCAAGCTGGAAATACTTTGATTTATTATTTACTTACAGTTTTGGTTTGTGGTTTTCCTGTTTGTTTGTTTTGACACAAAGTCTTCTACTAGTTCTGGCTGCCCTGGTGCTCACTCTGTAGCCCGCACTGACATCAAACCTACGCCCACTTCCCACTTCAGTCACTGAGTACTGGGATTACAGGTATGAGCTGCCATAAGAGAACAGATTTTTATTCTTTCTGATTCCGTCCTTTTGAGGGACTTTATTAAATTGTAACTCCACCTTCCAGCTTCCTTCCCTGCCCTCTCTGCTCCTAAGCCTTCATGTGGTACAGCAGCCTCCCACTGGCATTTCTCAGGTCTCCATTGTTCAGGTCCAGGCTTCTCTGATTCCCTCCCCACCAGCACCTGTTCCTTCTCTCCCGGAATTCCATACCTGGCAACTCTCATCTGGGATGAGGCCTCAGCCCCTTTCTAGCCAAAGCATTCCCACTCTTCAGCCTCCTCTTGGGCTGGAATGTCCCACCATCCTAACTGGGGCTTTGCTTTTGGTGGTTTTTCTGCAGGAAGGCTACCAGGACAAGGGTCCATAACTGGGCTTCAGGGAGAGTCTGGGGCTGATGATAGTAACTAGGCTGGCAGAGGGCATGCGTGGCTGCACGGAAGTTCATTCTTCGGAAGAAATGCTTTCAGTGTCTCTGCTGGGGCAGTGCTCCTTCCGCGGGCATGCCGCAGCAGCTGTTCAGGAGTGTTCCTAACTTCCCCAAACCTGTGAGCTAGGGACTTGAAAGTCTCTCCCTGAAACAATGCTGGGGGCACTTGGAGGGCTGGTGTCTGGTGGAGAATCTCATCTCTGGAGAATGAAAGGGGCAGCAGGGGTGGTATTGAAGGGGGGATGAATGAGGCCATGGGGGCCCACGGGTTCACAGTGCAGACTAAACACAGCAACAACATCTACAGCTCCCTGGTGCGACTGTGTGGTTTGGGAAAAGTTACTTTTTTTTTTCTTTTTTTAAATGAGGGGCAGTGTAATGTGATAGGTTATGACATCACATATTTAAAATTTTAAAATGTGAGCCAAGTGGTGGCGGTGCACACCTTTAATCCCAGGCAGACGTAGTTGGATCTCTGAGTTCGAGACCAGCCTGGTCTACAAGAGCTAATTCCAAGACAGGCTCCAAAGCTACAGAGAAACCCTGTCTCGAAAAATAAAAAGCAAACAAAATGAAATTAAAATGTGTGTGTGTGTCTGACTGTATGAATGTGCATCACATATGTAGGAGACCAAGGAATCAGAAGAAACATCAGATGTGTGAGCCCCCATTTGAGTGCTGAGAACCCAACTCGGTTCTCTGCAAGAACAATATATGTACGTTATTTTTTTTTGAAGGTTGTGTGTGTGCGCGCGCGCGTTTTGTTATGTTGCTTTTCTAGACAGGGTTTCTTTGTGTAGCCCTGACTGTCCTAGAATTCACTGTGTAGACCAGGCTGGTCTCAAACTCTGCCCCAAGTGCTGGAATTTAAGGTGTGAGCCATCTCTCCAAACCCATGGCCTCATTTGAATCCTGGTTTGAGCAGTTGCCTGAAGCAGTCACTTAGATCACTGGTCAGGCCTGGTTGTAGAAACCAGGTCGGGTGATAACTCTCTAATTCATTGTTGTTAGGACGGCTGATAGAGTGTTAAGTCAGTTATATAGGTGTTTGGACACAGCCACCTTCCAGTTGGGTCAATAGTGACACTTGCCTTTTTTAACATGAGAAAGGGCCGTTCTTTAGGCCTCCTAGAGAGGAATTCAGGAGGGCACCAGTCTGCTGGGCCTCTTTGTGTTTTGTTCCCAAATCTGGCAGGAAATTCCTTTTCTTAGTGGTGCCAGCCACCTAACCCGGCCTAACCACATGCCCCAGATGACAGCTCTCCATGACAAAGGCAAAGCCAAAGCCAGGACTCTACCCTACAGGCCAGTCGACCTCCTGCCCCGGGAGAGCACCAGGGGTTTCTTTCTCATTAATGACCCCAGAAGCAGTAGGAAAAAAAGACAAAAGCCAACCAGACCCTAAAGACAGGTGCTTTCAATCTTCAGAAGGCAGAGAAGGCCCTGGGAGTCTCCTCTGAAGTTCAGGACTCTTTTGTGTTCCTGGCGGCCTTGGTTTGCCTAGGGAGGAATTCAGGAGCACAGTTGGCCTGCGCGGAGATGGGGAGGCTGCAGAGCTGTTTTCAAAGCCTTCTCTGTTTTTTCAGAAAGTTCAAGCGTGGTAGAGGATTTTAAAACGTGGAGATGGACTGAGCACGGTGGCACAGCACTCATGAAGTGCATGAACAGAACTCAACATCTGCCTCTGCTACAGTGAGTTTGAGGGCCAGCCTGGGCTACAAAAGACTGCTTCACAAACCCCAAATTCTCCTGTTCTGCCGCATCTCAAAGGGCACAGGGGCCATGGAAAGCAGAGACACATTAACCTGCTGAGTTCACTCCCCAAGGACCCTAGCTACATATCATAGGGCATTGTGTTCTCAGTATTGCTGCAAGCAACCCCAAGTGTGGTCTAGCCCACTTCTAAATTTTCTGATATGGTTCCAAGGCAGGAAACATCACAGATGCAACGCAGCAACTGGGTGCTGGTGCACTTCGACCCGGAATCATCCAGGCCCCAGCAGCAACTTCCTTGCTCTTTAAGGTAATGGCTGCAAGAGCCGCTCTGGTGTATTTCATACTGGGTCTCAGTCACCTTGCTGTACCCCCAACCCCAAGGCAGGCAATAGGTCCACAAAATGCTATCATTCTAGTTTTTAATGTCAACCAACTACCCAGATCTAGTTCTAACAAATTTTGATCCGGTTTGTTTCTTTCCCAACTAATCCTCACACTTTATCCTCTTAAGGTTTAGGTAAAGGGTTCTTACCAGAGTTAATATGGCCCTAGGTGACCACCTAGGGTAGCTATTTCTACTATGTGGGTATGCTTCTGGCATCTAATTGGCATCCTTTGATACATGGGACAACCTAAACAAAGAACTTTCGGGGTGGGGCCAAGTTCAAACTTCCAGCTCCAGCCTTGGAAATGGACTGTCTATAGCTCCTTCTCCCCCAAACATGGTCACCCCACAGAGTTCCACGTGAGGGCAGCCTCAGGGCAGAATACTTTCCCCCTTTTCTCTGTGCCTTAGCTGACCTGGAACTCACTTTGTAGACCAGGCTGGCCTGGAACGCAGAGATGAACCTGCCTCTGATGGGATTAAAGGCGTTCACCACCACCACCCGGCTCTTTGAACCATTGTGCACTGGAACTCAGCTTGCTCTGTCCTTCACCAGTTAGAGCCTTATACTGGAAGGCTACACAAGCACTCTACTACTGTGGCCCATCCATTTCCTCCAGAACTGTTTCTGTATTATACATAAACCTAACACCCATGCCCAAAACCTTTGGGAACAGTAACTGTCACTCTAGCCCCTTCACCTGGGGATAGGTGGAGCAAATTCAACGTGCAAAGTCAAACACAGAGTCCCTCTAGTGGCTTGGGGGAAAGGTCATCCGTTTTTGTCCCTTCAAGAAAGGCACAGAGGTCAGAAAAGCAGTAATGCCAAAGCCAGACTCATCCCATTGAAGAGTTTATTCTTAGCATGCAGAGTACTTTCTCGGGGAAAAAAAAAAAATCTTTGCAGCTCCAGCAGACATTATAAATTAATTTACAAATATAGAGTTGTGTTCATAAAAGCCCTTATGTTTCTTCACGTACAAAAATATTAAGAAAATTTTTATGCATAAAGTATGAGTCCAGGTAGTTGTTTTGGTTATCTTTTTGCATAACAGTTAATAAGCAACGGTGATGCAATTTGTACATCAAGAGGCCATAAAACTTTCCATACATTTCTAAAACATTTAAACTAATGCTGCGAATTCTAATACACAGGGGGCATAAAATAAAGCCTCTTCTTAAAAAAACAAACACACACCAGGGGTCCCCACACACACAATTTCATGAAGTTCAAGTCTCACATCAATATCTGAAGAACATGGTAGCATGGGAGCTTCTAGATTACCTTCATTTTAGTGGTGGACTGTTGCTGTAAATCCAACCATTTCTGTTTGTTAGCACTCTTTGTTCAATTAATGATGCCCAACTGTTTCCTGTACGGTGCTGTGCTAGATTCTCCACACTACAAGATGATTCAAATGAAGTTACCTCAGAAGTGGGATGGTGGTGCTGAAACAAATTATATACATATAACTTTTAAAAGCATTTACCAGAATAGTCTTTCATTAAAAACTGTAAGATTGGTCTGGAAGTAGAAGCACTCAGAGGCAGATCTCTGTGAGTTCAAGGCCAGCATGGTCTATATAGTCAGTTCCAGGACATCCAGGGCTACACAGAGACCTTGTCTCAAAAACCCAACCAAAATTAACATGCCAAGATGTCACTGTCAATGAAATACTTAGGGCATAAGCTAAAAGGGGGCAGGATGCCAGGTTTACCAACAAGGAACTAAAATAATGGTCTCCAGACCTCATCCCATGTTCACTGTGTTTATTATGAGGCTGGCATGTTTAAGGACCCATCATTTTCTGCGTGTGACCTTGGTATGTTACCTGTCACCCACACAGAATTTGGTACTATCGACAGCTTCAGAAACCCAGTATCTTGGAACATAAGGAAACTTGCTGTGCAGAAGTAAATGAGTTGGACCTTCCAGATATATAAACTTTTGTCACAAAGCACTTCAGCAGTAGCACCTACCATTTCCAGACAGAGGTAACTCGTGAGCTAGATTCAGAAAGGGTTTGTGGCCTTTCCAGATACAATAGGAAGCAAAGTATACAAAATGAGCTTTCTTATAAAAAACAAAAACAAAACGAAAAAAAAAAAGTATATTATCTGGCTTTCTTTGAAAAATCAGAATGCTGTCCTAGAGGAAATAACCAGCTGGTCAATCCCCCATGCCTCCAGCTGCCAATGGCTTTAATTTCCCACCTATAACTTCAATGGCCTGTTCCCCCACCAAGCTGCCTGGATACATTTGAGCTTGCTGCTCTGATATAGAAGTGAATAAGAACATAGATGCAGTCCTCAGAGTTCTCCCTGCTATCCCAGGACTGAGGAAGGTGCCTTTTGTCTCCAGAGAGGCTCACAGCCAGAGAAACCTGGAGGGTAAGAACTACTCGGGTTGCTATGAACATAGTCAGTGGACTGTAGGATCACTCAGCAGCTCACAGAAATCCATGCAGAAGTTCAGTCCTACCCCAGACCTCCTGAATTGAGCCTACATTCAAGGTGGATCAAGTGTACATTGACAAAGTCGGAGGAGTTGTTTACATATCAGAGCCATCCCGGGGGTAGATGAGGCTGTTGACCATGCTGAAGTTGTAGAAAGCACTGCTGAAGGGGCTACTCTGGTCCCCACTGCTGCTGCCAGGAAATGGGCTGTAGTAAGATAGCTGGTTGCTTCCACCCATAGTGCTCAGCTGCATGGAGTCTGGAGAGCTGTCTGGGATGGAGGTGTTGGGGAATGCGCTGGAGGGCAGCTGGGTGCCCCCTAGGTGGCGGCGATTGCCTGGGATGGCTCGCTGGGTGCTCACGCTGCTGGGGTTTACACTTAGAGTGTTGAGGGTGCTGAGGAAAGTGTTGAGGCACGGGGTGGAGATGTGTGTGGATGCTCCAGGAGAGGAGGAGGTACTGTTGGTGCCTTCTGGCTCTGGGGACTGAGATGGCCTCATAGAGGAGGGGCTGTCTCCTTCTAGCTTCCCACTCACTCTTAGTCTTGAGGACAATCCTTCTGATTTTGGTGTTCCTGAAGCCACAGTGAGGTTGCTGTTGGCCTCAGAACGGCGCTTTCGCTTCCGACGGAAGTTTCCATTGTCGAACATTTTTTCACAGTTTGGATCTAGAGTCCAGTAATTACCTTTCCCTGAGGAAAAAAGAAAGAGTTAGTGAGGGTCCTATTTTGATGTTTATTCAAACCAGGGTTTCTCTGGGTAGCCCTGGCTGTCCTGGAACTTGTTCTGTAGACCAGGCTAGGCTTGCTTGAGTTCCACTTGCCTGGGACTCTGAGTGCTCGGATTAAAGGTGTGTGCTCCCACTCCCAGCTTGAAGGTTCTATTTTATTTTTGTTCACAGAATATCACCCATAAGTTTCAAGACACTTGAGTGGGTGTCTTGAAATCACCAGCAGCACCAAATCCTACCAGTTCTATGTTTTTTTCCTATACATATACACCTATGACAAAGTAAATATATAAATTAGGCAGAATAACATTATAAGCTATGTTGAGTGGGGTCCCTTTCTGGAGTTTCATATATCTCATGGCCGTAAATTTACTCTGGTCCTGCTGTCTCCCACCATACCTGTTCTATAATGCTGAGGTTCAAAAGCATCAAAAGCAGGGCTTTATACATGACAGGCTGGTCTCTACCAGCTGGACTACATACGGCCCTAGCCCTCTTCTTTCTCTCTTTCCTCTCGATTTGTTGAGACAGGTTCTTGCATAGTCCAGGCAGCCCCCAACTTGCTATGATTAGGTGATGAACTAATCCTTCTGCCTCCACTTCCCAAATCCTAGAATTACAGGTTATGTGCCTTGATGACTGGCTTAGAATTTGCTGCTTAATTATTTTAGACAGCAAATGACCAATTAACTAACAAAACAGAGTTAGGGAAGATCACTACAGCCCACATTGGACCTCCAGAAAATCAGATTCATTAAATGTTGACCAAAGTGCTCAGTCCACGGTGATCTTACCCACTAAGAAAGAGAAATTCATAATAAGCTGCTGCAGCCAGTCCTACCTTATCTTACCATCACCTGCCACTTCCATCTTAAGACCACCACCTTCCCATGCAGATTTGCAAGATTATGAAATTCTGGTGCTATTAAAACAGGAGCTTCCACCCAGATAGTGGTGGCACACGCCTTTAATCCCAGCACTTGGGAGGCAGAATCAGGCAGATTTCTGTGAGTTCAAGGCCAGTCTGGTCTACAGTGTTCCAGGACAGGCTTCAAAACTGTGAGAAACCCTGTCTTGAACATTCCCCCTCCCCCGCCACACACACACACACACACACACACACACACACACAAATACCAAAAACAAAAAAACCAGGAGCTTCCATTTGCTTTCTAAATACGGAGGATAGTAAATTAACTTAGGCTTAAATGATACCTTGGTGTAATAGCTGGCACACGGCAAGCAGCCTGAACAGTAGTTACTACAATTATTTATGAAAAATTTACAACTCCTGCAACTGAATCACACTGGAAAAAAACAATCACAAAATGTTAAATTATACTAACGAGCAATCAAGCTGTAACAACTGTACTGTGCGGCTTGTTTGCAGCACAAGGAAATTGGGAACTGACACCCCATGCTCATCTGAACAGGCTGTGTAAAACCAAATTGTCCACTAGGAAAATTCTCTACTCTCTTAAAACACAACATGTGTCTTCTGCAGAAAATGTTCTCCAGTGACTGAAGGGGAAGGTCTACCGCATCCTAGAATCATCACCCAAATAGGTTCTCCTAACTTTGCTGTTCTCCAGTGTCTTTAAGCTCTTTACAGTGAGTGTGTCTGCCGCAGCTCTATGGAGATGGGCAACAGAGGAGAGGCGAGGTGCAGACTGGCTACCTACTGTATGCCAAGTTCCACACAAGTGTTGCCATTGTGAGGCAGGATTTAAGTAGACTGGCTCCAAATTTAATTTTTTTCTTTCTTTTTTGAATCAGGGTCTCACTATGCAGCCCTGGCTATCCTGGAACTTACTCTGTAGATCATGCTGGCCTCAAACTCAGATTGACTGGTCTCCGACTCTGTTTGTAAAACAAAGAGAGGTGGGGGGGCAGTATCTGTACCGATCTGGATAGGTCTATTGAGTCACTTGGTATCAGTATCTTCCTCCTCTCTCCAGTGCTGGAGAGTAAACCGAAGACCTCAATATACCAGGCAAAATGTTCTATTTTTAACTACACTCCTGACCTAACACTGGTTTTTGTTATTTTTTTTTTTAAAAATTCCAGATAGCAATATCTTTTATTTTTTTAAAGATAAAAGGAATACAGTGACAGACATAAAATTATTGGGTGGTTTGATGCTAAATTGGGAAAGGCATCTTCAAAAACTGCATGCCCTGTCCAAGTGTCACCACTAGGTACAAATGACTATTAAGACACTTGAAATGTGTCCAAATTAAAATGTGTTGTAAAATATACACAATGAGATTTAAGAGAAAGGTGATTTATGAACCTGACCTTGAACTCTTGATTTCATCAGGCTCTACCTCCTAAACGATAGGTATAGGAACATAACTTACCAAGCCTGATCACGCTTAACTTCTAAAATTTGGTTTGCTCTATACATTATCAGAACTGGAAAAGAAAAAAGAAAGAACCACTTGTGCCCAGAGTGACTTCTGCCGAGGCTAAGACTAATCCTTTGCATGTCTGAGGCCCTGGGTTCCATCCTGCAATACAACAAAAGACGCTGGTAACGTTTAAACAAAACTATAGCTCATTTACACCCTCTCTCTCCCTTCGCTGTTCTGGGTCAATCAAAAAGCCTCAAACAAGAATCTGGTTTTGTAAGCTTTGCTTCACTTCCACCTCTGCCAGGTAAGGCAACACTCAGAACACAACCAATGCAGCGGTCTTCTGCACTCAAGGGATTGGGTTTAGACCAGTGGGAAGCCAACTTACCCAAACCTCAGTTGGTCCACTTCTGATATATATTTATATATTTGGTTTTTTTCCGAGACAGGGTTTCTCTGTAGTATTTATTTATTTATTTATTTATTTATTTATTTATTTATTTATTTATTTATTTATGGTTTTTCGAGACAGGGTTTTTCATTGGCTTTGAAGCCTGCACTGGAACTAGCTCTTGTAGACCAGGTCGCGAACTCACAAAGATCCGCCTGCCTCTGCCTCCCGAGTGCTGGGATTAAAGGCGTCGCCACCAACGCCCGGCTTCTCTGTAGTTTTAGAGCCTGTCCTGCTAGCTCTTCTAGACCAGGCTGGCCTCGAACTCACTCACAGAGGTCCACCTGCCTCTGCCTCCCGAGTGCTGGGATTAAAGGCGTGCTCCACCATCGCCCAGCTCCACTTCTGATTTTTATCATTAAATCACCGCTCTCTAGTTGGGTGAACAGGTAAAGACGCAATGAAATTCTGAGGTCCCATGTTCTCATTTCACCGTTTGCAACAGGTGATAGAACACGCTGCTTCTTAAGAGTTCCTTTTTTCCCTTTCTTTCTCCCAGTCTACTTCCAGTAACTAAACTGTCCCTTGCAGCGGTCTTCTGTTTTGAGGTGATGCTTTTTTTTTTTAAGCTTCTGCCCTGAGCGTAGGGGACCAGCTGTGTTCTCCCTAAGATCTGATACTTAACGCATCCCTATCAGACCAGGTTGGGGATGGCTCTTCTTCCACAGGTTCTCCAGTGATGAGAAGACCCCGTGTGGATTTTCAACCCTGCCGCGCACAGACCCGATATTGGGCTCTGACTCGCAGCACCTGTAGGGTGCGCGGCTCCGCATCCTTCCCCGCCCGGGAAACACCTGCCCTGGCCGTCTCACCTGGGTCGTCCTCGTCGCGGGGCACCTTTTTGAAGCAGTCGTTGAGTGATAAGTTGTGGCGGATGGAATTCTGCCAGCCAGCCTTGCTGCGCTGGTAGAAAGGGAAGTTATCGGCAACAAACTGGTAGATGTGGCTGAGGGTGAGCTTGCGCTCCGGAGCGCTCTGGATGGCCATGGCGATGAGTGCCGAGTACGAGTAGGGCGGCCGCACCATCTTCATCAGGTCCTCGGGGTTGGTCACCGACAGCCAGTTCAGCTCGCCTGGAGCTGCCGAGCCGGCGGGAGAGGCGGGAGCAGCAGCCGAGGGCTGCGCGAAACCCCGCTGGGTGCCCACGAAGGTGCCTGGAGCGGCTGGCGGCTGCAAGAAGGGTCCCGGAGCTGCTCCGGGGGGCGGCGGCGGGGCGCCCAGGTAGCCGGCAGCAGAGGCCGGACCGCCCACGCTGGGCCCGTTGAGCCACAAATAGGGGTTGGCGGCGGCGGCGGGCGGCGCGGCGTAGTCGGACAGCCCGTAGGGTCCCCTGGAGGTCGAGGGCGCACCGGGCGCGGCGGCGGTGGCGGGCTGTGAGTAGACGAAGTTGTCGCCGCAGTACAGGGCCATGTCGGCGGGCGAGGGCTGGTGCGGCGCGGTCGCGGCTTTGGGAGAACGGGGCTGGCCTCGGCACTTCGGAGAGAGCATCCCTTGGAGGACCAACCCAACGGCCCGCCCCGGCCTTCGCAGAGAGTAGGGACCTGGAGCGCTGGGGAGCTCACCGAGGGCGGGGAACCGCGTCTCTTATACCTGCGGGCCTGCCGAAGCTGGGCGGCACAGCAATCCACGCCCTTGCCACGCCCCACGTACCCCGAAGCAGTGCGGCGAAGCCTCTTCTG
Organism: Dicrostonyx torquatus; assembly: GCA_028555095.1. NCBI lineage: Eukaryota > Metazoa > Chordata > Mammalia > Rodentia > Cricetidae > Dicrostonyx > Dicrostonyx torquatus. The sequence goes on along the minus strand of JAQHUG010000326.1, from coordinate 349,083 downwards.
CCCCGCCTGCCCTGGTCCTGCTGCTCTCAGCCTGCTCCGAAGTCAAGGTGAAAAGCTCCCTCCATCCTTCCTTCATCCGGCCCTGGTGTCCCCCGATCTTAGCCTTCAACCTCCCAGCCGCCCTCCCCTCCATCCTCCCATCCTAGCCCGCGTAAGATCAACCTACTATAAAATGCAGAGTATTGAAAAAGACCCGCCAAAGAGACGGCTGTTCCTTTTCTAACAAGCCTCAAAGTTTTAAACTTTTTTTAGGGGGTGGGGGGTGAGGGAGTAACCAAGATTTTCGCACTCAGTACAGCACTCAGATCGAGTCTCGACCGGTCGATCGGCTCCTCGCCATCAAAAATAATAGACGTGAATGACCACCGAACAGGCACCCTGTGGGCCAGTGTGAAATAG
>JAQHUG010000326.1:311851-322401 GCA_028555095.1 Dicrostonyx torquatus | reverse complement strand
TATATAAAGCAATTTTATTCTTAGAAGAAATTTATGGCTTATGATAGAAGAATATATGGGGATAAAATAGTAAGCACCTATTTTATTCTTTTATTTGATTATCAAATCATGTCTTTAATAAAAATAAAGTATTGTTTTCCTTAAAAAATAATAAAAAAAGAAAAAGAAAAAGAAAACAAAGGTTGTAGGCAATGTAGCTGTATCTTCAGCTAGTATTTATGGGGGATTTTTTTGTTTGTTTGTTTTTTGAGACAGGGTTTCTCTGTGTTGCTTTGGAGCCATCCTGAAACTAGCTCTGTAGACCAGGTTGGCCTTGAACTCACAGAGATCTGCCTGCCTCAGTGCTGGGATTAAAGGTGAGCGTCACCACTGCCTGGCTTATAGGGGATTTTGAATGTTTCACTTCTAGTGTAGCATCTAACTGGCAAGTCAAAATTTGACCAGTAGCACAATGTTTATATCCCCTAAATTCTCTTAGTCTTGCATTATGTTTGTCTAGAATGCACAAAACTCTGGGTTCACACTCCAGCAATAGCTGCATGCGTGCGTGTGAGTGTGTGTGTGTGTGTGTGTGTGAGTGTGTGTGTGTGTGTGTGTGTGTGTGTGTGTAGTAAAATGAGTGATCACTGATGATCTAATATGGAGAAGCCCTGAGTTATGTCAGAGTTGCCATGGGCTCTGTGCTTCATGGTTTGTGCAGGGTGTCTGTGATCCTTCAGCCAGGAAAACTGAGGTCAGAGAACTCACCCTGCCTTCCCAAGGTCATACAGCTAGGAAGTAAATTAATCAACTGTTGGCTAAGAATTCCACATATTCAGTCTTGTTTTCCTGGTTTGACCTCATTTTGCATTTGGTGGAGGAGCTACAATGTCCTCCCTTCAAAAGGTATTTATTCCATCCTCAGCCAAGGTACAGGTGCTAACGCTCTCTTGTTCTCACACTCCAAAGTGAAAGCTGGAAATGTAGCAGAGAATAGGAACCTCAGGGAGAGCTTCACTTTTGTTTTGTATTTTTGTTTTTCTTTATTATGTAGCCTTGGCTGTCCTGGATCTCAGACCAGGCTGGCCTCAAGGTCACAGAAATCTGTCTGTTTCTCAAGTGCTGGGATTAAAGGTCTGTTCCACTATACTCAAGCAAGTTTGACATTTTAACATTGTCATATAATATTTTAGTAAGTATTTGGCAATTGAAATACACCACACACACACGTACAGTCGGTGAGATAGCTCCACAGGTGGACACTTGCCTCACAAGCCTAGGACCTGCACAAAGGTGGAAAGAGAGAGAAATGACCAGAAAAAATTGTACTCCACCTGAATGTTGTAGCATATACACTCCGTACATTGTACATATGGACACACAATAATAAGTAAATAATTAAAAAAATAAAATGAAATTTTAAAATAAGAATAAAAAGAAAATCTAAGCATGCACAGGTACACACTGTAACTCCAGTGTGTAAAGAGAGACAGGAGGGCTGAAACAGATTTGGGGCCAGCCTGCTACATAGGGAGACCAAGTTCAAGGCCGGAGTGCTGCATGCAGAGACCCAATCTAAAATCCAAGCAAACTAACAAGAGCAGAAGAACTTCCAATATTCCGTTAGCATCGGAATCGAAAATGAAAAATGTTAGATCCCTACTCCGCCCACCTATGCCCGTTTTTATTAAGGACTGACTTTCCTCTATTGGCCCACGTCTGCTGTTAGGTAACACAAACCCCTCGGAAAAATAAAAGCCACAGTTCTAAACAGCTGCCTACTTAAACTGACACACCAGCAGGGTGAGACCTGGCCTTTCCCCTAAAGAGATAATTAAACAACCGGGTTGTTTCAGCTTGTGTCAAAAGTCACCTGTCCCCTTGATCTGCACTTCAGCTAAGGTGCATGAAGGCCTCAGAGGTCATGGGAGAAGAGGGCCAGGGCAGGGGAGAAATTTCAGTCCACCTTGAAGTGCCAAGTGTTTGTTTTCCCCCGGTCAGCTCATCTGACTTCCTCTCTAGTGAAAATCTACCCTCTGGATTTCTTCATGCGACTTCCTCGGCATTCTTCAGCTGACCTTCCCCAAACTTCAAGGAACCCAGGGAGGGACCATTGCTGTCCAAAGGCTTCCGGTGGTGTGTGTGTGCCTTGAAGTCTGTTAGGTTCTGAGACACGATGTAGAGGATTTTTGCTGTTGTTTTGTTTTTCCCCAAGACCCCTGTGGTCTTATTGTTTCAATGTGGCACACGGGGACTTGACATCTTTGCCCCTCAGGGGGACACCCTACCCTTGAACCAACGCCCTGAATCTAAATACATCTCTAGGTGACAAGGAAATCATATCATCACAGTCACCTTCACTGAAAGTCACGGGGTTTTCTTTTAACTCTTCAGCCATGACTTCCCTTTTTGTTCCTCGCCCTGTGGATAGCATCAAGACTAGAAGATCCACAAGATTCCATGCAAGCACACAAGGCTTTCATCTAATTTAGGAGGCCCATGGAGATTTCTCTTAGTTTTAAAACCTCCCTCTGAGTTTTTAGTTTGTTTCCCTCCATACCATTGGCAATGCAGTAAAATCAGAAATTCTCTTCATGCAGCTTTGGTATCACTTCTAGATGCCACTCCAAGGCCTCCGTTAGTTCCAAAGTGAAGCACAGAAGCCTGAGGGAGCAGAGCCACTATCCTAGGAATTCTGACCACACCCTTATTGATACACATCCAAAGCTGGTGTACCCTGATTAGTAAGTCAGAAATCCCAGAAATGAGCAAGATTTCCACACAAAAGGGCTGTAGACGCTCAGGCTGATTCTGTGGGACTCCAGCGGAATCATGAACAGAATAACAGTTGCTGTAGTGTTTTTGTTGTTGTTTTTGGAGGCAGGCAGGTCTCTGTGTAGCTCTGGCTGTCCTGAAGCTCACTGTGTAGACCAGGCTGCCCTTGAACTCAGAGATCCATCTGTTTCTGCTCCCCAAATGCTGACATGAAAGGCATTAGTTGCCATTACATTTGACGATGATACTGAGGCAAGCAAGGAGCTGCTTCAGTTAGACCTCACTGACCTAACCACAGAGGCACTGGCTTGGGCCATGGGAGGTAAACTTCCCATGGTATAATCATTCCTCAGAGTCGAGGGCAGAAAAGATATGCTTGAGCTTGGCCTCCACAGTTTCTGGTCAGTGTAGGCAGCAAAAGCCCCTGTGATTCTGTGGACTCCAGTTGCCAAAAAAATTTATGATAATAATTTCATCTCTGTCCAGAGTCACAGTCCCATACATTGAGTGGAAGATGGTGGTTTGGGGAGATGGCTCAGGGACCAAAGCTTGAGGGCTAGAGTTCTGATCTCTAGACCCCACCAGTCAGGTCAATGCGGCTTGGGCATGATCACTTAGCTTTGCAAGGCAGAGACTGGATTTCCAGAGCTATCTGACTAGCAAGACTAGTCATATCAGAGGGCTCTGTTTGGTTGAGAGACCCTGCCTTTAATGAGTGAGGTAGAGAGAGAGGATGATCATATCATATCAAATTTGGACCTCCACATGCCCATACACATATGTATGTATGCATATACACATAAACCCACACATGTGCAGATTACACATAAATGGAAAAAAATGGGGGGGAAGGAAGAGGAGTCTGGTCTCATTCAAAGGGCCTCTTGCTTCCCCCAAAGCAGCTTACAGCCAGAGTGTTTTATAAAGGACTTTCCTGAGCCAGGCATGGTGGCACACGCCTGTAATCCCAGCACTCAGGAGGCAGAGCCAGGTGGGTCTCTATGAATCTGAGGCCAGCCTGGTCTACTACACAGAGAGTTCCAGGCCTGCCTAGGCAAGAAAGTAAGGCCCTGTCTCAAAATTTAAAAATTGATTAATATTCCAAGACAGGCTTCAAAGCTACAGATAAACCCTATCTCGAAAAACCAAAAGAGAAAAGATTGATTAATAAGGGAAGGAAGGAAGGAAGGAGAGAGAGAGAGAGAGAGAGAGAGAGAGAGAGAGAGAGAGAAAGAAAGAAAGAAAAAAAAATGAGTACCAGTTGTGATGGCATGTGCTTATAAGGGAGAGGGAGGTAAGAGGCTATCCATATTCAAGACCATCCTGGTGTACATTAGGATGCTGTCTCAAAACAAAATGTCTGGGGATGCGCTCAGTGGGTAGAATGCTTGCCTTGCATGCAGCAGTCATGAGTTTGACTGCCTAGCACCACAAAAAGTGACATGATGTCTCATGCTTGGAGCCAACACTAGGAGAAGGAACCAAAAAAGTTAGAGTCATCTTTGATTTTAGATTGAGTTTGAGACCAACCTAGGCTACATGAGATCTGTTCAAAGTAAAACAAACTAAAGAACCAACCAATAGGATTGTGAGTTCCAGCCTCTAACAGGGTGTCTCCATTCACATCACTGGGTAGAAATCCTTCCCTGCTCTTGAGCCACAGGCGAAGGCTCCTTGCTGCATCTTCCACCCCACATATTGTTGGGGCCTCCGTAGCTCTGTGTCCTGTGCAGCTCACTCCAGCCATGCTCCTGCCCCACTCACCTCCATCCTCACAACTCTTTCCCTCAGGGTTCCTGGTTAATGTCACCTCCTCCGAGAGGTCTTCCTTCTTCATACTATCTTATATAACATACTTATTTTCTTCCCTGCACTAAAGCTGCCTGGTATGAATTTCCTCTATTTCTTTAACTGGTGGTATTGGTCACCCTTGCCCCTAGCGTGGTGACCACTGTGCCGACAGAGGAATGAATAGTGTTGTACTTATGTGCGCAGAACCTGATTCCAAAGGGGAATTCAGGTGGCTTGCAAAAATACAGACAATACAAATAAAAATTAGAAAGAAAAGATAAAAATAGGAAGCAGGCTGAAGAGGGTTTACCAACTATATGGTGGAGGGCTGGCCAGACTGCTAGGTGCCCTGTTCGCAGCTGTCAGTAAAAAAAGTTATACAGAGTCCCGTGGTTTATAGATTTGTCGGGTCTATAAAATTAACGTCAATTCTGTTGGATCTGGAAAGTTAATCCTGTTCCTAAGAATTGAAAGAAAAAAAATCTAACAAGAAAAATCTAGCCGGGCGGTGGTGGCGCACGCCTTTAATCCCAGCACTCGGGAGGCAGAGGCAGGCGGATCTCTGTGAGTTCGAGACCAGCCTGGTCTACAAGAGCTAGTTCTAGCGCAGGCTCCAAAGCCACAGAGAAACCCTGTCTCGAAAAACCAAAAAAAAAAAAAAAAAGAAAGAAAGAAAGAAAAATCTAGCATGAAATTTTTCAAGACGTGGTCTCACTTTGTGGCTCAGGCTAGCCTTGAACTTCCTATGGTAGTCCAGGCTAACCTCTGACTTGTAGAGATTCTCTTACTTCTGCCTTCTCAGTACTAGAATACAGGAGTGTGCCACCATGCCTGTCTCTTCTTTAAAAAACATTTCTAGTTAACATACAAAATAGTATCCTTCATATTCACAGAAAGATCTCCCTCCCTCTTTCTCTCACTCACACACACACACACACACACACGCACGCACGCACGCACGCACACACATGCACGCATGCACACACGTGCATGTCACATTATACCTCCTTCTCATCTGCTCCCCCTCCTCCACGCTTGATGCTTCATCCCCTTTCCTGAATCGTCCTTCTGTCTGCTTTCAGGACCCCTATATTTCATTATCCTTTCTTGTTCCCCTTAAGCATTTTTATTTGTTTTCCTTAATATTTTTATTTCTGTGTTAATTTTGTTCCCTGAAAATCTATTATGGTCAGACCTAGGAAAATAACATAAAAAAAAAAGGGGACAAAGTTTCTTTGTTCTTTAGAAGTTTGTGTCACAGAGGAAACAGGGCCCAGCTATTCATGAGCGCCCCCATGCACCCACCTACCCTGTTGCTTCTTCCTACTAGCCAGCTAGAGGAACTGCCCAAGGAGACACAGATGCAAGCAGGCAGGGCCAACAAAGTGAGTGGGCAGCCAAGGGCCTGGGGCCTTCCTACCAAACCCACCCTTCTAGATAATCAGGTATTGGAATCCAGGCCTTGGAGGACCCCACAACCTTTGCCTATCAGTTAAATCCCGGTTCAAATGAATATCAAAGGCAGCCTCCAGGGAACTGAATGTTTCAGCAGAGTGACTCACCTGCTGAGCTGTGAGAGGCAGGCCACTCTCCCCGCCTGGCACTCAGATTCCCTCAGGCAAGCAATCTCCCCACAACGTTCCGTTCTGCTCTCCTCTGCCTCCCCACACTGCTTTTCTGAGTGAGTTTCTCTGAGTCAGCACTCCGCACACCTTATTCCCCCTGCTGCAATTACTTCTCTCGATTATATAAATTATTATTAAGGCTGGGTCTTATGTAGCACAGGGCACATGATCAGGGCCTTCTTTTCCAGTAAAGTTCATTTTATCAAGGGTAATTTTCTACTATCTCCCCTGACACCACCCCTGCCCCACCTGCTGCCCTATATTTTCTGATCTCACCTTGAACTTTCTCTGTCCAATGAAGAGTCCTTGACTTCAGGATCCTCTGCCTCCTCTGCTCCAGTGCTGGGTGGGAGCACAGGCCTGCACCACCATGCCAAACTGTTGTTCCTTGGTGCTTCCTAATGTCACTGTTATCCTAAGTACCCGGTACTGAATCCTGGATAGTCCAGCAGGGCCTGATAGGCAGGGAGTATTCAGGGGAATTGCTCAGGGCAGCAGTGGGGTGTCTTCAGCAAGACCCCCATTCCAGAGAGGTGTGGTGGAATAAGCGCCCCCCCCATTCTATGTCCACTCAGCACCTCAGATGGTAACTTTCTCTGGAAATGGGGCTTTTACGGAGCTATAAGTAAGGTAAGAATCAAGCTGAGGTCGTGCAAGCTGAAGACAGGCCATATATAAAACCAGAGCATCATCACAGAAGACAACAGGAAAGGACAGAGGGGCACATAGAGAGGACAGCCATGTGAAGACAGCCAAGCTGGGCAGAGAAGGCAGCTCTGCCCCCACATGCCAAGGGACACTTGGGGACACCAGACTTCCAGACTGCAGGATTGTCTCTGAACACTTTCTCTGTGCTTTTCGATTTCGACACCTGTAGTAATAATGTTCCTGCCGCTCTGGGAGGCGAGCAAAGATGAGCCACTCCCCATGAATTTTTGTTTAGTTTTATTGTGTTTTTGTGTGTGGTGCTGAGGGTTGAATCCAGGGCTTCTAACATGTTAGGCATTCTGCCTTACCAATAAGCTACATCTCAAGCCCTCTTTTAATCTAATTTGTTTAGAGACAGGTTCTCACTATTTAGACCAGGCTGTCCTCAAGCTCAAAACCTGCCTGCTTCAGCCTCCTGGGTGCCGAGATTAAAGCATTGCACCACCACAACTGGCTCCTTTTTCACTTTTTATTTTGATACAGGTCCTAGCTGTCCTTGGATTCACTCTGGAGTCAAATAGGATCCAACCTGTGATCTTCCTACTTCAGCTTTTCAGGAGTCTGATAAGAGGGCTGGAGGGGTGGCTCAGTGGTTAAGAGCACTGACTGCTCTTCCAGATGGTTCAATTCCCAGCACCCACATGGCAGCTCACAACTGTCTGTAACTCCAGTTGCAGGGGATCTGGCACCCTCACACAGGCGTATATGCAGGCAAGACACCAATGCACATAAAAATAAATAAATCTCCAGGTGGTGATGGCACACGCCTTTAATCCCAGCACTCGGGAGACAGAGGCAGGTGGATCTCTGTGAGTTCGAGACCAGCCTGGTCTACAAGAGCTAGTTCCAGGACTGGTTCCAAAGCTGGAGAGAAACCCTGTCTCAAAAAACGACAAAATAAATAAATAAATCTTGAAGAAAAATCTTATATTTCAGTCACATACCACCAGGAGGTCTGTGTTTTCTTTTGTTGTTGTTGTTTTTGGAGACAAGGTTTCTGTGCTTAACAGCCCTAGCTGTCCTGAAACTAGCTCCTGTAGACCAGGCTTGGCCTCTTTGAGTGCTGGGATTTAAAGCGTGTACCACCACTGTCTGGCTGAGGCCTGTGTTTTCTGGTTTCTGAGATGAGATCTCCCTGTTTAGACCTGAATTCTTGACCTTCTACCTCTGCCACCCACCTCGGGACTCACAGGTGTGCCCTGAGGATCATTGCCTGCTCGAGCCATTGCACTATACACAGGAACGGGATTTGAAGAACAAACAAATGTGATGGCTCTGAGATTCAACACCATGGTGTGAATGTGGCATAGTGTGGAGAATATACACACTCACTCTTTAATTGCTGAAGTAGGCAGCCTCATTTTGTGAAGTGAAATGTCCAAGGACGCTCAGATGATCAAGATTCATCACTGCCCAGGTGTGGTGGCTTGTGCCTGCAACCTAACTTCCTAGAGTCTAAACAGTAAGAGATCAGCCACAGATTGGAGACCAGTCTGGTTTACACATTGAAATCTTATCTCAAACTAACTTATGATCAAATTACTGCATAACCTGTTTATAACTAGAAGAAAATGTACAGCATTTGTGAGCCAGTAGCTTAAGGAGGTCATACTTGGGGCTTGAAGCAAGCTGGATTCATTTCAGACTAGAACAGTAGGAAGTGGGGCAGGGTCCAGGCAAGAAGTAGACCCACCCACATGTGGGGCACATGCCTGTGACATCAGTACTGCAAAGGCAGAGGCAAAAGTGACAGCCTTTACATAGTGAGTTTGAGGCCAGCTGAAGGCTACATATTGAGACTTTGAGAGAGACGTTGCCTGGGGGCGGGAGGGTGCTGGAGAGGAGGTTCAGTGGTTAAGAGCTCTTAGTGTTTCCTGTTCTTCCAGAAGACTGGAGTTCAGGTCCCAGCTCCCAGGTCGTGCAGTTCAGACCTGCCTATAATTGCAGTTCCAAGGGATTCAGTGCCCTCTTCTGGCCTCTTCAAGCACACACAAGGCAGAAACTCAAAGATATACACATAAACATAAATTAAAAAAAAAATCAGAAGTGGGCCCAGGCCACCTATGAGCCTGGTTAAGGCCATTGCTGGGTCCCGTGAGAGGAAAGCGAGTGGGCATCCTCTCATGAAATTGATAGGCCTGTATCTGCTCTGTGTCATCCTTGGAGGCAGCGCGGAATATTGACAGCAAAAGTGGTCCTTACTTTCCCATGCTGGTAATGATGCATGTGGAAGACTCAACCTAAACTAATTACACAATAAAGGAATTTACACCATCATCTAGCCAGGGTTCTGGTGCTTCCAATACCCTCAGCCAGGACTCTGCTCCATCTCTGTGATTCTCTTGAGCCTTCCCTCTTCAGAGCATCCATTATGGTTCAGGAAGAGCTGATTTCTTTTTTGTTCAAAGTGCTGCTGGCTGCCAGCAATATCTACAGCCGCAGTCTAATGTTGTGCATATGGGACCCATGTACCCACTGACTCCGCAGGAAGTAGAAGACATAGATAGCCTATTTGCTATAGAACAATTAGCTCAGTGCCTGGTGTGGTTGCCAGGTCAGCTGTTACCAGAGCAGCCTTGCTTGGGAATTTGCTAGAAATACAAATCCTTAGGATCGGTCACTGATTCCTAGCTGAGTGCAGAGCCTAGCAAATTGGTGATACACACTGTCATTTACTCTTGGACCAGTCAAGTACCATCTGGTATGGAGTCAGGGTGCTGTTAACTGCTCTACCTAACTATGCCATGAAGGAGAGATAGCATGAATAGTGGAGAGATGGCCATGATGGACATTGTCTTTAGTGGCTACCACAGGGGCTGGAGAGATGGCTGTCTAACATTTAACAGCACTGGCTGCTCTTGCAGAGGAGCCGGTTCAGTTCCCAACACCCACATAGTCACAACCATTTGGAACTCCAGTTCTATGGGAGCTGATACCCACTTCTGACCTCTGCAGGCATGCACACGGTATATAGACATACATGTGGAAAAGGCAAAACACTTACATGAAAATAAAATAAATCTTAAAAAATTGTTTAAAGATGGCTACTGTGATTATGTGTGTGTGTTTTCCCTAAAAGAGCAAGAAACATTAGTCAAAGGAAGTCAGTAGAAGAGGTAGATACACGATCAATAGTGACAACAGGGGCCTGGGAGATGTCTCAGTGGTTAATAGCACTGGCTGCTCTTCAGAGGACCTGGGTTCAGTTTCTAGCATTGACATGGTGGTCCACAATTATCTGTAATTCCAGTTTCAGAGGATCCTATATCCTATTGTGACTTCTAAAGACACCAGGCACATACATGGTACATAGATATGCATGCAGACAAAACATCTGTACATATGAAATAATTTTTTTTTGTTTTTTTCTTTGTTTTGTTTTGTTTTTTGTTTTTTGAGACAGGTTTTGTCTGTAAAACCCTGGTTATCTGGAACTCTATAGGCCAGACTGGTCTTGCACTCAGAGATCTGCCTGCCTCTGCCTCCTGAGTGCTGGGATTAAAGGTGTGTGCTACCACCACCCTAACTTTTTTAAAGTTAAGGGGAAAAAAAGAGTGGTGTCAGAGCAACAAGATGGTAATGGAGCTTGCTGTCAATCCTGGTGACCTGAGATCTGAGTTTGATCCTTGGGATTTCACAGGAGAGAAAGAGAGAAATGACTTCTTTTTTTTG
>JAQHUG010000326.1:282543-302687 GCA_028555095.1 Dicrostonyx torquatus | reverse complement strand
TTGAGATAGGGTTTCTCTGTATCCTGGAACTCATGCTATAGTCCAGGCTGGTCTTGAACTCATAGAGGTCTGCCTGCCTCTGCCTCCTATGTGCGACTTTTTTTTTTCTTTTTATTTTAAGACAGGATTGCCTTGTCTGGCCTTGAACTCATTGTGTGGTCCAGACTGTCCTTGAACTTGTGATCCTCCTGCCTTAGTCTCTAAGAGTTGGGATCACAGGCTTACCTAACCAGGTCTGGTTCTGATACAGATAGTTTGTGAATTTAGTTATGCTCAGTAAGAAAATACGTAAACACGTAGCTTAGCTGTGGATGGCAAGTGAGACTGAACTAGCTAGCCATTCATTGTGGCTAATTCAGTCGAAATAGGCTAAGGGTTGCCCAGCTGTCTGGTAATGCATCATTTGGGGGTTTGTCTCTGAAGGTGTACCCACAGAGTAGCACTGCATCCTGTAGACTGAGAGGATTTCCCAGGGCTTGAGCTTCAAATAAATTTTATTATAGTCTGTTATTCTTAGTTCTTCATTTTATTGTTAGGTGCTGTCTTTAGTGGTATACGATTCTCACTTTAGAGATCATACTTTTATCAGAGGTGTGTCCAGGAAAAGGGGGACCGTATTTAGGGTGTGTTGCTCAGTAATTCAGGCCTCCATTGGGGTCTTGGGATGTACCTGCTAGACATTTTATTGAACAATGAAGTGCGAGGCCCTGAATTCTTAGGTCTCTTTAGTAATTTCAGCGGCTTTTGATAGTATTTTCTCCTGAGCATTGAGTCCCCCCCTGCCCTGCATAGTCCAAGCTCCTGGCAAGCTCTAGGTCCCAGCTTTCTCCTCTAAGAACAGTAGGGGGCGACCGTGACAGCATCGTTTCCTGTTTCAATCTTAAGACTACAGACTTGTTGGAGAAGCGTTCTAGGGTTGGGGACAGAGAAAGGTGAGGACAGATAGCAGGCCAATACCATGAATCTCAGGCAGCTGTGAAATAGAGGTCACTTGGCTGCTCCTGGAGAAACCTGGTCTTCAGGGACCCTCGGACAGAGCCTGTGTGCTCCTGGTGCAGCAGCATCGTGTGGCGACAGATCTCGCTAAATAACCCTGTCGTTTCCAGAGCTGTTTTCTTGAACGCTAATGACCCAACTGCTCTGAAATGGCACAGCATCCTCACTAGATAGCAGAGCCCCTCCTGGAGATATGGCAATCTCACGGGGCATCGTTAGCCAGGTAGCTTCCTCGTATCCCGTTGAGCCAAAGAGCATCTACCTTACCTGGCAGATTGTTTTCCGACGTGAAGGGGGTTTAATTTGTGGTGAGGGAAAATGCCTGTTTGGTAAGAGAGCCACCTGCCCCTCCCCCAGGCTCTAGGAGAGGGCGTGATACTTTGTAATGTGGCCTGACTGTTTGTGTTTCTGGCGTTTAGGGAAAGGCTGCTCCTAATTAAAGGCATAAACGCTTTAATCCCTGGCCTGGGGGCTTCCCATGGTGTATTAACCCTGTTAGGAAGGAAGCGGATTGTAATCCCTTTAATAGAAGCCTGGAGGAACTGGGGCTTCTGACTTGGGAGAATTTCCTCCTGTGATCTAACAATATTAACAGACTGAATTTGCATAGGCAGAAATTTGGGGGCCAGGCTCTCCCTTCAGGGTACAGGAGCTGAAAATGTGATTTACACTAAGAAGGGTTTTGGAGGCATTGTGCAGTAATAATTAAACCCCTACTGTATACATACTAGACCCGGAGTGAAGAAGCTAAATGTACATTACCCCCTTTGCTTTTCACAGTCAACTCTGTAACTGTGTGTTTGGACAAGTGTTTTGTCAACGAGGAGGTGGCTATTCTCACCGGAGGAGGGAGAGGAGGACTGCAGAACAAACGATGTTCCTGGGAGCCTTGGTTGTTCCCATGATCCTGGTTATTAGATCCTGTCCACACAGTCTCCCTGCCCCCACCCCCCAGCTTTCTGCAATCTTTTAAATACTGTTTAATTTAGCACAACCAGGCTTCTGCAGTACTTTTGGTTACTAAACTTTTATTTAATATGTCTTATCCTACACTACACAATGTGTCCCCACACACATCCGAGGTGAAGTATCGGGAAGCTGAGGTGGGAGGACCCTTGAGGTCAGGATCAACTTGCACAATTATAGGGAAAGCTATACAAAGCAAAACAAGACAAAGTTTACATTCCACCTTATTTCCTATCCCTTACGAATGTAGAAAGCATATGTTTGCATGTTAGTAAAGGAAATACTTGAGAGGTATATAACTCTGGATGGTGGTGGTGCAAGTCTTTAATCCCAGTAAGCGGAAGGCAGGGGCAGGTGGATGTCTGTGAGTTGGAGACCAGCCTGGTCTATAGGGTGAATTCCAGGATAGCCAGGGCTACAAAGAGAAAGAGAAAGAGAGAGAGCAGTGAGGACTGTGGAGGTAGCTCAGTTAGTTGGTACAGTGTTTACCACACTAGCATGAGGGCATGAGTTCAGATTCCCCTACCCACATAAAAAAGAACGGGCATGGCAGAACATATCTGCACTCTCAATGCTGTGGATCGAGAGAGAGGTGGATCCCTCCAGCTCACTGGCCAACTAGTCTACCTGCTATGAAACTGCGTATGAGGGGGACCCTGGTGGGGGAATCCAAGATGGATGAGGCACAAACATGGTCGGGGAGATAGAACTAAAGTGGAAAGTTTTGGGGGAAGGGAAGGGAGAGAGGGGAAGAGGAGAGAGAGAAAGAGAGAGAGAGAGGCAGGAAAAGTCCTGCCTGCCCCTTCAGAAGAGCTTCAGGAAGAGAGAGTAGAGTAGCAGATCTTGTCTCTTAAAGGGGCCTTTGCACCTGCAGAGTGGCATAGCATCTACAGGACCCTGAACTGGCTAGGATAATGCCTGAGTGCACATTGTCAGGTGATTGGACAGGCCAGCATAATCCTGAATCCCAGCACTACCCAAACTAGGTGACATCCTGTCTCCAAAGCTAAGGTGGGAAGTGATGCACACACACACACACACACACACACACGCACGCACGCACGCACGCACGCACACACACACACACAGAGGTGCATACAGATACATAAATATCACACACACACACAAAGGAGCATGTTGTATTGCATTGTAAAAAGTTAAATTTAGGATGATGTGATGATCTGTGCTGTAGTCTGTGGTGAGGAATATTGGACTGGGAACAACATGGGATTTCAGTCTCCAGCAAAGGACTCTCTGGAGTGGAGTTACCCGCCAGGCTTCATGAGCAGCATTCAGTTTCTCCCGCAGGCTGCCCTGTCAAGTGCCAAATAAAGGAATAAACTTACGTCCTGACTCTATGCACTTGGCAATCTGTGACTAGATTTTGAACTGAGCATACTGTTTTCAAGTTTCATCCCCTCTGTAGCATGGGTCAGAACTTTCTGAGTAATAGCTACAGTAGTCTGCACCACATTTGGGTGAGCCATCCAACTGCTGGCCTTTAAGCATCATGAATTCTGCTGCTATGGGCAGCGGCATCCATTGTCTCTGATTCCCTGCTTTTAATTCCTTTTGGTTTATGACTAAAAGTGAAATTTCCAGATCACATGGTTATTTCCTGTGTGTTTGTTTTTGTTTGTTTCTCTGTGTATATTACTGTCTATTTTGGAACTTGCTCTATAGACCAGGTTGGCCTCAAACTCACAGAGATCTGCCTGCCTCTGCCTCCTGAGTACTGGGATTAAAGGTGTGCACCATCACCACTTGGCCTCCGTGAGCTTTTTAAACATTTATTTCTATGTGCATGTGGTGGTCAGAGAGTAACTTCCAGGAGTTGGTTCTCTCTTTTCACCACGTAAATGCCAGGTTCAAACACAGGTGGTACCACTTGGTGGCAAGAATCTTTCCCTGCGGAGCCATCTTGTATGCCCCTATGCTTAACTTTTGAGAAACTTCCAACCTATTTTTACTACACTATTTTACATCACCACCAACAGCATATGAGAGGTTTACTCTCTGAATCCTCAGCAATACTTGGTACTTTCTGTTTTGGGTTATTTATATTGATTGATTGATTATATTGATTGATTGATTGTTTTCGAGATAGGGTTTCTCTGTGTAGCTTTTTGGAGCCTGTCCTGAAAGTTGTTCTGGTCTAAGTTGTTCTGTAGACCAGGCTGGCCTCGAATTGACAGAGATCTGCCTGCCTCTGCCTCCCAAGTGCTGGGATTAAAAGCGTGCCACCACCACCAGCTGGTTGGTTGTTTTTAAATAGCCTTACTAATACATGCAAAAGAGTAAGATTTTGACAAATAGGTGAGCCTGGCTCTAAGGCAATAGAAACCTACAGGGGCAGGTTTTAGATAAACACAGGGTGATATCAACCTCTCCTGGAAATAGCCTCATCTGTGGAGTATTGAAAAGCATCTCCTCTCCAGTACCATCCAATTTAGGTTTATTGGTCCAGATGTACTGAGACTCCATCCAGAAGGGGTAAGCCAGGGACAGGGGAACTGACATTCAGGAGGGGTGACTAGCTACCCACATCACAATGACCAGGACCAATGACCAAAGCAGGTTCAATTGTGTAGGTCAGGGCTGATCTCAGGGGCAGGTGTGTCAGCAAGACAGTGCCAACAGGACTCTCCATACAGCAGGGACACCTGGGGTTGGAAGGGCAGGAACACTGGCTTGTCAAAAGGTAAGGTAGGCTCTGAATTAAAACAGGCCCTCTCATAGGGTAGAAGCTGTCTGCATTCAGGAAGGCGGAAACATGGAGTGTCACCTGAGGTCACAAATGCCTGATCGGCTTGGAGCTCTGGGCAGAGAGTTGCTGAGAGTGAAATGCAGGAGTGGTTGCTGGGGATGCGCTCAGTTGGTGGCTTATCTAGTATACATGAGGCTCTAAGTTTGGTTCCTAGCACCACATAAACCAGGCATGGTGGTGTGCACTCTTTCTTTTCTTCCTCCTCCTCCTCCTCCTCCTCCTCCTCCTCCTCCTCCTCCTCCTCCTCCTCCTCCTCCTCTTCTTCTTCTTCTTCTTCTTCTTCTTCTTCTTCTTCTTCGTCTTTGAGATAAAGACTCTCTATGTAGCCCTAGCCCTGGCTGGACTACAACTCACTATGTAGACCAGACTAGCCTTGAACACACAGAGATCCACCTGCCTCTGCCTCCTGTATGCTGAGACTAAAGGTGTACACTTGTAATACCTGGCACTTGAGGTTGACATAGGAAGATCAGGAGTTTGTGGTAATTCTCAACTACACAGAGTTTGAGGACAGCCTGGGCTGCATGAAACCCTGTTGGAAAGGTGTGAGAGAGAGAGACAGACAGAGAAAGAGAGACAGAGACAGAGACACAGAGACAGAGAAACCCACAACATGGCTTCCCTTGAGACTTCAGGACTGGGCACAGGGGACAGGATTGGACCTTCATGCTCATCCTCACAACTTTCTTTACCTTGGATATCCTGCTTCTGGGCCTGCTGGAGCCCCAGGCCTGGGCTTTGCCTCCCTTGGGTAGGGTGACGGGATGGTGGGTTCACACTGGATGGGAAGATCCCACTCTGTGTGTATCTCTGCAGCACAGCCTCAGTGAGTGATGTGTTCGAAGCTCAGAATGGCCATGCTGGTGGATTTACATCCTAGGGATTGGCGGATGCTGTAAAGTCATGGCTTTTATCAAACTTGCCTTGGCTGTTTGATGCACCTTTTGGAGAGGCAGAGCTGATATTTTGAGTGAACTCTAATTACTCTGAATCCTGCTTATAGGCCCTTTGTCACAGGGTGCCATAACCCATCCCTAGAGCCTCCACTGACTCCAGGGAATATGTAAGGCAGAATCTTAGGGAAGGTGCAGAGGAATGGACTAAGGGGACCAGAGCAGTCCTGCTTGCTTGCATAGCTGTGGAAATAGGGGAATATTGCCCCTGCTTGAAGCAGAGCAGGGCTAACTGATATGTCTTTCTAGGTCCTTGGCCATGGCACGTGTGGTGAACCCAAAAAAGGTGAGCAATATAGATAGGTTTTTGTTCCCTCTAACATGTTGGAGGGAAGACACTGTTTTGTTCCTGGCCGCTTAGCCCCAAAATAATAACACAGAAACCGTACTTAAATCATATTTAAATCACTGCTTGGCCCATTAGCTCTAACTTCTTATTGGCTAGCTCTTACATCTTAATTTAGCCCATCTCCATTAATCTGTGTATGGCCATGTGGCAGTGGCTTACCTGGTAAAGTTCCCAGCATCTGTCTCAGGTGGTGGTTTCTCTCTGACTCCACCCTTCTTTCTCTCAGCATTCTGGTTAGTTTTCCCCACCTAGCTCTGTTCCCCTATAGCTCTGCTATTGCCCAAAGCGATTCCTTAATTAACCAATGTGTTCACAGCATACAGAGGGGAATCCCACATCACTCAAACTCAGAGATACACCTGTTTCTGCCCCCTCAATTAAACCACCACACTTGGCTAAATTCTTTTTTGTTTGCCTTTTAAAAAAAGATTTATTTTTATTTTGTGTGTGTGTATGTGATTTGCATTTACCCATGCATATGTGTGTGCCTGGCACTCACAGAAGGCAGAAGAAGGCATTGAATACCCTGGAACTGAAGTTATGCTTGGCTGTGAGCCTCTATATGGGTGCTGGGAACTGAACCCAGGTTCTCTACAAGATCACCAAGTGCTCTTTACAGCTGACCCATCTTTCTGTCACAGCTTTCTTGTTCTTTGGTGGTTTTTGTTCTTTGGCGTCAATGTTTTTATTTTTGAGACAAGGTCTCTTTCCATAGTCCTGGCTGTCCTGGAATCCACTATGTAGATCAGGCTGGCCTTGAATTCATAGAAATCACTTGTCTCTGTCTCCCAAATGCTGGGATTAGAGGTGTACACCACCATGCCTGGCTAGCAGCCAGTGTCTTCTGTGGTCCATGTGCCTCGTAATCTTGAACTTCCTGCTTCTACCTCCCAAGTGTTTTATAAGTGTATACCACCATACCCAGCTACTTCATTAAATTTTTTTAAGATTTATTATTGTTTAAATGTGTGCGTGTGTGCGCATGTGCCTGTATGAGTGCAAGTGCCCTCAGAGGTCAGAAGCATCAGATCTCCCTAGAGCTACAGATAATTGTGACTGCCTAGTGTGGGTCTTGGGAATCAAACTGTGGTCTCCTGGAGAAGCACCTGCCAGGCGTATTACTGAAGCACAGGGGAAAGAAGGAAGGTTTTTGGTTTTGAAAGCTGGGGTATATAGGAGTCTGACTGGGGAAAGTGGCGTTTGATCTGGGTTTTAGAATATGCATAGGAGTTTGCACGTTGGCAAGGAGAACAGTTTTTGTTTTCATCAGGCAGTAAGCATGTTCCAGGCTCCTGTGACCGTGGAAGGCTGCCAGGCCCCAAAGCTGGCTGTTATTTTATAGCCAATAAGTCTTGAAAGAGCTTTAAGCTGAAGAACAACAGGGCCAGGCTCTTGTTTCATTTTCTCTCTTGTCCTCTAGAACTACGTGGACCTAGACATATACCAAAGCTCCTACATGGTCGACTATAAGCCCTTCGGGAAGCACAAATACTCCAGAGTTACGCCACAAGAGGTAGGGAGAGTTGCAGGTCTCTTATCCAATCTATGATTCCCTGGAATGATCTTCATTATTTCATTTTGTATGTGTTTCCCCTGATGTCTCTGTGTGTGTGCTACAAGCATACAGTGCCCCAAGAAGTCAGAAGAAAGTGTTGGATTCTCTGGAATGAAAATCATGGATGGTCGTGAGCCACCAAGCCAGTGCTAGTGACTGAATCCCGGTCCTTGACAAGTGCAGAAATGCTCTTAACAACTGAACCATTTCTCCAGGCTCATGACTTTTACTTTAGTGTGGACATTGTGGCTTTTAAAATAGACAGTGTCAGGGAACTTCACTTAGAGGCTTTGCACGTTTGTATGTGTGTACACAAGCATGCATGTGGTATGCCAAAAATATATAGTACACATAAAACTGGAAGTATTCTACATTTATAGTTTAAATAACACTGATAAGGCCCCTGAGATGGCTAAGCAGGTAGAAGAGCTTGCCACCAAGCTTGTATTCAATTCCTAGAACCCACAAGGTAGAGGCAGTGAACTAACTCTCACAGTTGTTTTCTGAATACCACGTATAACATGGCATGTGTGTGTATACCTCCACATATACCGTGGTGTGTATACACACATGTGCAATAAATAATAACTAAATGTAACAAAAATTTAACACGGGTAGAACCAGCACTAATGTACCCATTATTAACCAGCTTAAGCATGGCATGTGTATTCCTTTGCTTACTTCCATATTCTGAATGTTAGCTTAATGTGTTTGTAGAATTCCTTTACTTTTTATTGTTATTTTGAAATAAGGTCTTATGTGGTCTAACTTTAAGCTTGCTATATAGCCAAGGATGCACTTGAACTTGAAGTTTTGGTACTCCTGCTTCCTCCTCTTGAGTACTGGGAAGACAGGCATGTGCACACGACAGCACGTGGTGCTGGGATTAGAAGTGTGTGCCCCCATTGCCTGTCTTTTTCTTTTTTAAATTTTATATTTATGTTTGTATGTGTGTGAAGTACGTGTATGCCAGGATGCCCACACACTCGTATACGCTGAACAACTACACAGATGCACAACCAAACACACACAATAAAGTGCTATAAAAAAAAAATCAAGCCGGGCAGTGGTGGCGCACGCCTTTAATCCCAGCACTCAGGAGGCAGAGGCAGGTGGATCTCTGTGAGTTCAAGACCAGCCTGGTCTACAAGTGTTAGTTCCAGTGCAGGCTACAAAGCCACAAAGAAACCCTGTCTCGAAAGACAAAAATCAAACAAACAAACAAAAAAAATCAAAACTGGCTGGGTTGTGGTGCAGCATGCCTTTAATCCCAGTGCTTGGGAAGGAGAAGCAGGTGAATCTCTGTGAGTCTGAGGCCAGCCTGGTCTACAGAGTGAGTTCTAGTACAACCAAGGCTACACAGAGAAACCAAAATAAATAATTATTTTATGTGTATGGGTCTTTGCCTGAAATATATATCTATGCACCACATGCATTCTGAAAGCTCACAGAGGCCACAGGAGTGTCAGATCCTC
Organism: Dicrostonyx torquatus; assembly: GCA_028555095.1. Taxonomy (NCBI): domain Eukaryota; kingdom Metazoa; phylum Chordata; class Mammalia; order Rodentia; family Cricetidae; genus Dicrostonyx; species Dicrostonyx torquatus. The sequence goes on along the minus strand of JAQHUG010000326.1, from coordinate 293,626 downwards.
AGGAACTGGAGTTAGAGATGGTTGTGAGCCACCGCATGGGTTCTGGGAATGGCACCTGGGTCATTTGCAAAGAGCGGCCAGTGTTCTCGCTAACCAGGTCATCTTTCCAGCCCTGAACTTCACAGTTTTTAAAGCAGTGTGCTTTTTGTCTGGCATTCTTTGAGGGACACTGCCTTGGTGACCTTTCTCAGTCTTCTCTTTGTGTCTGCAGCAGGCCAAGCTTGACACTCAGCTCCGGAACAAAGAGTTTTACCGGCCCATGCCGAACCCCAACCCCAGGTTGGAGGATGGGTACCCCGCCTTCAAAAGACCCTACATGACTGCAAAAGACTTGGGAGTCCCTGGCTTCTTCCCACCACAGAAACAGGCAACCCCTGTGAAGGATGAGTACAGGTTCACCAACACCTGCCACTTTGCATACCCAGCTTCCCTGGCTCTGTACCTGGCCCAGTATGAACCCTACTTGCTTCACCAGAAGACAGACTTCCCGTGCCTCATGGAACCTGAGCTGCAGCCTGCTCCAGAAGTGGGCAAAGGCTACCTTCTACTCCCTGGCTGTCCCTGTCTTTCTCAGCAGAGAGTCAAGGTTCCCATCTTGTATAGGTGGGGCCCCTTGATGCCATTTTACCAGTAGAAGTGTGATACACCTGTTGTTTTAATGCATGAAGAAATTCCATGCCGGTGCTCACAGAGAAGGCACCAAAAATAAACCCGGGAAGATATTCCTTATGATGAGTGGTGGTGTGTCATCATAACAGTCAGTGCAGGGGGAGGAAGGGAAGGGAGTTAGGAGGGAAAATCAGAGTGTGTGTGCTCAACTGGAATCATTTTTATTTTTTATAGCTTTTTGGGGTGTGTATGTTGAATGCATGTGTATGTGTGGGAGCTGAATGCTGTCGTACACACGTGGAGGTCAGAAGACAATCTCAGGTGTCAGTTCTGTTGCTTACTGCTTACCCGAGGCTAGCTGGTCGCGAGCTTCTGGGGGACGTGTCTCCTGTCCCTGCTTCCCATTTGGTCGTGGAAGCCCTGGGATTAAAGATGTGCTATTGCCCCTAGCTTCACATGGTTCTGGGGGTTCAGACTCATGCTTGCACAACAAGTGTTTTATGCCCTGAGCCATCTCCCCAGCCCATCCTATTTTTTTTTATTTTTGGTGGGAGTGGTTTTTTTAATTTTTTATTTTTTTTACTTTATTTTGGTTGAGGGCAGGGACAGAAGGGTTGTACTACAGTGTGCTTGTGGAGGTCAGAGGACAGTTTGTGAGAGTCAGGTCTCTGCTGCCATCGCATGAGTCCAGGGGGTAGGGGTTTGAGCTTGGGTTGGCAGGCTTGGCAGCAAGTGCCCTTGCCTGCTGAGCTATCTCACTGGCCCTTGGTGAGGATTTTTGAAACGATCTCATTCTATAGTCCAGCTGGCCTGAACCTTGCTCTATAGCCCAGGCTAACCTTGAATCTTATGGGATGTTCCATCTTAGCTTCCTAAACTCTGGGATTACAGGCAGGAGGCACTAGGTCATATTCTGTTACACTGAAGTCTTTGTAATGAGTTGAGCTCTCCTTCTGTCCTATGCCACAAGTTTAACAATCTCAAGGTTTATGTAAGTGTGACCACCTGAAGATCATACTTTTTTCTTTTAAATTTTACATATCAATCCCAGTTCTCCCTCTCTCTCCTCATCCCACTCCCACCCACCTTCCCCTCACCTCACTCCCAGCCACTCCTCAGAGAGGGTATGGCCTCTCTGAGTCAACAAAGTCTGTCCCATCCTTGAGGCCTGATCAAGGCCCTCTCCACTGTATCTAGGCTGAGCAAGGTATCTCTCCATAGGAAATGGGCTCCAAAAAGCCAGCTCATGTACTAGGGATAAATCCTGGACCCACCGCCAGTGGCCTCATAAACTGCCCAATCCACCTAGGGTCACACTTTTAACTGGGACTACAGAAGTCAACTCGCAATAAACTGAAAAGAGCCACAGAAGCAGCCTTGTTGTGAAGACCCACTGTTTTAGACATTTTCTGACACATATGACTCAAATGTCTTTCCAGAGCACTTGGGTGCTGGACATTAACTTCTGAGGACGTGGTACTGGAAAGTGAGGTGTTTGGGAGATAATTAGAATTGAAGGAGGTAATGAAAGGTGGCCATAATGATTTTGTGTCTTTATTTTTATTTAATTTTATTTCAGTATGTGAATGATGTTTTGCTTGCTTATCTGTGGACCATGTGCATACCTGGTTCTCTCAGAGGCCATAAGAGGGTGTCAGATCCTGGAGTTACAGACGGTTGTGAACCTTCAGGTGGGTGCTGAGACTCAAACCTGGTCCTCTGGAAGAGCAGCCAATGATCCATCATTAACCACTGAGCCATCTCTCCAGCCACATTTGTGGCAAAAGAAGAAAAAGAAGGAAGAAAAGGAAAAGAAGAAGAGAAGGGAGGAAAAAGGAGGAGGAGGAGGAGAAGAAGGAAGAAGAAATAAGAAGAAAGAAATAGCCAGGCATTGGTGGCACACACCTTTAATCCCAGCACTCAGGAGACAGAGACAGGAAGATCTCTGTGAGTTTGAAGCCAGCTTGGTCTATAACAGATGTTCCAGGACAGCCCCCAAAGCTACAGAGAAACTATGTCTTGAAAAAGAAGGAGGAGGAGGAGGAAGAGGAGGAAAGAGAGACCTCAGCTGGCACCCTTCCCCATTTCCCCACATAATGCCCTCCACCATGCTGTAACGAAGGGCAACAGCCTCTTCCAATCTTGTACCATATAGGCTGTCATTCCTTGTCATTTTTTTTGGCCCTGGGAAAGCTACCATGAGAGCAGCAGTATACACAGATGACAATTAGTGTTCAACAGGCCGGCCCATCAGACGCATGATTCCCTGGCAGGGAGCCCTTGGAAAAGCCGTGGGGTCACTAGCTGTGGAAACCAGTTGCTCCTGTTTGTAATTTCTCTGATTCACTTCATTTCTTCCCTAAGAACTTCATTTCTTCCCTAATAACAGCTTTGGGTGTATTCCCACTACTTGTGTGTTTACCTCACGCATGTATTTCATCCAGTGGGCACACATAGATATGGATGATCTAGAGGATGATTCTGCTTGTTATATAATACTGATGAACAAATAATACTAGGATATTTATCATTATTCAGACTGAGAGATTCTCAGCTACTAAAGTACTTTTTTACACATTTAGCCAAGACCTCAGCAGATTCAAAGCAGGCTGATCACCCCTCCAGATATTATCTGGTTACCCCTGGAGACTAAAACACTAGGCCATTATACCGGTGTTGTTTTGTTGTTTGAAACAACTTTAGTCTGCACGTAGTCCCAGTCTCAGGCTCAAGGTCCAGCTAATTGTTATTGTTAAGTCTTGATCTTCAATGTCATTTTCTGTCTGGGAACCCTCACCAACTTAGACCTACGTGCATGGGTGATTGTGACAATCCTAGCCTGAGAGAAACTACGTGACTTAACTTACGTTTGGAGTTTGGGTAGAGCCCCGTAAAACAACCTATAATTGTCTAGACTTTGATTGTAAGAAGAGAGACAGCGGGGAAGAGAAGGCAGAAGCAGCAGAGGGCAAAGACACAGGGAGGCAGAGAGCTAAGGGCAAGAGGCAGCAGAGCAGAGAAAGAGGAGTCGGGCAGCAGAGAGGAGCAGAGGTGCTGGGAGAAGACGGCTGTGGGAGAGAGGAGTGGCAGAGATGAAGAAGTGTGAGAGAATGAATGAGAGAGTGAGTCAAGAATGAACGATTGGTAGAGAAGTACATGTGTGTGAATGAGTGTGAGAAAGAGCTGCTGCTGCACAGAGGAGCTGTGCCTAGGAACTGTGGAAAGTGCCGTATGGTGAGAGGATATGTATACTAAATGGATAGCTGTGGCTGTGTGGAGGCGAGGAAAATGAGCTATATAGAAAAGAGCTATAGAGGAGAAACAGAAGGAAGACGTGTAGTCATGTGAGAAGAGACACAACTGAGTATTGAAACTGTAACAGGCAGGAGAGAGGCATTTGCATGTAAGGAGAGATTGTCAAGAAAGAGGGACTAAGTTAAAGTAAAGGAGAATGGTACCATCAGGAAAGTGTGTTTGTTCCTTTTTTTTTTTTAAGGTTTCCTTATTTACCCCTCAAATAGAAAAGCCTCATTCATGGATTTTTTTTGCATATACTGGTGCTGACGGGGCTGGTCCCACAATAGTCAGCAATAGGGAGGGACCCTTGCAAACAGCTGCAGAAACAGGAATGGACTTGGAGGTAAGGTCAACAGTCCTTGAATGTGAATATTCCTCAAGCTTTACAAAATATAGCCACAGGTGCTAACTTTCTTCGTGCTCACTTTCCCCCAGGCTTGGGAGTTTTCATGCCCATTTCATAGAAAGGACAAGGGACCAAGTAGCTGCACAGGGACTGGCACTGTGGATTCAGACTTCTGTGATGACAAGGCTTCTTCTGGTGACCATTAACCCACCCTCTCCACTGGTGAGCACTTCTGAGAGTGCCTGCCTAAGAAGGACCCCTGGGCTCCTTGAGAAAATGTGGGCACCAGGTCCAGATGGACATTGTAGGGTCTGGAGCCAGTTTGTGGGGCTCATGTAATTCTAGTTCAGAGGATGCTGAGTGGCTGGTGCTGTATGGGAGAACCAGCAAAATTAGGCACTGGTGTGATGGCCTGGATGATAGATACGGGTTTGGAGGTCTGTGCTGAAACATGTGAAACCATATAGGTGGAGCCACATTCCAGAATGTGCCCATTAATCTCCAAATGTGTGTGTAATATATATGTGTGTGTGGGTTATAATGTATACACACATTTTTCATTATTTTGGTGGATGGAGAACAAGGGTGGAGAGGTTGTACACACACACACACACACACACACACTATATGTATGTGTGGTGATTTGAAAGAAAATTACCCCCAAAGGGAGTGGCACTATTAGGAAATGTGGCCTTATTGGAGTAGGTATTGGAGTGTGCTACTGTGGAGGTGGGCTTTGAGGTCTCATACATGCTCAAAATACTGCCCAGTGTCTCAGGCCACTTCCTGTTGCCTACGAGATGTAGGACTCTCAGATCCTTCACCAGTACCATGTCTGCTTGCATGCTGTTGTGTCCTACCATGATAATAATGGACTGAACCTCTGAACTGTAACCCAGCCACCCCAATTGAATGTTTTCTTTTTTTTTTTTTCTTTTTTTTTTTTTTTTGGTTTTTCGAGACGGTTTCTCTGTAGCTTTGGAGCCTGTCCTGGAACTAGCTCTTGTAGACCAGGCTGGTCTCGAACTCCACCACTGCCCGGCTGAATGTTTTCTTTTATAAGAGTTGCCATGGTCATTGTGTCTTTTCAATAGAGATAGAAAACCCAAGGAAGTACGTATATTTCACTTAAGTACCTAAAGAAGTCAAACTTGGGCAGTGGTGGCGCACGCCTTTAATCCCAGCACTCGGGAGGCAGAGGCAGGCGGATCTCTGTGAGTTTGAGACCAACCTGGTCTACAAGAGCTAGTTCCAGGACAGGCTCCAAAGCCACAGAGAAACCCAGTCTCGAAAAACAAAACAAAACAAAACATAAAAAGAAAAAAGTCAAACTCCCCAGGTGATGGGGGCACCCTCTTTAATCCCAGCATTTGGGAGGCAGAGGCAGGTGGATTTTTATGAGTTTAAGGCCAGCCTGGTTTACAGAGCAAGTTCCATAGCTACTGGGAAACCCTGTCTTGGGAAAAAAAAAAAAAGAGGTCAAACTCTGGGCTGAGAAATGGCTCAGTGGCTAAGAGCACTGACACACTGACTCTTCTACAGGATCCAGGTTCAAGTCCTAGCACCCACATGGTGACTCAGAACCATCTCTAACTCCAGTTCCAGGGAATCTAATAATTTTTTCTAGCCTCCAAAGACACTGTGTGCATGTGGTGAACAGATATACATGCAGTCAAAACAATAAATCAATCTAAAAAAGAGTCAATTTTACAGAAAATATGAAGGCTACCATGTGTTGAGGGGAGGGAAGAATGTTTAGCATTCAGGCATCTACACTGGCCTGCTTTCAGGGTCCTGAAAGAATATGTCCTCAGCTGCAGCAGTTACAAAGCCTCTCTCTGTGTGCAGGAGCTATATCCCCTCATAAGTTAAGCCTCTCCCACCCCTCATTCTCTCTCTCTCTTCTACTCTCGCCCCCAGGGACCATCTCTGCATCAACCCCCTCCACTCCCCCAATAAACCTCCCACTTGAGTTCTGTTGTATGATGTGACTTTTCTTCCCTTCCTCCACCCTTTAAACGACAGACAATGTTGATGCCAAGAGTGGCAGGTTCTCCTGGCGGTCCCTCCTACCCACAGACAGTCTGAGACATGCCGGATCCTGTTCCTAGTCTATTTCCACCTAAGAGATCAATGGGTCCTCTGCTGTGGGACAATGGTTTGTACCCTGTCAATTGTATTTTAATAAAATGTTGATTGGCCAGTAGCCAGGCAGGAAGTAGAGGCAGGACAACAAGAACAGGAGAATTCTGGGAAGAGGAAAGCTTGGTCTGTAGTTGTAAGGCAGCCACAGAGAAGCAAGATGTGACTGCTTGCCGAATAAGGTACCGAGCCACGTGGCTAACATAGACAAAAATGCTGGTCTAATATAAATTATAAGAGTTAATAAGAAGTCTGAGCTACTGGGCCTATCAGTTTATGATTAATGTCGACCTCTGTGTGATTTCTTTGGGACTTAATGACTGTGGGACCAGGTGGGACAGAAACCTCAGTCAATAGTCTTCCACCCAACACATGTATGATTGGAAAGTTTTCCTTCTTCCTGTGATGTAAACACTTCCCTAGATCCTTGGGAGTAACAGTTGAGCATCTGGCACTCCTCTGATATTCTTGGAGGCAGAGGAATCCCCAGCCACAGTCTTGAAGGCTATGGTGCCGATATGGAGTGAGGCTTACTCTCTCTTGAGCATGGTTGCTTGCCTTTTGGTTCGACCCACAAGGCCTGATATCAGGCAATGACATCTCTCTCAGAGCCCTCAGTCCCTTTTCTTTGTGATGACTTACTGTAGTGCCTACTTAGCCCTTGGCCTCTGTTCTTTGTGTGATGACTTACTGAATAGCTTGTGCCTACTCAATCCAACCCTTCCTGGATTCCTGGGAAGCTAGGAATTTCTCTGCCTCACTCATGGGAACTGCATCTTCCGACATATCTCCAAGCTCCCCTCTGGGCTGTCTCTTGGAAAAACCTTAGACCTCTACACTTAGCACAGACTTAAGGGATTCTAAATTTATCTGCCTTTGCAGTCAAGTCTGACTCCAATAACCCTTAGATCAAAGTGGCCACTTACCAGCAGCCTGGATCCCAATATTATACAGAACCTTTGCAACTTTTGCCAGAGATTGGGTAAGTGGAAGGAGGTACCCTTATATCTTACCTTAGCTCCAAAGCTTCCCTCTGTCCTTCCTGTCCCTCCCACTCACAGACAGTCTGAGACATGCCGGATCCTGTTCCCAGTCTACTTCCCACCTAAGAGATCAATGGGTCCCCTGCTGTGGGACAATGGTTTGTACCATTGTACTCAGCTCCTCCTAGCTATGAAGTCTGGGCTAGAGGAACCTTCCACTGCCCTCCAGCCCCTTCAACCTCCCCAGTAACAGGCCATTCTAACTGTCCAACTCTGGCACCCACTTCAACTTCCCCATTATTGGTTCCCACTCCACTATGAGACCTTCTCCATCTCTCTCTACCCAGCCCAACCCTGGCCACAGTTATCCCTTTGTGAGAAGTGGCCGGTGTGGATGGACTGGTTAAGGTACATGCCCCCTTTTCTTTTTCTTCTTTTTTAAAAAACGATTTATTTATGTATACAGTGTTCTGTCTGCATGTATGCCTGAAGGCCAGAAGAGGGCACCAGATATCATTACAGATGGTTGTGAGCCACCATGCAGTTGCTGGGAATTGAACTCAGGACCCCTGGAAAAGCAGCCAGTGCTCTTAACCACTGAGCCATCTCTCCAGCCCACATGTCCCCTTCTTGTTAAGTGAACTCTCTCAAATAGAAAACAAACAAAAAATCTGAGGTCTTATACATCTAACTCTGCTTCTTTCATTAAAGAATTCCAATGTATCACCCAATTGCTTAGCCTCATCTTCCACAATATATATATGGTTCTAGCTAACAACCTACTCCCTGAGGAACACAGGTGAGTTTGGGAGCAGGCTATAGCACATGCAGATGAAATCCACCAAACTAATGCAGCACACTTGGCTGGGGCTGAGGCGGTTCACAACTGGCATCCATTCTAGCTGGAGATCAGTTTACAGCCCATCTCCTGGCTGGTCTCCATAAGGCTGCCCTTAAACCAGATAACCATGAAAAACCCCAAGAAGTTGTCCAGGACAAACAGGAAAAACCGTCTCAATTCCTAGAACTCCTCACAAAGACTCTGTTACAGTATACCAATCTAGACCCTGAAAATTCAGAGGGCGGACAACTCCTTATCGCCTATTTCTTTTCCCAGAGCTTCCCCAACAGTAGGGCCAAGCTTTAATGTTTGAAGAGAGGCTGCCTAACCCCACTGGCTTCTAGAACTCTTAGTACTGCCCTTTAAAGTGGACCGTAGAAGAGAAGAAAAACAGAAATAAACAGAAGTAAACAGAAATAGCAAATGCTGGCCAAGGTCGTTTGGTGACTACCTGGGCTCCTTTGCCTTCTAGAGCTCCAGCACCATTGGGTTCCTGCTTCAAGTGTGGTCAGGAGGGTCACTGGGTCCAGGCCTGTCCTAATCCCTGCAGGCTTCCTGGACCACGTCCAAGGTGTCACCAGGAGGGACATTGAACTGTTGATTGTCCCTGTGCCTCTTGTGGCACACAGCACCCTCCAGCCAACCTCAGCCATCCTGGCCATGGATGACTGAAGGGAACTGGGCTCCTTTGGCCCGACCACTGTCATCTCTAACAGGGAGCCCAGGTTAGTCATTACAGTATCAGGGTAGTCCACCTCTTTCCTCCTGGACACTGGGGTCACATACTCAGTCCTGGTGGAGTATTGGGGGCCCACATCTCCTTTTCATTTCTCTATTGTCAGGGTAGAGCTCTCTCTATATGCATGTGCTGCTGTATCTCTTTATAAAAGGCAAGCCCTCCCACCCCTTGTGAGCCCTCTCTCTCTCTTGCCCCCAGGGGCTGTCTCTGCAGTTCCCCCCCCTTCCCTCCCATGTGAGTTCAGTTGTATGGTGACTTTCCTTCCTGCTGCCATTAAACTACAGCAAGAATAGGGATTGCTTGATAGGTAATGTGGTGCTGTAGAGTGGCCTCCATAGGCTTATATGTTTGAATGCTCAGTCCCCAGCCAGTGGAACTGTTTGGGAAGGATTAGGAGGTATGGCCTTGCTGGAGTGGGTATGGTCTTGTTGAAGGAAGTGTGCCACTAGGATGGGCTTTGAAGTTTCAAAATCCCATCCACACGAGGCTCAGTGTTTTTCTCTCGTGGCCTGCAACTTGAGGACCAGATGTGAGCTCTCAACTACTTCTCCAGCACTGAGCCTGCTTGCCAACATCCCTGCCGTGATGATCATGATGACCGTTTGGAACTGTAAGCAAGTCACCAATTAAGCTCTTTCTTTCATAAGTTGCCTGGCTCATGGCGTCTTATCAAATAATGGAACAGTAACTAAGACAGGTACATTTCAGGAAAATTAAGCGCTAGAGGTGAGCTGGGTGATAGATGTACTGGCAAAGTGTTTTCTGAACAAGCATGAGGACCTGACTTCAAATTGCTAGCCCAGTATGGCAGTGTGCCCCTGTAACCTCCGCACTTGGGGCAGATATAGGCAGATCCTGGGGGCTCAGCAGTCATCCAGTCTAGTTTAAATGGCAAGCTCCAGGATCAAGAAAGAGCCCTGCTCCCAAGAATAAAGTAGAGAGCAGTAGAGGAAGAGACCAGTACAGGAAGGAGTGATGGTTTGGACCAAAATGGTATTGTAGTATGGACAATGACAGCTTGAGATATTCAGTAGTCTCCCCCTTTCCCAAGCTTGTGCTTTATTTTCATTGCCTATAGTCAACTGTGGACCAAAAATATCAAATGAAAAATCCATTTATATCCAACTTTTTTTGTTTAATACTACTTTAAATACCATGATGGAATCTCTTTCTCTTCTACCTGGGATGTGAGCCAACCTTTTGGCATCCTATGCCAGTTGTCAATACCATGGTCTCACACACATTTAGATTCATTAAGTAAAATCAATGTTAGTTGAACATAGTCACTGGGACCCTTTGGCAGTGAATCTAATAACCAGTCAGCTTCTAAGAACTAGCGATGACCCCTCACAGTTTTGGGAAGGGTTACTCAGAAGGTAGAGTCAAATTATCACTAATCGTGACTGGAAGACACTTTTGACAACACTCCAGCTGGTCTTGCACAGCTTTGGACCCCGTGTGCAGCACTATCACCTGACTAGACAAGCACATACTGGTGTAAGGGTGGCAAGTGGGGAAAATCAAACACTGTGATAAGAGTTGAGGCTTGATCCCTTGGAAAGAATGCAGATCTGCTACTGGAAACTGTCTGGGGAGTTCCCAGTTGGCCCTAGAGAGGAGGTTACTGATGTTGTTTGTTTGTTAAATGATCATGTCATGCTAGTCAAATTCCAAGTAATGTTGCATTCTATAATTAGTGCTGCTGGAAGCTATTTCCCTCTCCAATGGGCAGTGGAACTGCCGAAACTCACTGACAATAAATGACACTGAATGCTCATGCATATGTGGGACATACATATCACACCCCTCCTCAAAGCATACGGAACACTGAGGAAGGGAGGGCAGAAAGGATGTACTAGCTGGAAGTGGAGGTGGAGAGTTGGCATTTCTTTTTATTTTTTCTTTATTGATATTTATTGAGTGCTACATTTTTTTCTGCTCCCCTCCCTGCCTCTCCCCTCCCCCAATGTCCCTATGCTCCCAATTTACTAAGGAGATCTTGTCTTTTTATACTTTCCCATGTGTATTAGGTCTATGTAAGTATCTCTTAGTGTCCGCATTGTTGTCTAAGTTCTCTGGGATTATGGTTTGTAGGCTGGCTTTCTTTGTTTTATGTTTAAAAACCA
>JAQHUG010000326.1:254798-265066 GCA_028555095.1 Dicrostonyx torquatus | reverse complement strand
CCATCCTTATGCTTTTGGGAGCAAGATGTACTTACCCTGATTCGTTCCATCTGAGTGCTGAATGGGTAAAGCAATTCAAACAGAATCAAGCCCAAAGAGAAGATGTCCACTTTATGGGAGTAGTTGTTTCCATGAATCTGAAATAACATACAACTATGTAAGAAATCACCCCAGAGAGAGCACATCCTCACAGCATCAACATAGATGGTCCAGTTGCTATGACAGCATCTGTGAACCCCAGAGTTGACCTAGTACCTCCGGGTAGAAGTGTCTGTGTAAAAGTGTTAGCAAAGAGTTAACTGCTATGGCACTCTCCCCGCCCTCTTCCACTGTGGGCAGGTGTAATTACACCACTCAGCATTACAGAGGGAAAGCCCAGGTAAGGCTGAGATATGCATCAGCAAAATCGGCAGAAACCTGGAGCCTTGTGTGCCGAGTCTGTAAGGGTTGCTCTGGCCCCCCTGAGGTGAAGCTTTTCAAAGCGACACTATCTCAAGCCAATCTCATTTCTAATCACCATAGTCCTGCAGACTCCTGAAGACGGTCATTACTCCAAGCCACTAATCAACCCGTGAGCCTTCATTATGCACTTAATTGCAGACTGCTTTGTATGCATAGCTCCATTTTTCATGTGCATATTTCTTGTTCTTTCCCAGTCTTGGCAGGGAAGAGATCTGCTGCTTTTGTGTTCCTTTCCCATCATTCAGCACTGGGCTAAGTACAGAGCAGGCCCTCAATAAATTCCTGATACCATGAAGCAATGCAGCACAACTGATCTGCTCTACTAAGCCCCATTCAAATGCAAAGCGAACTCCTGGTGCCTCAGGAGAGCCCTTTTATTTATGAACAGTTCCTTAGGCCAGTTACTTAAGTCCAGGTAAACAGCTCTGGACCTGGCTTGCCTCACTGCTGGACTAGGGGAGGGAGAGGGGAAAGGTGGGTGGCAGAGCAGCTGGCAGGATTGAGGCCATCACCTCCTCTATACCACTCTAGGTATCTGCCTCCCTGGTTCCTTCTACGCAGGTGGCAGATGGCTTGCTTCTGCTCACAAAACAGCAGGTGAAAAGTCCCAGTGGCTGTGTCACCCTCCTTCCTTCTAAAGTGACTATAGCAATCTATCTGCACTGTCCCTTACCTGCCCCTCACCCCCACCTCTGAAAGGTTTAAAGAAAACGTGTTCAAGGACATTGCCCACAGCAGTACAGGGAAGAAAAATACCTGCAGACACTATTTGGATGGTGTAAACTGACTTATTCAATGGAGGTACCTGGACAGCTGGTGCTTGATTCATCCAATTCTGTTCATGGCAGGGTGGATGGACATGGGACAGAGATGCTGGGGCATTATCCAGTGACAAGCCTAACAGCAAAACTGACACCAACTTTAAAATATCCAAACAAACACTGAGCAATCTGAACTGAGTGAATGCTTCACAGACAAGAGTGTTGTTTAAGGTGGCCGGAAATACACGAATGCCATATTCTAGGAATAGAATCTCAATTTTGGTTTCCAATAAAACATTTTTTTTTTGTTTTATATAAGGTAAGTGTATGTGCACATAGCTGGAAGTGACAATATTATATACATACTTTCAATAAATGCCCTTTTCTTTATTATATCTTTTTTCCTGTATTTTCCACATTCCCTACATAGAAGACAGATGAATATATAAAGAGAAAAAAGCATTATTAATCCATTACTGGATTATGAGGTTTTTAAGATTTAAATCTTTTTGTATATATATTTATTTGAATTGTATGAATTTGTGGAGCTCGCACTATTGCTTGAGTAGCTCTTTGAAGAACAGTTATTGAGTATATACCACAAGCAGCCTGGGCAACAGCGAAGTATTGCCTTATACCATATTTGAAGAAGAGGACAAGGCAATTCCCAGTCAGCAAAGCTTCTTTTGAAGGCTTACAGAGCTGAACTTTTTAAAAAAGCAAACATAAGCGAGAACGTAAACTCTTAAGGCTGAGATAGGGACTGGGAGACTGGGAATCCTGGTTGCATTTTAAGTGCTGTGCACTGCATAATATAGTTTCTACAGCTAACCTAAATTTGTTCCCTCCCTCTCCTGTCTTTGTGACATATTCTTGTTATGTCACCCAGGCTGGCCTGAACTTGCTAGGTAACCTAGGTTAGACTTGAATTCGCAACCCTGCTTCACTGTCCTGAGTTTTGGGATTACAGGCACACATTACCACACCTGTCTGTCTGTCCTCTTGCCCACACTCCATCTCACCTGTCTGTCTGTCCTCTTGTCCATACTCCATCTCACCTGTCTGTCCTCTTGCCCACACTCCATCTCACCTGTCTGTCCTCTTGCCCACACTCCATCTCACCTGTCTGTCTGTCCTCTTCTCCATACTCCTGCTCTTTCTCTTTGGATTTCTGAGACACGTCTCATTCTGTAACCTAGGCTGGATTTGAACTCATGCCAATCCTCCTGTTCCAGTCTCCCAACTGCTTGGATTACTGCCATAAGTCACCATGCCCGGCTCTCTAAGTCTCTCTCCAGGTTCTTGTTCAGAGGTAAAAATGTATCTGTCATTTCTCACTCTTGTGCCCCTTTTACGCTGTGTATTACTGGGCACTGTCTGGAGGACGTGGAGAAGACCCATTAGGCACAGCTATCCCACTGCCTGGCTAACCACAAGACTCACCTGCTCAGGGCTCATGTAGAGCTTGGTCCCTACTTGTCCTGTATGTGTGGCATAGGCTGGCATTGGAGTCAGAACAGTCTGTTCTTCTTCATCCTGGTCCATGGCAGTCACTAGTCCAAAGTCCCCAACTTTGACCACATCATCCATGGTGAAGAATATGTTGGAAGGCTGGGGAAAATAAAGAAAAAAAATTACAGAGAGCATATACAGAGAAGGAAAAGAAGTCAAAAGAATTTTATGATTTTAGAAAAGAAATCAAAGAAATAAATATTCTAAAGTATACGACCCTTTAAAATGAGTCACTGTCCTCCTCCGTGAAGAGGAGCACCTGGCCAACACGAATAGATTCCATGTTTTTTGAGATTTGTTTTGCTATTAAGAGAAAGACTGGTTGGTGGTGGCTCATGCCTTTAATTCCAATGCAGATATTTGGTTCCAATGCAGGTGCAGGTAGATCTCTGAGTTCAAGGCTAGCCTGGCCTACAGAGAGTTCTAGAACAGCCAAGGCTACACAGAAAAACCTTGTCGCTAAAAACAAAACAAAACAAACCAAGTTGAGTGGGAAGAGGGGTGGAGAGGCTCTGGGAGGAGCTGGGGAAGGGGGAAGAATATGATCAAACTATATGTTAAAAAGAGGAAGAAAACAAAGTGCTGGTCCGGTCAGTTTACTGTTTGTTCCCCGCTTTCTAGATATGGAAACCAAGTCCCAGTCAGCACATGGTAGGACCAGGAACTGACCTCAGGCAGCCTGACCGTGGCTCTGCTGCTGTATCCTGCATGCCTTACTCTATGGCAGATGATCAACTAACAAATGTAACACACTTTATCTGTCTGTGTCCGAGGGGAAACAGCCTATAGAGGGAATCAGAACTCGTGACTGCAGTTACAGCCTTTTCTAAATCCCACACGCTCCCAATGCCAGAGCCACACTTAGGCCTCTGCCCTGAGTTCTAGATTCCCACTTGAATTTGCATATTAAACGTAGCAAACCAAATATCACATGAGCTCCTCCAACTCCAGGTCCCCTACATGAAATCCATCACTTTCCCCAAGACAGCAGTGAGACAAGTGAGAGAGCTGGACATGCAGCAAACAGAGAGCCACTTAACCCAGGATCAAACCTTTTAATCCAACACGCCTGGAAATACACTTCCTTTGACGAAGACGCCATTATAAAATTCTGACTTTAAAGTAATGAGGTTACTGTATGAAATCTGTACTCATAAGCCAGAACTTTCCCACCATCGGCCTCATATCAGAAGCAATGAATGACAGGGTCTTTCTTCCTCTCTTTCCCTCCTTTCCGCTCCATAAAGCAGTCCTGTGCTGGAACTCAACCTCACTATACAGCCGAAGACGACCTTACCATTCCGGGGTTCTCCTCACTGTTCCATTTTATGTGGTGCTACAACCGAGCTACATCCCCGCGGTCCCGCTCCCATTTTCCGACAGCAACTATGGACTGAACCCCTAAAAGACAGTGTTTGTCTCTCTAGCATCTGTCTCCAGTGCTTCTCCCTGAAGCATCCTGACTTCCTGGGTTTGTGGCAGCCCCATGCTTGCCTAATCTGGTGCCAAGGAGTCTGGTGAAGGGATAGGCTATGGTCCTTGGTTTACTGAGAACAAGCCCTAGGATTTCTAGCCAACCTGGGGAAAGAAAAACTTTTCCTACCACTTCCTACTGAAAGCCCTCCAGAAAACTTAAAAGGCAAACATGTCCAAGAGCCACTGGCTGCCATCTTGAGTCTGTGACAGGAAAGCCTGGCCAAAGTAGAAAGAAGAGATAGGGAGAAGATTTGCTCACCTAATGTCTGATCCTGGCTGATGGTTTACCTGAATCCCCAACAGTTTTGTTGAATGGCTGACAGAGCTCCTGAGGGCTCAGTCAGTACTAAAGCTTTTGATGGCAAGCACAAGGAAATCCAAAATAAAATGAAGAGTTCAGAACACGCCAGGCATTCCTCTGAGGCTGGGATGAGGGGACAAGGTGGGCATGGCTTGGGCCACCATGAAAACTAGAGGACAAACGACCTAGGTGTAATGAGGCTGACAAAGGAGAAACAGGATCTCTGAGGAAAACACTGAGAAAAGCTCAAAGACAAACAGAAGGGCTGGAAAGAGTGTCAGCGGTGCTGATGACAGACATATGACCAAACCTTGTGAGGAACGAAAGCCTAGGAGATTTAACATTCATCTCGAAGCCTTGGGTCAGAACACAGCTAAAGGTCTAGGTTTTTTTTTTTTTTTTTTAAAGATTTATTTATTTATTATGTATACAACATTCCTTCCATGTATGCTTGCATGCCAGAAGAGGGCACCAGATCTCCTTACAGATGGTTGTGAGCCACCACGTGGTTGCTGGGAATTGAACTCAGGACCTTTGAAGAGCAGTCAGTGCTCTTAACCTCTGAGCCATCTCTCCAGCCCCAAGGTCTAGGTTTTTTAGCTAGGGGAAAATTCATGGTAGTATTTCTGTCAGCATACTAGACATCTTTGAAATGACTGCCTTTCCAAAGGAATAAATCATTTCATATTCTTAGAAAAACGAAAGGGAAAATTAACTTTCATTTGGGAATTTTTCTGGTCCACATATAAATAGAGAAGAATCTTTACACGACAGTGTAGTGTTGAGCAGACCTTTCACCTTTGTCTTGCTCACATTACAAAAGCAGCAGAATATTACTGTAGTGAAGGCACTGGCTTTGCCTTTCACCACCTTGTTGCTTCTGTATGGCAGGCGGAAGCCCATGGAGAACATGCACACGCATGAGGAAGGCTGGCCGTACCCACACCTCAACAGCTGGTACCATTTCAAGCTTTGGGTCTCTCTGTTGTAGGACATCCTCTCCATTCCAACCAAAGGAATCACCTCTAAATTTTTCATTTTGTGTGGAACAATCCCTGGCACCCGGTTTGAACCCACTCCAAACTTCTGATGCACAGAGAGCATTTATAACAAGTGGTAGTTACATCAGTGCACAGGGGGTCTTTCCAGTTCTTATTCCTATTTTCTCCCCAAACTCTAAAACACATTAAAAAATTTAAAAATATTTTGATGATTTTAGAAGAAAGTAACTTTTTTTTTTTAAATTTTGGTCATTTTTTTTAAAAGATTTATTTATTTATTACATATGCAGTGTTTTGCCTTCACCATGTGGTTGCTGGAATTGAACTCAGGGCCTCACTGCATGCTAGGCAAGCACTCTACCAAGACCCAGACACCAGCTCCTGTTATAGCTACTTCAGTAACTGCAGCAAAAGCTTGTAGTTACAGAAAATAAAACTTAAAATATTTAAAACAAAGCCAAATCAGCCCAAAAATTGTCACTTCTCTCAGAAAATGTTTATAGGTTCCAGACACACCTACTGGGGGCTATCAGGAGCATGAGGTCATGGCAAGAAACTGTTAAAAGTTCAACAGAATCAGCAGACTTATTTACAGTCCTGTACACTATGGAAACTCTATGCATATGTACTCATCACTTAGATAGGCTCGCTCTCACTTTGTGGTCCAGGCTAGCCCTGAACTCACACCAATCCTCCTGTCTCAGCCTCCTAAGTGCTGGGATTACAGAAGTGCACTACCACTTGGATTTGAGATTTTATGCAATTTAGTGCATGGTACTGCTACACTGTTCACACTGCATACTCTGAGAACAGGGGTGAAGCTTCACAGCTACAGCCACTGCATTAAGCATTTGCCACCTTTCTCCAGTTGACTTCTCCCTCAAAGCCCACACAATTAGCAATGGAGTAAAAACATGGACTCTGCTGCCCCAAATCAGAGCTGGGGAGTGAACAGACTCATCTCCCTTTCCACTCAGGCTCTCTCACCATGTGCTGTAGAGAGAGACCCATGGGTACCTGTGTCAAGGCTATTCAAAGCCATAAGAAGTTTGAGGCTAGCAAGATGGCTTAGTGGATAAATGTGCTTGCTGCCAAGATTGACAACTTGAGTTCAATCCCTGGTAGCCACACAGTGAAAGAAGAGAATTGACTCTCATAAATTCTCCTTTAGCCTTCACACATATACCAAGCATACATAACAGTGTACACTCTTAATAACTGTAATTAAATAAAAACATAATTATGAACTAAATATATATATATATATGTGTTTTTTTTCTAGACAGGATTTCTCTGTGTAGCCTTGGCTGTCCTGGAACTCACTCTGTAGACCAGGCTGGCCTCCAACTTAAGAGATCCACCTCCTCTGCCTCCCAAGTACTGGTATTAAAGGTGTGTGCCACCACTGCCAGGTGATGTAGAAGTATTATTTCCTTTTTAAAAAAATAAATCTTTATTTATTATGTAAACAGTGTTATGACTGCATGTATGCTTGGGCGCCAGAAGAGGGCACCAAATCTCATACAGATGGTTGTGAGCTACCATGTGGTTGCTGGTAATTGAAATTAGAGGACTTCTGGAAGAGCAGCCAGTGCTCTTAACCTCTGAGCCATCTCTCCAGCCCCGTAAAATTATTTTTAAAGCACAGAAATTATGTAGCATAACTGCTCATAGAGGACTTTAGAGACTCTTTTCCCCATCAAGGCTACTGGAAACACAGAAATGAACAGGCTATAGGAAAAAATGCATGGTCTGTCTGAACCTTATAAACACAAGACCTCTTCCTCTCCTGTTTCCTTCCTGGACTTCTGTTCTCTGAAGCCTTTACATTACTCCACTCTGCCAGTGCTTTGGTTAAAGACTGACAATTGTAATCCTGCTCTGAACCACATATGTCACACCTCAGACTTGGTTGTTCTCTGACTACACACCTTGAGGTCCCTGTGCATGAGTCCCTTGCTGTGCAGAAACTCCACGGCCTCTGCAATCTGCAGAAAGATGTGCAGACACACGCTGTGGCCCCTCTCCTCCATGCTGCAGCGTCGGTTCATCCAGTCTTTAAGGTTCTCCTTTCTGCACAGCTGCATCTGAATGTACAGGTACACCTTCGGGGAGCTGGGCTGGAGCTGGTCCACAGTGTTCTTGGTGAAGTCTAAACTTAGAGTGGTTGGTCTGGTAGGAGAGGTAGATAAGGTGGCTTCGGAAGAGGATCTGCTGCCAGAGCACTTGAACTCAGTTAGCTTATTAACATAGTGGCTGCCATTGTGCGGCCGGATTCTGGGGTCTTCCTTACTGGACGCATTGTCACAGCCAGAGTCTTCAAACACTATGGAAGAGGATGTTCCCTCCCTTGACCTTGTGTAGGGAGAAGCTTCAGAAGGACAAAGTTCAAAGGAGTGCCCCTCATCATTGCCGTCCACAGTACCATCTTCCACGTCACACTCTGTTAGGCAACTGTCCTGGAGGTGGTGGGCAGCATCCACTGACTCGCTGGTGTTCCCACAGTCTGTTCCTGAGAACTCCAGTGGGGAGAACTGGCTCTCAGAGGAACTTGTCTGGCCACAGGAAATGCCCACTGAGAAAGACTGACTTCTTGAAGGAGCTATGACTTCAATATGTTCTTTTGTAGAGAAAGGATCCATTCTGCGGATCTTAACGGATGGTGCATCCATTGGGCTAGGAGAGCTGAGCGGCCAGTCTGTGCTAAAAGTAGGAGAAATACAAAGAACTGAATGAATATACATTAAGTTATGTGATCTGTACATTGGTTTTAAATGTTTTAAGTATTAATAATATACTTACCAAAACACATAGGGGAAATAAAACCTGCCATGTAGGACAAAGAACATCTTACCCCATCTATTTCTTTACAAAATTTTTATTTGAAAGCTTAATTTTGTTTTAAATTTGTGTATTTGTGTGTGTACCTTCATGTCTGCGTGTTCAACTCATGTGTGCAGTGCTGCAGAGGCCAGAAGAGAGCACTGGATTCTCTTGAACTGGAGTTACAAGGAGTTGTGAGCCTTCTGATGTGGGTGCTGGGAACAGAACTAAAGTCCCCTGCAAGAGCAGCAAGTGCTCTTAACTGCTGAGCCATCTCTCCAACCCTCAGAGCTTAATTATATACTTGAAACAGTTGTCTGTGTGTCATTCTTTTGCACAAAAATGTAAAACAGCAGAGCGACACCATCAGGGTTTCCTGCTGGTCACAATTCTGAAGCCCTTGTGCAACCTACAGCATCTCACATGCTTTGATAAGAGGCCACTTCCCTTCATCCTGGATATAACAGGTGTTATGTAACAAGACACCTCCAGGGACTGAATGCTCTGCAGGCGTGTTGCTTTGGTATACTGCACCGTGGCTTTTGAGGGGTTTCCTTCCTACAACACATCATACATGGGGGTATTTGCAGGCTACCTAAGCATATAAACTTTCAAAAAATGAAACAGCCACTCAGGCAGTGGTTGTGCAGGCCTTTAATCTCAGCACTTAGGAGGCAGAGGCAGGTGGATCTCTGAGTTAGAGGCCAGTCTGGTCTACAGAGACTTTCAGGACAGCCAGAGTAACACAGACAAACCATATGTTGAAAAACAATAAACAAAAAAATCAAAAACCCTGAAGTTGAGGAGAGTAAGACTGAGCCAGTGACCTAGACTGGAGCAGGCCTGAGACAATGGCAAACTCCACAGAGTGGGAGCAGATCCAGATCAGGGACATTTGCAGAGGCAGGACTGAGCCAGTGGCCTGGGACAGAGCAGACCTGAGACAACAAATCCTACAGGAGCAGGTACAGGGGAGCAACTGCTGAGCAAGTAGGCCTGAGTGAGAGATCACCACATGTCCGGGAGTGAATATGGACCTTCCAGGGAGCAGACCTGAGCCAGGACCCCTGAGGGTCTGGGTGTAAGTCTGGGACCTCCAAGGAACTAGGCCTGAGCCAGGACCTCTGCAGGTCTGGGCATGAATCTGGGACCTCTGAGGGAGTAGGCAGGAACCAGAAACCTCTGCTGGTCCAGGTATGAGTCTGGGACCTCTGAGGGAGAAGATAGAGCCAGAGACCTTTGCAGGACCGGCCCCCAGTCCAGGACCTCTGCAAGAGCAGATCCAGACCAGGGATATTTACAGAAACAGGTCTAGTCCGGCAATCTAGACCAGAGCAGGCCTGAGATAGCAAACTCCTCAGGAGCAGAGCAAACCCCGGGAGCACTGAGCGACCTCCAGGAACACGGACTGACCAATGGGGTAACTAGAACTGTGGCAATGACTGCATCACAAGGAGCAACCATCTGAGCCTTGGATCCACTGGCACGTAGAAGATTAATCACCAGAGTCATAGACAGTCCCAACCACACCAATTAGAGGAAAAGATGAGTAGACAAGGTAAGAACACACACAACACCACAAAGAGCAACATGACACCAGTAAAATCTAGAGAACCTACAATAGCAAGACTTGAACAACCAAATATAGATGAAACAGAAGAAAATGACCTAAAAAATAACTTCAGGAGAATGTCTGAGACTCTTAAAGAAGAAATGAGAAATTCTCTCAAAGAAATGGAGGAAACACAAACAAAAAAATTGGAAGACATCACCAAATCCCTTAAAGAAAACCAAGAAAAAGCAATCAAACATATGAAAGAAACTATTCAAGACTTGAAAACTGAAATAAAGACAATAAAGAAAATATAAGCTGAGGGAATTATAGAAAAGGAAGTCATGAAAAACGATCAGGAACCACAAGTGCAAACATAA
>JAQHUG010000326.1:223289-233305 GCA_028555095.1 Dicrostonyx torquatus | reverse complement strand
GAAACCTTGGCGAGTTCGAGGCCAGGCTGGTCTATACAGCAAGCTCTAGACCAGTTAGCTACAGTGAAACTCTGACTAAAAACCCTGTTTCTTCCAACACCCCACACACATACATTGTCACTCACCTTTCCACTATATGCACTGAGTCCATATGTAGTAAGAGATTTTCCTCCCACCAAAACAACATCGTCTCCAAACTTATATGACGATTCGAGAAGGGACTCCACAGTAAAAGGAACGGTCTCCATGCTCTCTCGGTCACGGTCCCACTGGAAGAGGTCTCCGTCCAGGGAAGGAATTATCATCTTATTCCCAAACACCTAAAACAAAAGCTGACTTTTAAAAGCCTCTAATCTGAAGAGTAGTAACTAAGGTCTAGGGTTCTGAGCAACACATAAAACACAATCTGTCAATCAGAAGTAACGGGAAAGAACCGCCCATCACTTCAAGGGCCTACAGTCCCCTGGCCTGACCGTCCAGTAAGGGTTTTCTCAAACTCTGCTATAGGTCAAAAAAGTTTCAAACTGATGAGTAAGTTGCCAAAAGAGAGCCTGGGGATCCAGTGAAGTAAAAAAAAAAAAAGGTAGATTTTTTTAAATAGGCGTTAATATGGAATGGTATGATTTTCTAGTAAAACATGCATTATTTTTAAATTTATGTTCTTACAGTCCGATCAAAGGAACATAGGGTGAGGGATGCTGATCAACCAGGGTCCATTCTCTTCATTTACTTTCTCAAATCTGTTGAGTTGAACGGCTCATAACTAGGCCTCCTAAGTGTTTTATATGTGCAGCCATCCTTCCTTCTTTAAACAAAATCTATTATTTTGTTTGTTTGTTTTTTGAGACAGGGTTTATCCTTATAGCCCTGGCTGTCCTGGAACTCTCTTTGCAGACCGGGCTGGCCTACTACTCTTGAGATCCACCTGCCTCTCTCTGTCTCCTGAAAATGTTGGGATTAAAGGTGTGGGCCACCACACCCAGCTAAACAAAATCTTGATGAACGACCCAGGAAAGGCAAGCAGACAAACAAAAATCACGGCCATATGGAGCTTGAATTCTGGTGTCTAGGGACAAAACCATCGTAAGTTGATATAAATGATATATAGTATGTTGGTAACAGAGATCATTAAGGGGAACATAGAATTAAAGCTAAAGGGGCAGAGGAAAGTGTGGGTTGAGTGAGAAGGAAATGCCAATAAAGAACTCACGGCAGACCCTGCTGTGAACAGGGCAAAGCTCTCAACATGAGATAGTGGATCATGTTGACGTTTGGTGAAAAGCTTGCCAAAGTCTCTGGGTAGAAATGACCTGGTCACTAGTGAGGCACCAGGAAGAAAGTGGACAGGCTGGGGCAACAGTGGAGGCACAAGACAAAGACTACTTAGGACTGAAGGACATGAGGAAGCTGTCAGAACAGTGGAAACAGGGAGGTTTCAGTGGTGGATTCCCTGGGCTGCGTGAGCAGAAGAAAGGAAATCGGGGCATGATCCAAGGTCTCTGGCCATGAATGTATTAGGAATTTTTGTACAGATTTTCATGGCATTCACCTGCTGGCATTAAAAATAAAATGTCACCAACCCCAATTAATGACACAATTTCTATCTTGATCACTCAGGCGTCAAACTTTGGGAAGAGAGAATATGAAAGAGTTACAGACGGCAAACAAACCCTTCAAACAAACGTCAGCCTCACCACTTTAACACAGAATTCTCCTGGCTGCCCTTGTTTCTGAAGCAGCAGGCTCACTTTCAGTTTGTTCTAGGTTGGCATTAGCTCATTCTCTATGCTTCCCGAATCTCTACCTGGGTCTGGAAGACAGGTGGAGACACTGTCCTAATTCACTGCTTTCATACTGTAGCTCAGATCCTTACTGCATCTGACCCTTTCCTTCAGTCTAAGCTGACGTATCTTTTAGATTAATCACTCTGATCCCGATAAGCTTGTTATGACAATATTGAAAAATCTTCAATGGCTCTTCATTATCTTCTTACTAAAGACCCCAAATCCAAAGGACTTGAAGTACTGTAGAGGACATTCTAAGTCCTGTGTGACCTTTAGCAACCTTTCTGTCACTTGTCTCTTTCCCTTTTCCCTGTGGTGAGCAGAAATCTGGCATGGTTACTTAACCAAACAATTACCAATCCTGTTACCACTCATCAATTCATTGGCAATGTGTTTCTTCTTCCCAAAACACCTTATACACCTGCCTACTAAAATCTTACCTGGCCTTCTACCTGGTATCACTGATCTGTTTCAAAATCTAAGAAAATACCAGCAGTGGGTACTTGCAGACAGACAATTTTCCATCCTATAGACTGCACTATTTTTTTAGGTGCTAGGGCTGAAGCAAAAGGTCTCAGGCACCCAGGCAATGGGCTAGGGCTCTACTCTCCAGCTCCTCTGCTTTCATATCTATTTTCTTAAGATTTATTCATTTTATGTGTTTCGCGCGCGTGTGTGTGTGTGTGTGTGTGTGTTTACCATGCATATTCAATGCCATGGTGGTCAGAAGAGGGTGCTGGACCCTTTGGAGCTGGAGTTACTGATGGTTGTGAGTTTCCATGGGGCACCAGAACCTGAACTCAGGCCTTTTGCAAGAGCAGCCAGTGCTTTATTTATTTATTTATTTATTTGTTTATATATTTATTTATTCATTTATTTTTGAGACAGAGGTTTACATTATAGCCCTGGCTGTCCAGGATGGCCTTGAACTCACAGAGATCCTCCTGCCTCTGTCTCCTGAGTGCTGGGATCAAAGGCGTGCGTCATTACCACCTAGCACAGCAGCCAGTGTTCTTAACCACTGAGTTCTCTCTAGCTCACTCTGTATCCACTTTTGCTGGGATAGGAGTGGAACCTGGGGCCTCAGGCACATTAGGTCAGTGCTCTGGCACTGGACTATATCAGTCTCAGCCCTGTGCTTCACTTCCTGTGGGAACTAAAGTTGAGACTCTATTATGTTCTCAAAACTCTACTATAGAAATATTTACCAGGCATAGAAATGTTTACAATTTGTTTTTATCCAGTGACTGTTACAAAAGTAAATGCTATTAAGAAAAAATAAAAAGAGAAATTCCTGAATTCAGACCAATAAAAAAAAAGTACCAATGAAAAATAAAAACAGGAAGGTTAAAATTTGGAAATAGTATCATTTTGTAATCATGAGAGTAAAGTTTAGATCAGATAAGAATTATCAATGTTAATTCTAGGCAGAAATTTTGACAAGGATATTTACATAGTTTTTCTGTTGTAGTTTTGAAGTAGTTTTCATATTGTAGCTAGCCCAGGCTGCCCTAGAACTCACTATGTAGCCCAGGCTAGCCTCAAACTTAGAGCAACCCTTCTGCATGTTTCCCAAGTGCTGTGATTACCAGGCACGTGCCATCATATCTAGCTGATACCTTATTTTTAATAAGCTCTCCAAAGACATTGGGATATGCCACCTGATATTACTTAGTTTAAAATTACTATTTATTCTCTGCTTCCTTATATCTGCTTCTTTCTCTTTCTTTTAAACTTTATTTATTTTATGTGTATTGGTGTCTTGCCTGCATATATATCTGTGCATTACATGTGTGAATTACAGACAGTTGTGAGCTTCTGAGAACTGAGCCCAGGTCCTCTGGAAGAGCAAGCACTCAGTGCTCTTAACCACTGAGCCATTTCTCCAGCCTTTTCCCTTATATTTCTTGATAACATCACATTGTATTTAAAACAATTAACTTTATATTTGTAGAATGTCTGACTTAAAGTTGTCATTAAAACAAATTTTTGCTGTGATAAAGATGCAATACAATACAGTATGTAGATGCTATGCCATTTTAAGATACAAATAAAAAAAAATCAAGTATTTACTGCTGTTTACCTTCCATCGTATGTTAGGAATTTGACATTCTACACAACAGAATGGCAGATTCAAATTACAGTAAATTCAAAAGGGCTGGGGAGCACTGGCACCAAAGGAAGAATTGCTGGGTCTGCCACCAGCAGTGAGCATCTCCTTTGGCACGTTTCTCCCCCTAGCATCTCTTTTCCCTACAGTAGCAGCTGGTTCTTAGGGAATGAATGCACAGGCTCCTAACTGCAAAAGGCGGCTGTCAAACTAATGCGAACTGAAATTCAAGAATGACCTCCAAAGCAACAGAAAATTAATCTCCAGTTAAAACAAATGTTTTAAACAACGAAGATAGATGGTTTGAGATGACTGACCACAGTGAGAAAATGGCTTTATTTTAGGAGTTAAACCCTCAACAGTGGTAACTCAGCAAACACAAAACATAAGACAGAAGAATTGGGATTCAGTATTGAATCATTCTGTCACAATTCTGGATTATGATTTTAGAAGTTTATTTTTCAGTAGCTGCTCTTCGCTGATTGGCTGCCTATGAGTCATACTTGAGGCTGGTGACCTTTGCACCAATCTCTTCAAAGCCTTTCAGGCTGTGGATATGAAAGCAGATGGTGCTTTTCCTGGAGAGCCTGAGATCTGTATGCATGCAGTTCAGGTAGAGATGACATCACCCCTCACAATAGCATTACCTCATCCTCTAAGTAAAGGAATGAGTCACTCCAATAGTCAGCTCTGAACCTCTTGATAGAAAAGAATGTAGGCTGTGGTGCCGGCTGATGCACAAGCACATCCCACCCATCTGTCACTGTGAGCAGCTATCTGTTCCAATCCGCTGCTCAGCAGCTCAAGCTTTCCCTTTGGTCATTTAAAAAAGGATAAATTCTTGCTGTTTTGTATTTATTTCCTCTATTCGTTTCCCCCTATTCATAGTTTTAAAACAAAAGATCTGTCACACGGGCTA
The DNA here is from genome assembly GCA_028555095.1 of Dicrostonyx torquatus. Classification (NCBI taxonomy): domain Eukaryota; kingdom Metazoa; phylum Chordata; class Mammalia; order Rodentia; family Cricetidae; genus Dicrostonyx; species Dicrostonyx torquatus. The sequence continues at coordinate 228,492 of JAQHUG010000326.1, read as the reverse complement.
GCAAGCTCAGAAAAGATCTAGAGCCTTTTTCCACGCAATTACCAAGAATTAACAGCTGAGCGTAGTAATCTGACTTCTGTTACTGAACATACAGCTAAGCACACACAGGCACACATGTAACCAGAACTGCTGTCTAAAAGACTATGGTGGAAATAAGAACTCCGATTGTCCCTGGGAAAAGGAACCTCGGTTGAAGAAGAGAAAACAAAAAACAAACATTAAAATGAACACCAGAAAAAAAAAATCCAGCTGCATGGGACTGTTTCTTACTTAGTTCTTCCTCGTTTTCTACGTAGCCAAGCATTCAATGCGAAGTTACTATGAAATATTTCAAACATGAATTGCATCAAGGCCAATACAGCAACCCTCATGCACTGGTTTCCAGTAATTACTGGCACTTTGCCAGGAGGTTCATAAAAGCATCAGGATTCACATTTCCCAGACTGTCCCAAAGATAAACTTTACCATGAGGAATCCCACATTTCTACATCCTACCTGATTCCCGACACTCCAGCAAGAGCCTCTTTCATTCCTCTTTTTCTGAAAATTTTTTAAAATTATTTTTTATTTTATTCTACATATATGGGCATTTTACCTAAGCATATGTCTGTGTACCACATGTGTGCTTGGTGGCTGATGACATCAGAAGAGGACATTGGAACCCCTGGCCCTGGAGTGACAGCCAGTTGTGTGACACTATGTGAGTGCTGGGCACAGAACTGCAAGAGCAGCTCCCGAGCCCTCTTTCTAGTCCCATCGCTCCCTTTTTCGAGAAAGCATTCCATGTACTTTTGAAGGTCCCACAGTCAGAACTTCCCACACTCTTTGGATTCTTCTTTTAACCTATGCATTTCCTGGAACATGTACTTCATAACTGGTGTTATTTCCTATAATGTTAGGAGTCTGTGAACTGCGCAAGCTGGGTCTTGCCCAATCAGTTTCATTAAGTCTTATCATAACCCAGTTATACATTCTTTCATTTGCATATTATCCGTGGTCACTCCTGAGCCCCACCTGAATTCACTACACTTACACTAATCATCATAACAGCAACAGAAGCCATGTGTTCCCCCATGCGTAAGGTGTTTACCATCTGGGCCTTCACATAAAAAGCGTGGTGACTCCTGGGTTATGACGCATTATAAGGTGAGCAGCATTTGTCTGTTCCACTCTTAGTAAAGTTGCTACCAAACAGCGAGTTCTAGGGAATCAGCGTCCCATCAGTTTTTCATTCTAGTACTGGATGATGATTCTATTATTCATCTAAACAAAATAAAACAGTGACTTCTAATTCTATCGCTTATTCTGTACTTATCAGCTCTTTTTTTTTCTATAATGAATTTCTACTCATCCTGTTTTGGAAATCAGATGTGTATTCACAGCTGTTTTGTCAGTAAGTGACTGAGACATTAACCATCACCAAATCTCCAAAGTAGTATCCACTAGTAATTCATGCACAGCGTGACTAAAAGTTGAAAATGGCTCCTGGGACTTACTGGTGCCAAGTCTGCTCTGTAACCCAAAAGGAAATACACTGACTGGGGCAGTTACAGAAGTCAGGTTCCAGATGCAGGTTGGGAGAGAAAGAATGAAGAAGGAAAAGGTGAAGAGGAAGTAGGGTGAGGATGAAAACTATCACATGCTGTACTTATCAGCTATTTTCAACAAGGAGGAACCGACAGAGAGCAATGAAAACAGCTGGAAAAGGCCATTACCCTGGAGCACCTATCACAGGGGAACACACCCCTGCCCACCCCCATCATGACAGGGGCATCGATAGCACTCTATAGTAACAACAAAGACTGAGAACTCATTAATAGTGGAAGGGGCAGACTGGTGGACAGCACTCATCTAAAGCACTAAGCCAGACACTCTGCTTACCCAGAGCAAAAGGCTTTACTGGTCACACCACTTGCTTCATCTGAAGTCAGGGCTCGTGACAGTATGTTCTCATCTCACCCAGTCTCACTTCTCAAGTCCCTCACATCACTACACACTCGCTGGGAGACCACGGATAAAAACTGACACTTCGATGTTTTACATTCCTTACACTGATTTATTTCAGGTGATTTTTGTAATTACTCCACAACTACTTTATTTATCTAAAAATCAATGTTTAGTGTTGGGGGGCATATGTGCCACCATGAATGAGGTCAGAAGTCAACCTGCAGAAACCAGGTCTCTTCTTCCACTATGTGGACTCCAGGAATCAAGTTCAGGCCATCAGGCTTGGTGTCAGTTCTCTTTACCAGCTGAGCCATCCTGTCAGTCCTTCCAAACTATTTTAAAAAGATAGACCTCTCCTGGTCCCTAAATTACTGATGAATGTTTCACTTTGGCTATCTAATAAACAGGCTTGCTCATGTCTCCTCTTTAAGCTTTCCCAAATCCTCTACAATCAAAATGGAAAGGATTTTTGACACTCTCTTTACTGTGAGAATTCTAGAGACTCAAGAATCAAGGGGATGTCTACAAGAGAGGCATTTGGCAATGATTCGTCAGCTATCTCTAGTTGTAAAATATTTATATTTTAAAATATTTAAAGTAGGGGATGAGAATGTAGTTTAATTGGCAGAATGCTTGCCTAGCATAGGCTCCGTCCTTAAGGACTGCAGAAAACTGGGTATGACCGTGCATGCCTATAATTCCATCATTCAGGAAGTAGAGGTAGTAGGATCAGGTGTTCAAGGCTCTCCTCATCAGCACACTGAGTTCAAGGCTAGTCTGGGATACATGAGACCACTTCAAGAAATAAAAATAAAGTTTAAAAAATATGTATTAGCACCAAGTAGCAGTAGAGAAATTGGAAGGAATGCAGAAAAATCTGTAAAACCATAAAACCAGCCTATCTCTGAAATATTGTTATCTCTGCTTATCTCCATCTCAATTTTAAGAAACTGGATTCTAAAAGTCTGGTCTTCAGTTGCTGGTGTTCTTGTTCTCCTCAATGCAACCAATGCTCTTGGTTCCCAGGACACTAACATTGTTCTCTTTGCAGCTCCAAGCTCACCCCTGGGAGTATAAGACCCGTACAGTCACATGCTTCTTCCTTAGTGTCTTGTAAGGTGAGGGGTATACTGCTATGGGAACTCAGCAAGCACCCTACAAGTGAACTACATATCTCAGTCCTTTCTTCCCTTCCCTTCTCCTGTTCTTCCTTTTAGAGACATGGTTTTGTTATGGCACCCAGGCTAGCCTTGATTCCTGGATTTTCCTACTATTGCCTCTGAAAGGCTAGGACTACAGAAATACACCACACACTCTACTTCTCTTCTTAATTCACTACTAAATTCCCTTTTGGCCTTGTACTTTCATAAAAGGCCCCTCTTTAAATTTCTCTTGAACCCATCACTCAATTTCCACTATTGTCACAAGAGTCCAAGTTACCATCATCATCTAGTGCAACCTCAACTGGTCCAGCTTGCTTCTGAGCTTGGTCTAGTTCTTCCTCTCCAATTAAATTACCTTCTCACCTAAATTCCTTCAGTGGTTCCCCTAAGCTCCAGATCAAACACAAAGGCCTATCAATTTCCGTCCACACAACTCTGAATACCAAGATCTTGTCTGAGCTCAGAAGCTAAGCAGGTCCAGGCTAGTTAGTACTTGGGTAACAGAGGCCTCGTGTAATTTGCTAGACCTAGCATACCCACCCCATTCATAAACTCATCTCTGTTGCTCTCCCTTACTGCTACTTCAATTCTTTTGTTCTCCTAAGCATGCTACAGCCTTCACCACCATAACCCTCATTCCTCTTCCAGGCAGTCCTTTCCCTCCCCTCTCTACCCTTCTGCTGAGCAGTTTCTCTTCATCATTTAATTCTGAGAAGCCCTCTCTGACCACCAGACCTGGCACCAGACCTGGTGAGCAGCCATCCTTGCTCTATGTCCTCTTACTGCTCCATCCTGTCTTGGGAAATTACTGCACCCAATATATTCATACACACAAATATATTCATAACCTTTGGGATATCTTTTTAAAAGGCTACCCAATTTTGGAAAGAGGGAAAAGAATAAATGGTGCAGGACAATTCTGTATCCTGTCAATCATGTTTTAAATAAATGCTGATTGGCCAGGCAGGAAGTATAGGCGGGTCAACCAGACAGGAAGTAGAGGCAGGGCTAGGATAAAGTCTGGGAAGCAGGAAGCTTCCCTGGGATTCCTGCGCAGATCTCCAAGGAAGCAGCATGTATCCCTGTCCCAGCTGAGAAAAGGTACCGGCCATGTGCCTGGCATGGATGGGAACAATGGGTTAATATAACTTATGGGCGCTAGTAAGAAGCCTGAGATAATGGGCCAATCAGTGTATAACCTAATGTAGACTCTCTGTGTGACTTTCTTTGGGGCTTGCATGCTGTGGGGTACTAGGCGGGACAGTAACCCAATGAGCCAGCCCTCGTGTTACAAATAAACAAGAAGACTGAAGTATTTATTTATCTAGAGACAAGTTTTTCCTATGTAGCCCTGGCTTGCCTTGAACTCACAGCAGACTTCCTGCCTGAGCACCCCCCTGCCCCATGCTGGGATGACAGAAGTGATGTATTTGAAACTGTATGGAATATTGAAAAGAAGAAAGGAACTGCAGGAAGCCTTTGGGCTGCACTGGCTCCACAGCAACAGACAAAGCTCTAAACTTCCTTGAGTTACAGATGGCTGTGATGTTGGTTCGAGACTCAAACCTAGGTCCTCCAGAAGAGCAGCCCACTGAGCCATCTCTCAGGAACCAAGAAGTTATATTTCTAATATTTCAATTCTTTAAAGATGATGTGCTATGCATAGAACATAAAATGGTAACTTTTAAAATTTTTGACACAGGGTCTCATGCAGCCTAGGCTGGCCTTGAACCCCCTATGTAGTCAAAGATGACACAGAACTTTGATCCTCCTGTTTCCATCTTTAGACTGCTGGGATCACAGGCCTGTGCCACCACACCTGTTTATGCAGAGGTGGTGACTGAACCCGGGGATTTTTGCACTTCACCAAATGAGCTATATCCTCAACCAAAAATGGCAACTCTTACTTAACTAAAATGAACCACTGATGACACTGCCACTTTAGTATTTGTGACTTAATAGGAAGAAGCCCCAAGGACGCAGTGGGGGCACACACCTTTAATCCCAGCACTTGGGAGCCAGAGGCAGGCAGATCTCTCAGTTCCAGGTAAGCCTGGTCTACAGAGTGAGTTCCAGGACAGCCAGGGCTGTTA
>JAQHUG010000326.1:205929-221330 GCA_028555095.1 Dicrostonyx torquatus | reverse complement strand
CGAGAGAAAGAGCAGGTTGTCTTCTTTTTCTGAGGGGAAATGGGGTGGGGGTTAAGACAGTGTCTCACTTTGCAGTTGGGGTTGACCTTGAACCAAAATCTGAGATAAACAGACATGCCCCACCCATGTCTGAGTTCTAATAAAATAATATTCACTTTCAATGGATGATTTGTGAACAAATCATAATTAGTAACTATGAAAGATGCACTATTTCTGGGTGTGCATACACACTTGCTTTCATGACGTTTGTGACAGGATCTCAATCATGTGACCTATGCTGGTTTCAAACTCATTATCCTCCTGCCTCAGCCTCTTAAGAGCTGGGGTTATCGAGTACTTTGATTATAGGTGTGTGCCACCAGGCTCAGCTCTGGGTGCATCTTTTCAAAGGTATTTCATCCACCAGTGTGGTGGTGCACGCCTATAATCCAGTACTGTGATGGCAGCGGCAGGAAGCATCTGTGCCAGACAGGGTGAAGGAGAGTTGGTAAAACACCCTCTCTACCCCAAGAGCACCATGTTATTGCTGTCTGTTCATGCCTTTGTCTGTTTATGCACCTGTTTGAAACAGAAAGGGTTGTCACCTGGAGAAAATCATGTCTAATATAAAATAAAACTCTGAATTCTACCTAAGTATAGACTAACAATAGAGTTGCTTGCTCTCTTTAGAAGGAAAGGGGAGCACAGTGCAAAAACAAAACAATATGATATGTCTAAAGTCTAAGTAAAAAGGTAAAATCTAAGTAAAAAAAGATAAAAATAGGCATCTAAGTTCAAGTAAAATGCACACACACACACATATACACATTTGGAATGCTCTTCATAAAGGCATCCTCAATAACAGTAAGGACTGACTGGGTATTTACAGAGAAATGAGAGCTCAAAAAACATCTAGTCAATTGAAATTTATTTGGTTGGTTAATTGACTGATTGAGACAGGGTCTCACTATGCAGCCCTGGCTGGCCTGGAACTCATTATGTAGACCAGGCTAGCTCTGAACTCACAGATTTCTTACTTGCTTCTGTTTCCTGAGTGCTGGGCTTGAAGAAAAGTGTGTGCCACCATGCCCAACCCATCAACTGAAATTTAGTTTTTTACTTACATTCATTTAAAGTGTGTGTGTCTGTGTATGCATGCACATGCCAAGGCATGAGGGTGGTGGAGGACAGAGGACAACTTGAGGTTCTCTCTTTTCATCAAAGTCAGGTCCTCAGGCTTAGCAGCAAGTCCCTTTACCAACTAAAAGCCACCTTGACAGTTCTAGTCTATTTAGATTTGTGCGGCCCAGAGGTGCCCAGAGACCTCAAAAAAAAAATCTCCTAGAGAACAAATTATTATTTATTAAAATAAAATTTTAGGACAATCAGTGAGGAATCATAGCTAAATCTCCACACTTTTTAAAGGTTGAGCCTGTATTTAAATTACCAGAGGAAAAGCATATCAGATTTCATATCAGGAGGCCCTTCTGAAAAGTTAAAACACATATCTTAGCTACTGGCTGTCCAAAAAATAGTGGTTGTAATCTGTTAAAGCCCCCAGACTGAATCCAGGCTCCCCAGTCACCCTAACACACACTCCGAGGCACAGCTGTAGGTTGGTTTCGTATTGACATTCTTTTGAGGAAGTTTTGTAGGTGCCCTGTAAACAGGAAAGAGTGCAAACGACATGTGTGACCCATGACACCTCAGCCTTCCTGCCACATGTAATTTCTAAATATAATACAAAATATTTGCTCCTAATGGAGCTATTGCTCTCCTTTGTATGCCAGAAATTTCATTGACATAGTCAAAACACCAATAAGGCAACACAGTGCACAATAAAACACACTAGTTTACAGACCCTATTAGAATAGAAAGAGTTCATGTCATCAAAACAAGCCGGGATGCAATGAGATCTGAACGTAGCGTGATAGTAAGTAATGAATTTGTACTTTTAATGAAAAAATAGTGTGTGTGTGTGCACATGGGTTATGTGCATGCATGTACCTAGGGTGTTGGGGGGGCAGTTTACACATGTGTGCATATGCAAGTGGAGGCCAGAGGTCAACCTTGAGTATTTTCTTCAGTAACTGATTCAGCCAGAGTAGCTGAACAGAAAGTCTGGGGTCCTCCAGTCTTCACTTCCCCAGCACTGGGATTTTACGATTTTATCATTACACCCAGCTATCACCTGGGTGCGAGGGGATCCCAAGTCCTCACACTTATGTAGCAAGCACTTTTTACCTTGCCAGCTTATACAAGCTTCTTTTTGTCTTTGTTTATTTTTGACAGAAGGGTTCCTGGAATCCAACCTTTGAAGTCACTGTGTAGCCAAGAATGACCTAGAATTCTCATTTCTCCCCCAGTCTCTGCCCCAAGTGCTTGGGTTGATGGCATGCACCATGTGCCCAGCTTTATCTGTGTTTTTGAGACTGGTTCTCACTGTATGATCGGGTGTAGAAATAATTATTCTCCTGCTTCAGACTTTGGAATTCAGAGATTACAGTTGTGCACCAGTGTCTGGCCATATATGGCAAACAGACAGAACTGAGAGAAACCAAGCGTCCAACACAGGAGGACCCAGGTGGAGTCACACATCTTTTTATTGTCACTGGGAAGACATGTCCCATATGCCGATTCTTCCTGCCCACTTCAAATAGCCCTCCTCTTATGTGACTGCTGCCCACTAAAGCACTGTATTTAAAGTAGGATATAATAAAATAGCCAATAAGATGACTAGGGTCTCCAGAAAACATTGTTCCAGATGGTCTTAGAAAGGTGTTGCCTGAAGGTCAGGGCATTTTTATAGTACTATTTTGCCTAACCTCCTTTTTTCTTTTTCTTTTCGGAGACAGAATTTTACTATACACGAAGCCTTGGCTGGCCTGGAATTCAAAATGTAGACTATGATGATCTTAAACTCAAAGAGATCCAACTGCCTCTGCCTCCCTAGTTCTAGGATTAAAGGTGCACACTACCACACCCAGCCCTAGTCCAACTTCTAAACATAACTCATAGATGCTGGGTAGTATGAGTGACAGATGGATCCAACTCACAGTGCTTCCTGTCTCCTGGAAAATATGTTTATCATCTCAAATGTCCTTATAATATTTCTATCATTGATTAGGTTAGCAACCCTTAAAGTATGGTCTGTGAATTTTTTGCAGAAGGCCAAGCAGCTTTCAGAACATGGTTTGATTGCTCCTGTTACTCTTGCTACATGCTCTGAATGTGTAAGGGCAACACGTGCTGACACGCTAGGGCCTAACAGATCTGTGTTCCTCCTCGCTGCATACTCTGAGCGGCAGAAATTGCATTTTTGTTTTTCTCTGAATTTTTGAGGCAGGGTCTTCCTATATAGCTCTGGTTGGCCTCAAGACTACATTAGCCCTGAATCTGTAGTAATCCTCCTGCCTCTGCTTCTTAAATTGCAGAATCACTGGAGGGTGACACAATGTCCCTATTAAGAACGTTCTTGGCAGAGCAAATGAATCTCTGTGAGTTCAAGGACAGCCTGGTTTACAAAGTGAGACTGTTTCAAAAACCCAAAACCAAACAAATAAACAAACTGTTCTTGATGGGTCTGGGGATGAAGCTCAGTTGGTAGAGCACATTTAATCCTTAGCACTAAAATGCTAGCCAGGCACTGTGTTGAATACCCATAAACCCAACCCTCAGGAGGCTGAAGTATGAGGACTGTGATTTCTAGGAGAGCCTGGGCTCTCCAAGACTGCTAAAAGAAGGCTGGGGTCCAAGGGAGAGCAAGAAGGAAAGACAATGGGAGGAGGACACAACACAGAGGCAGACAGAGAAGATACAGAGAGACAGAGAGAAAGACAAACAGCCACACATAGAGAAATAAAACATTTGAAGCAACAAACATGGCAAATTTTATTAACTCTTGACCCTCAGGATTATATTCTTGTAACTAACAGGAAGTGTGTCAACACTTGTGAGCACCTTAAGTGTACCTGAAGCACATCTCGGGAGCAGTACTTGTGTGTACTGAATTATTTGCTCTGTTCAAAGGGCTTCATTTTGTTCAACAATCAACTGAAACCAACAACAGCGATGACACTCAGTGTATTCCAGACATTTCCTCAAAAAGAACAAAGTAGATTTTTCACTTCAAAGACAACAACTGACAGTATTTGTGATAAAATTTGAATTTTCAATTGAAAATCAGAAAGCTAGGTAGGCTGTGTCTACAGGAGAAAACCTACAGTTTTCTAGTACTTATGAAGATGGTTAAGGGCTGGGTGGGTAGCACAGTGGCAGGTGAGCTTAGTGTGCAGGAGGCACCAAAAACCCAAACCCAACCAAACCAACAGCTTCTGATTAAATCAGTGATGTTACTAACAAACTGAATTTTTTCCAATGTATTATGTATTAATAACTCAGTAAGCCTGTATTTCCTAGTGAAGTCAGAAAACTATGGTGCTATAGAAAAGGCAAAATGGCTAGTGGACGTTAATGCAATAGAGTATAATATGTTCATTGAAGAAGCTGGTGAGATGGCCACTTGCTGTTCTTGCAGAGGACTGAGTTGGGTTCCCAGCATCCAGACTGAATGACCCACAACCACTCCAGTTCCAAGGGATCCAACACTCTCTTCTGATCTCTGTGAGAACTGTGCAAATGAGGAACACAAGCAGGCAAACACATATACACATAAATTAAAATAAGGTCAGAGTGGTGCACACCTTTAATCCGAGCACTTGGGAGGCAAAGGCAGGCAGATCTCTGTGAGTCTGAGGCCAGCTGGTCTACACAGCAAGTTCCAGGACACCCAGGGCCACATGGTGAGACCCTGACACAAACAAAATAAAACAAAACCCGCAGTAATAAGTAAAAACATTTTAAAAATGTCAATTGCTTTGGTTTCAGACTCAGAAACTTTTGGTGGCAGCGTCAAAACAAAGCAAAAGGTCACTAAAATATTCTTCCCTTTTCCAACGGTCTATGTATGGGACTGAATTTTCTTCATATAATTGAACCAAAACCTGCAATATAATTTTTGTTTGTTTGTTTTTCTAAGACAGGTCTCATATATTTCAGGCTGGCCTTGAAGTCATGATGTACCCAAGGCTCATCTCTATCTCCCCATGTTGGGACTATAGTCATTGGCTACCATGTCTGACAACAATGCAATATATTTAAAAAAGAAGTAAATATAAAAATCTAGTCATCTTCTACTAAACTGGAAATTAAAGAGATTTGCAAATATGTAAAAAGGGTGTCTCTTTTGTCTTGATAACACATCATCCTATCATGTACTGGGTTTATTATTAACTAGTAAGTCTTTTGGAACAACTTATTTTAATTTAAAAAAAGATTTATTTATTTATTTTATATATATATATAGTGTTCTGCCTGCATGTATGCCTGCATGCCAGAAGAGAGTGCCAGACAGATGGTTGTGAGCCACCATGTGGTTGCTGGGAATTGAACTCAGGACCTCTGGAAGAGTAGCCAGTGCTCTTATCTGCTGAGCTATCTTTTTATTTTAATTTTTAATGTTATAAATATAGATATATAGCTGGGTATGTCGGTACATACCTATAATTCCAGCACTCAGAAGGCTGAGGCAGAGGATAATGCATACAAGGTTATCCTGGACTATATAGTAAGACTCTATTTCAGATAGACAGACAGACAGACAGATAGGGTTGTGATTTGAATAGGAATGGCTCCTGTGGGCTCAGAGATTTGAATGCTTGGTTATTAGGGAATGAAGCTACTTGACAGAGTTTAGGAGGTATGGCTTTGCTGGAGTAGGCATGGTCTTGTTGGAGGAAGTGTGTCACTATGGGGGTGGACTTTGGGGCTTCAAATGTTCAAGCCAGTCACAGAGTCAGTCAGTCTCTCTCTCTTTTCCTGCTGCCTGCCCATCTAGATGTGGAATTCTCAGCTAAATGTTGTTCTTTAAAAGTTTCATGGTCATGGTGTCTCTTCACAGCAATAGAACACTGACTAAGCCAGACACATAGATTAAAAAAAAAAAAAAGAGGCCATTTGGAGCCCTTAATAAATTTTAAGAACTCAGAGCTCAGAGTGTGAAGGCACTTGTCTACAAGCCTGCCAACTTGAGTTTGGTGCCTGGGACCCATATGGTAGAAGAAGAGAACCAAATTCTAGAAGTTGTCCCGACCTCCACACTGACATCATGGAATGTATGCCCCTCACAATACACATAATAAATAAAGGAATGTAATAAAGAATTCCAAAATAAATATAGAAGGATTGTCAGACTATTTTATGAGCAGCCTGTGTCTATAAAGGAAATGCACACACCAATGTGGAAAAGGCTCCAGAGCAGATACATACAGTACTGTCAGGCAGATCTTTATCCATAGTAGGACTGCAATATCAAGAAAATCACAGCTTTGAGCTTTGATTTTCAACATTCCATAACATGGGATCAACTTAGCAACATCAGGAGCGTTACTATAAGGAACATCAAGTATATACTACGATGTTGAAAATATTATCATTAACATATTTATATATTAAGCTATCATGTTGTCACAAATGATCAATGTCTTTAGATTTTTTTCTGCTTATAGAGTAGAAAATTAAAACTATATAATGCATAGAGGTCTTGAGGGAATGAAGAAATGGCTCAGCAATTAAACGAATCTCCTGTTCCTGCCGAGGACCCAAGTTCAGATCCTAGTACCCACATAGAATGGCTCACAACCTGTTGCAACTCCAGCTCCAAGGAGTCCAAATGTAAATTATATTTATTAATTGATTTGTGTGTGGGCAGGGCACAGCCATTGGGTGCATGTGGAGGTCAGAGGATAACTTTTGGGAGTCCATTCTTCTCTTCAATTATGTGGGTCCAAGGTTTGAAATCAGGTTGTCAGCCTTTACTACTGAGCCATCTCACTGGGCCATGGATTTTTTTTTCTTGCATGAATAGTATCTATTGAGCTTGCTCTTTCTGTCTCTGTGTGTGGCAGGGTGGAAGGATGGGGCCTTCCACAGCCCAGGGAAACCTTAAACTTGCTATGCAGCTGAAGGCGACCCTGAACTTTTGTTCATAGTTGTCGGGACTTTGGGTCATACAGCTGTTTGCATTCTACTTCGTCATGCCATGCAGCTCACCCACTCTTGTGCGTGGATTTTCAGTTTGCAAATGCACAATGCTCTGAATCACTACAACACACTGAAATTATCTCAGATATGAGTGGTTTATAATCTCATTTTGTTGATCATCTTTCACGTCCAGTTTAAAAATAAATTCCTGAAGAGCACAAATAAGCACGTTTATCATCTGAATACCATTCTTAAAATTTAAAGACAACCAACTTGTTATTGGTGTTAGGAACTCTTAACAACGAAGTTCACGAATTATACTTCAGCATAAAGTCCGACAAAAACAAAAGCATAATAAACACTGCTTGCTCAAAGTCTAGCCTGGGCTTAGCATACAAGAAATGCAGAGGTTCTGCAAGACTGTTTCCCTAAATCCCCTCCTCACTGCAGCAAAAATGATCCAGGCTGCGTTTACTGGAAGACATGAGGAAGTGTGATTATGGAAAGGAGGTTGGTAGCAAGTTCCCATCACAAAGCTCCACCAATGTTAGTAGGGTCATTCTTAAGGCCCTCATGTCACCTTCTGTCTCTTCTCAACCTGATACCAGCTAGGAAGCTTTTGAAAGGAAAGATTACCGTGGGGGTGTCCACAGTCAGGAATGACTCGATGTGGGAGGAGACTGAGAGCATTCAACAGGCAACTGACTGCATGTCAGCTGCCACGACTCTAAAGACGGACTTACTTAAAATGACTTAAACAACAGACTAAAGCTCAGAAGAAGACAGCCCGGAGTCGGAATTAAATACTGGAAAATAAGCTTCTCTCCTCTAATCCTCCCCATGGCACCACCCCGAAATGGGCAGTTCCTCACTGATGGGGAACTAACCTGCTAAGGGGTGGAGCTGGAGCAGTTTGGGGAGCATGGTCTAAATCTGTTTGTTGCTCTCTACATTACAGAGCTCAGATCTAGGAATTACACATTTTCTGTGATTAATAAAATTAGATGAAATGTAGTGCGTTTTGGATTGGCTCAGTGGGTAGAAGTATTTGCCATACAGGCCTGACAACTGGAGTTCAATCCCTGGAACCCACAGTGGAAGGAGAGAACTGAACACACAACCTGCATGTGTGCAATATGGCATGTGTGTGCCTGGGTCCTCTCTCTCCATCTGCCTCCTCCACAGTGACCTGATTTGGAGCATATGAAAAACAAAAAAGAATTAGGATGTACAACACTTAAGAAAAAATGTAGAGAGTAACAAAGCACAGGGTTCTGCAGCATGAATTTCTAACTAGAAAAATCTCAATTATTGTTCCTCCTTGGGAATCCTATGATGACAACAAGAAAAGATGATCATGTGACCAACCATGTCACATCACAGGTAATGTGCTATATGGGTAGAGCAGACACAGTTCCTTGGCTACTTATATGACTAACATTTTGAACGCCTGCAGCAATCCTAAAATGTGGGTGCTATCATCCACACCATTTTACAGAAAATGCAGTGACTGCTTGACGTTGCTAACCCAGGCAAAGGCTCCGAGCTCAAGCTTCACAAGAAAACACACCAGTGATTCTCACCACAAGTTGAGTTTCTTACCTCTGGCTTGCTGAGGCTAGATGAAACCAAGGAACCGGAGCCCACGTCCAAATCCCACTGCTTTTTACCATGATTCTCAGGATCCAGGGCAGCAATTCTTCCATCTAAAGTGCTGATAATTACTAAGGATCTGTAAATGAAAAATAAAGAGAACAAACTTTGGAAAGCAATCTAAGACAATGTGCACTTACCCTCTCACGTGAAAGGAAAGTAGTCAGTAGTCCCATCAGTAAGAAGAGGGAGACCACTGCCCCTCAGTCTTTAAGGTCTTGTCACCTGTCTCTACAGCAAAACACTAACTTCACTACGCCCTCTATCTGCTCAAGTCTCCCATGAAAAGCCCTAAATTTCTAAGTCTCCCCTCCTCCACATCCTCATCACCATGAAGATCTCAACATCCCTGGCTGTCCTCTCCTCCTCTCTTTCCCCACCTCCTGAGATCCATTTGCAACACATTCCTCCCCAAACTTTTGTGTATGGTGTGTGTGTGTGTGAATCCCAGCGGTCTTCCTGTCTCTGCTTCCCCAGGGCTGGGATTACAGTAGTGTACCAAGACACCCAGTTTTCGCCTGGGCCCTCATGCTTATGCAGCAAGCATTTACCCAAATGAGCTCTGACCCAGGCTTTCTTTCCAAATTTTCACTCTGCTGCTTGCTTTTCTAGAACTTTCCCTAAGAACACTTTCCCTACTGAAGAGAAGACATCCTCCTACACGACTCTTGACTACCAGGTTTTTATCTCCTTGCTACTTCTGGCTCATTTCCTCCTTCTTCTCCCTCAAAATTCTTGGGATGAGACTGTTCCACCCATCACCCCTCCTATGGTCCTGCGCTGACCTCTATTCCTTCAAGAGTTTAGCTGCTGGGGACTCACTATCCCACATTTCTTCTGCTCAGTTCTCTGGGTTTTTACTGTGTCTACCTTGGCCGGCTTCTCCTGTCAGATCCCTGAGTCTGTCAGGACCATCTCATCCCAGGCCTAGGTCTTCTCTTTACCGTTCACTTCCTCTTCTTTGATTCCAACAAACCTCTGACCCCGCCAGAAGGTGTAAGTCACTGACCCTACAACCCTTACTACCATCTTGCCCTCACCATCTCTTATTTACAACTGCGAGAAAAACATTGTTGTTTCTAGCCTCCCAGCCTAAGGCAGCCTGAATACACAAGACTAGGATTCCAATCTCCTATAATTCCCAATGTAAAATCAGAACCAGCTAGCTAGTCCTGGTAGATGTTCTCAGCATCTGGGAGGTTGAGGCAGAAAAATTAAGACCTTCAGGCCAACTTGGGCTACACAGAAAGACCCTGTCTCATAGGCCCCTCTTGAAAAACCCCAAAAAGTCCAAATACTAAACACTCTTAGTTCTAGCCTCTAATCCCTTTCTTGTGTCTTTCTAACAAAACTCCCATGTACCAAAGCAGTTCTCTCTGGAGTCACTACTGACCTCACAATGACAAATACTCAAGGCCAAGTAGACTCTTGCACTTTGGGAAACATATCGAAACAGAGTTTCTTTGGAACCTGTCCTGGAACTAGCTCTTGTAGACCAGAACTCACAGAGATCTGCCTGCCTCTGCCTCCCAAGTACAGTGCTGGGATTAAAAGTGTGTGCCACCCCCACCTGGCTGGGAAACATACTCTTTATGTAGTTTCTAAGATACCATACTTTCCTGATTTATGCACTCATTTATTTATTTTTCCAGAGCCAGCCCCCTATCTATCTATCTATCTATCTATCTATCTATCTATCTATCTATCTATCTATCTATCTACACACACACACACAGAGCCCTGGCAGTCCAGGATGCCATTATGTAGACTAGGCTCAAACACCATTCCTAGATATTTTTCTAATATTCTTTTCCCTGAAACAGAGACTACTGCAAAAGACCACAATCAATTAAATGCAGAAGACAATAGATCATGAGATCATGTGGTACCCAGTCCAACTACTACATCTACAGTATAACTCCTAAGGCTCAGGGATCATTTCAGAAGAGGCAGTGGAAAGTTTGTAAGAATCAGAGGAAGAGGAAGTCTGCTGTGAGACTGTGTCTCCTAGAAATGTCAGAGACACTACATCCCTGTATTTTCATTAAGATGGCTGTCCAAACCTGAACAATAACACCACCAATGGACATGGTAACTTTGGAAGGGTGAAAGGTCGTAGGGCCTCAACCCTAAATAAAAAACTAGCAGCACTAGGGAATGCTGAGAGTGAGAGAAAGTCTTCCTCAGGGAAAGGGGCTACCCCATCCCTCGCAATTGACTATCTAATACCAAGTGGTCAGTCCTGAAACATAGAAGTAACTTTCTATGGACTGGACAGGTTGTATTTATATATTTAAGAGAGAGAGAGAGAACAATTAAAGAAAAAAGGCCATGAATTTGAGAGAAGGGAGGTGCGTGAGAATGATTGGAGGGAGGAAAGGGAATAGGGAGATTATGTAATTATATTTTAATTTTGAAAATAAAAAATACTATAACAATAATTTTTTTCACTCAATTCTACAATCTTCTTTCTCAGTTCCATTTTCTGGTTCCTCTTCATCTTTCTTGCCTCTTAAAATAGTCTCTCTTATGTTTAACTATCTTGGTGAGCTCAGCCAGTCTCACTGCTTTAAACACACCTCTGTGCTGGAAATTCCAAACTTCTGTCTCTTGCTCTAGGCCTCTCCCCTGAGGTCTGGACACACATGACTGAATACTATCATAAAGTTCCTAGCAGGCTTCTTGGCATAACAAAGTTGACATGTCCAAAGTCAAGACTACCCTGAGAATCCCTCAAATGTTCAAACAGTATAATTTTTCTTTCTTTCTTTGCATAGGACATATGTCCCAGAAACACAGCAGACTGTAAATTTCATACTGGATGAAAGAAAGAGTTGAACACCGGTTTCAACTGAACTGGTTTCAACACCTAGTTAAACACCAGGAATTTGCTGGGCTTATTTTCCTACTTTTAAAGACCACACAGGAGTCAGGGGTGAGGACTCAGCTGGTAAAGGTGCTTGATGCTGAGCACAACAGCCTGAGTTTGATTCCTTGGTAGACGTGGGGAATTAGCTCCTGAAGGTTGTCCACTGATCTTCAAATGTGTGTGCTGAAGCACACATAGCAGGAGCACAAACATGCATGCAAAACAAACAATAAATAAAATTCACATCTTTTAAAAAGACCACACAGACCAAGCAGTGGTGGCATAAGCTTTTAATCCCGGGACTCAGGAGGCAGAGGCAGGAGAATCTCTGCGAGTTCAAGGACAACAGGCTCTAAAGCTACAGAGAAACCCTGTCTCAAAGAAAAAAAAGAAAGAAAGAAAAGACCACACAGATTCCAACTATGCATCGTTATGTTCCTGGTTAGGATTAGAAGGCACAATTGCGCTCCTTACATTGCATCTGATGTATAATATGCACAAAGTAAAGCTATAAGTTAATCAAGGAAATAAATTCATATAAACTTATTTGAAGTCTCTCAAAGCACAATTTGTGAGGTGTTGTGGTAAACCCCATGATCGCAGCACTCAGGAGACAGGAGGATCTCCAGCAAACCAGCCTGGGCAACATGCCAAATTTAAGGCCAGCCTGGACTACATAGTAAAACCCTGTCTTAAAAAAAAAACAAAAAACAAAAAACCCATAAAATAAATTGCCAAAATATGCATTACTTTTCTTGTTTTGGGCTTTAAAGTAGTAACCCTTTATCTTACTTGTGAAAATAAAAATTTTGTCACATAACTTTAGTTGACAAACTGAAAAAAAAAAAGACCAGCCCAATTCCTTTGAAACTTTCTATCTGTTGCTGGAGCTGGTCTGAGGTCAAGAGATTCTCACCCCCAGCTCTGCCGAGTGTTAAAAAATAAAACAAAACAAATGCTCTAAAATCCTCACCTCTTGTGCTACAGGCCAGGGTGTATGACAAGTTGGCAGTAACAGACTCAAGAGTGTTCACTTTGGCTCCTTCCTATCGCATCTCAAGGGAAGGGTCCCCCGTGCCATAGCTGGAATCAGCAGGACAATGCAGACCTGAGGTTCTGTAGCTCATCTAATTACTGACAGAGATGGATGCTCACTGCCACTGACTGGGAAAGCAGCATGAAGCCAGACTCTGCTGAAAACCCAAGAGGTCCAACTGACTACAGGAATAACAGAAGGAGAGAGGTGCCACGGGCATCAGAACAGAGAGATGAAAAGAGGGCCAACAGAAAGGCATTTATCTCCCCATGAATGCACTATTTCAAACAAGATGAAAACCCTGAATTTATTCAAGGATCAAAGAATTCACAGGTAGGGCCTGGAAGTCAGACCTGGTACAAATCTCCACGGCTCTGCCTTGAATCTCTTCAAAGTTCACTCAGTTGGGGTTTTTATAATTTTTTATTTATGTATTTATTTTGCAATGTGTATGTATTTCATGCCTAAAGGGGACAGCTGGTGTCTTCCTCAGTTTCACTCAATTTTATTTAAAGATTTTTTTTGTTTTTTAAATAAGATTTATTTTTAGCTGGGCTTGGTGGTGCATACCTTTAATCCCAGCACTTGGGAGGCAGGCAGATTTCTGTTGAGTTCCAGGCCAGCAAAGGCTATATAGAGACCCAGACTCCCCCCCATACACACCAATTTCTGGCCCCCACAAACCTTTTATTTTCATTTATATGTAGTATGTGCATGTGTATATTCTACATGTGTAGGTCATGTTTGCAGGTGCTTGTGAAGTCAAAAGAAGGTGTTGGGTCTCCTGGAGCTGGAGTTACTGGCAATTGTGAGCTGCCTGACATAGGAGCTGGGAACCAAATTCGGGTCCTCTGGAAGAGCAGCAAGTAGTCTTGAATGCTGAGCCGTTTTTCCTGCAGCTCTACTTTATTCATTGAGACAGAATCTCTTTTGGAACCCAGAGCTTGCCAATTCCCTCTAGTCTAGTTAGTCAGTTTGCTGAGGGGGGAGGAGGGGAGGAATTTTGAGCAGCAAGTACCTTATCCGCTGGGCCATCTCCCAGCCCCTTGCCTTGGTTTTAATAGATAAAATGGAGCCATTTCACTTAGCTTAATATAACCCAAATTGTCTGTAATATGTAAAATTATTACAAACTATTAAAGGCTCACAAGACAATGAATCATGACATGCCGGGTGAATTTCATGCTAAGCTCAACTGTGCCAACTGATTTGCAACAGAGGAGGCAAAGTGATGTGGGATTCCCCTCTGTATGCTAGGAATATGCTTTATTACCACTGCTTAATAAGGAAGCTACTTTGGCCTATGGCAGGGCAGAATATAGCTAGGAGGCAAAACTAAACTGAATGCAGGGAGAAAGAAGGCGGAGTTAGGGAGACACCATGTAGCTGCTGAAGGAGAAAGATGCCAGAACCTTACCGGCAAACCACAAACCTTACGGTAAAATATGAAATAATACAAATGGGTTAATTTAAGATATAAGAGCTAGCTAGGAATATGCCTAAGCCATTGGCCAAACGGCATTGTAATTAATACAGTTTCTATGTGATTATTTGGGTCCGGACAGCCAAGAACAAAAAAGCAGTCTCCATTTATAGCAAAGAATTCACGACTCATTAGAACATGATTTGTAACCACTTCTGCAAGCCCTAGGTCCTTAGTGTACCAGAGCATCTGTTCGGGTTCCCAGCAAGTACCACTTCAACCCTTTCCAGCTACTGCAGGAAGAGTTTCAGTGATGTACCCCCTTTACAAGTGTCCCACAGACTCTCTCCTGCCATTCCCACATCTCTTTCCAGCAGGCACTTTCTCTGTTTGTACTGCATGTTCTTCCTGAAAAGCCAAGGCCCAGTTTTCTCTCTTGGGAAAATGACAGCCCTGAACAAACCCATGTGGTATCTGCAGTTCACCATCCCTTTTACAACAACTCAGCAGGCAGGTTCTTATCAGGATGTCACCTTCAGAAAGTTAAAGCTCTCACCCAGTTTTCCCTCCCTCTTCTTCCTCTCTTTACACTATATCCTAATATGTAATACGGACCTCACCCCACCTATTCTCTCATCCTCTTGACATTAAGATCATTTTCATCAAAACATTTGTAAAAGCCTGATATCTTTTCTGGCCTCAGGACCATTTCTTCCCTTTTCTGATGAGTCAGAGTCCACAGTAGAGCTGGAACTAACTTCTGCTGTGCCCACTGCTTTGTAAGGAACATAACACTTTCACAAATTACCTGCTGTGTACTTTGCCAACCTCATTTTCTGTCTCTGCTGCCAAACTAATCCCTTCTCCTCACACCTTTCAACCCATGACAACACCCCCCCCAGGGGTTTCCAGCCTTTACATCAAGGTTCCTTTGTTCATTCAATTATCACCCTGTCTTCAAACATTTCATTTGCCAAGTGCTTAATACGCCAATAATTTTTTTTACATTTATTTTGTTTGTATTGGGGGAGCATACATGTGCCACAACCTGAATTGTGAATGTCAGAAGACAATGTAGAGGAGTTGGTGCTCTCATTTCACAAGTGGTCCCAGGGATGGAGATCATGTTATCAGGGTTGGTGGCAAGCTCCTCAGCCTGTTGACCCATCTTGGTCGTCTACATTGCCCAACTTTAAAGAAAATATTTAAAACTAGCCTAAATAGTCATGGTTTCTGGAAAGAAAGAAGTATTATCAAAGGTTTAACAGAATTTGAGCTCAAAGCACGAAGTTCACTCTTTTATGTTTGTTTGTTGAGATGGGATATTTTATAGCCTCAGATACACTGTGCATGTAGCAGAGGATGACCCTGAAGACCTCAGATACACTGTGCATGCAGCA
>JAQHUG010000326.1:192620-202765 GCA_028555095.1 Dicrostonyx torquatus | reverse complement strand
TCCCAGCAACCACATAGTGGCTCACAACCATCTGTAATGAGATCTGGTGCCTTCTTCTGGCCTGCAGGCATATATGTAGGCAGAGTATTGCATACATAATATATATCTTAAAAAAAAAGAACAGCTAGGCTTCTAATAAAAACAAATATAATACCTAAAACAACTATGCTTAACTGGTTTTATATATCAGCTAGACCTTGAGGAAGCTTAAGTAAATCAACATGTAACACAAGAGTGACAGAGTCCTTTATAAGACAGAAACTTTTCCTAGGCAAGATATGATGCCTCATGCCTATAATCCTAGCACAGGGGAGTCTGGAGGATCATGAGCTTGAGGCCAGCCTGGGCTATATTGTAACACTCTGTCTAAACATCAACAACAACGAAAGAACCCAGCATTTAGGTGGTGGAGGCCAGAGGAACAGGAGTTCAAAATCAGCCTGGGCTACATGAGGTAAAATAAAAAAGTATCTCTAATTTATACAATTAAGCAATTTTACTCAAAATGGTTACTCACAAATAGAACAGGGATTTAAAAACACTACTTATCTAATTTTCTCCCTTACATTTACCCGGTAAACTTGTTTGTTTGCTCTCTTGCTTTTGATGTTCCCAATTAAGCCCTGGACCTCACTCATTTGTCTATCACAGAGCTACACCCAGGGTCCCTCAAAGTGTTTTTAGAACAATTTATATAAACAGCCACTTTCACTAAAAAGAAAAGGAAAGAGGCAGGTGGGGACTTCAGGTAATTGGTGCTAAAGAGCCAAGTTCTAACTACTGTCCCACAGCAACTGACAGACAGTCCCTTTTGTAAAATGAACACACAGAGCTGGGTTCAAATGAAGACTAGACTAGTACCTGTCACAGAGTACTAGGCATCAATGAAGTTGAAGGCAATTGTAGAGAGAAAAGACAGTCCACGTATGTTTAGTTTGGCTAGTTATATGTAAATTCTTCTTTAAATGTGATTTTGGTTAACCTCCAGAGTCTGGAGTGGGAAAAGTGAACATTGACAGGCCTACATGATTGACAATGTTCTCTTTCAACACAGTAGTCAGAGATACTATTTATTAATGGCCTAAAGGGGATTTAAAACAACAAACAAAATACTATGATTATGAATTTGAAAATCTAAGGAAGGCCAGATTTCTGCACCTTTGCTTCCTATCCAGTCAGATTCAAAAGAAAAATAAAGAGGAATTAAATCATCTTACATTTGCAAAATATTTGATGTTATCTCATTTAATTCAAAAACTTCCCTTAGCAGGTGAAGAGTGTACAGTAACACTTGTATTAGGAAGTAGGGAGAATAAGCAACACAAAAGGAAATATACTTTGCAATGACTGTGACAATCAAGATTAAATTAGTTCCTTATAACTTCTGAACGTCTTTGGTGTGAAATGACCAACCCCCTGCAGGAAACAAGTAACTCTCTGCAGGCCCAACCCACTGCAGGAACCAAGCAACACTGTAGGCCCAACCCACTTCAGGGACCAAGTAACACTTGGCAATTCATTACAGGTTAGAATTAGAGCTGGTAATATAAACTCTGCCAGTGTCCATAAAATTCAACAGTTAAGTGTGTGATTGAGATGATCTTCCCAATTTTCTTTCTCTCTTTCTCTCTCTCTCTCTCTCTCTCTGGGGGGCATATCATTTATCAGTCTAAAGCTTAGAAGAAAACTTTGGGAGACTGCTACTAGAAAAACAAGTGTACATTTTTGGGGAAAAAAGAATATGTATCCAGTCAGTCACATGCCTAAGATGCAGAGTGAACATGTCGAGTGCCATGGGTAAAGATGAACGCCTGTCAAAGGGGAAAATGAATCTCAGTAGGTCCTGTCTTGCTACGCATCAAAAGACAAGGCACAAAAACACAGCCCACCTCCCCCTGTTCTGCAAGTGCCAGAGTTCTTCACAGCTGTCTGCAATCAACGCTTGGTTAATTCAGCTCTGTCCCAGACCTCCCCTTGAAACAAACAGGATATCACTCTATTATTATGGAACTGATGCTTTCAGACTATTTTTTAACTTGTAAATAGGACTTAGAAAAAACCTTTTCTTTAACTTTGAATATGTATCTCCATATTGGTGACCCAACTCACCCACGGCTTCTCACTCATTCACACTATGCTAACTTCACACTACTGTGCAGTCCTATCGGCCAGAGATCACACACTCTCCTCCAGGAGGATGTCTTCTAGTTTCACTCTTGTTTATGAGTAAGGAAGAAAGTGGTCCTGCATTCTGTAATCCAGAACTCACAGCAATCCTCCCACCTCTGCCTCCCAGGTGCTGCGATGATAAGCAAGAGCCACCTCAAATAAAGAGCCACCTTTACTCCTTTCATTTTTTTAAATTAATTTTTATTTTAAAAAACCGATCTTTTCTCATTTTACATGCCTATCCCAGTTCCCATTCCCACCTCTCTTCCCTCTCCCCTCACCTTCCCCTCCTCCCAGCTCCCATCCACTCCTCAGAGAGGGTAGGGCTTCCCTTGGGGAGTCAACACAGTCTGACACATCACTTTGAGGCAGGACCAAAGCCTTCCCCCCTACATTTAGGCTGAGTAAGGTATCCCTCCAAAGAGAATGGGCTCCAAAAAGCCAGTTCAAGTACTAGCGATAAATCCTAGTCCCAATGTCAGTGGTCCCACAGTCTGCTCCAGTCAAACAACTGTCACCCACATTCAGAAGGCCTAGTTGGTCCTATGCAGGTGTTCCCTCACCCCCATCTACCCCCCCCACTATAAAGTTGGGATAGGGGAAAGGAAAGTAGAAGGAGGGGGGAGGAAAGAAGGGGAGGGAGGAGAACATGAGGGGATGGGATGGTCCAGATGGGGAAAGGACAGAAAGGGAGAGCAAGGAAAGACATAGTTTGATTGTGAGAGCCATTATGGCGCTAGCATAACACCTGGCAGCAGGGAAATTCCTAGAATTTCCACAAGGATGACCCCAGCTAAGACGCTAAGCAATACTGGAAAGGGTGCCTGAGCTGGCCTTCCCCTATAATTAGATTGGTGACTATCTTAAATGTCACCGTAGAATCTTCATCCAGCAACTCAGCAGATGCAGAGATCCACAGGTAAGCACTAGGCCAAGCTTCCGAAAACCAGTTGAAGAGAGGGAGAAGCAATAATATGAGCAAAGGGGTCAAGACCATGATGGGGATACCCACAGAAACAGACCTGAGCTAGTGGGAGCTCACTATTCCTTTCCTTTTCAACCTGTCTATACAGGCTCTCTCCTCAGAGACTGTCAGCAATGAAAGGAGGGAGTGGGGCAGAAAGAGTAGTCCTTACCCTTTTGTAATTTATTTCCCTATTGTACTTAAACTGTTAAGTGTGCTCATCTCCAAATCTTTCCAGACTCAGGCCTATACTCTACCCTAGTCAGCTGTGCTTGTCCCCCCATAAGATAAAGGCATTTCCAGGGGCTCTTCTGTCAACACTTCCTTTTTCTTATGATTGTAGCTATCTGTCCTCTATATAGTCATTCATTTCCACCTTCTTGCAGAGCCAATCTGGATGTCCTGCATCTTTGAGACATCAGGACCAACACCAAAACTTATCTCTTCTTCCTAGATTCCCTAAACCTCTTGATGTTCCTACATTTGCTGTCATCTTCGGGCCGCCAGCTCTCCATCTTTATACAGATCAAGAGAACATGAACCAGGAACTAAGACTTTGCTTCAGTTATCTCTTATATTAGTCCCATGTAATAGTATATAATACTGAACTGCAAGGATGTTCTTTTAGTATCCTTACCTCAGGTTTCTGTAAACCCTGTTGTTAAAGATTTCAGCACAACTTCTGCTCAGGCAGGCCTGCCATTTAAGATAATATTTCTCAAACTAACGTGCATTTAATCATAAGGTGATCTATTACAATACAGATGCTTAGTCAGTAGGTTGGGTGGTGCCTGACTCTGGAGGTCTAACGATATGTTTCCAAGCGATGATGTTGTTAAGGTAGGCACAGGCATACACACACATGCACGCACGCACGCATGTCTGGCAAAATGATCTCAGCATAATTTCCAGCCCCCATGCCTCTTGCTGTCTGAACTGCACTACTGTCTGCATTCTACCCATTTCCAACCCTATCCCAGCAATTTCTTGCCTGCGAACTTACCTCACCCCTTCTCCCTCCACAGTGAAAACCACAAAAGCCTTGGATCACCCATGACACTTCATTTGCATGGCTTCTCCCTGACCATTGGACCAGGGGCTACCTGCTCAACCTCGGGACTGCCAGTGAATCCTGGGCTCTGATGAGTTTAGTAAGGACCGGCTGCTGTAGGTGTGTGTTCTCCGGAAAACAAAGTATTTCCCTCTACTTCTTGCAATTTACTCTGGTAAATTACTACTTGTAATTAAATTACAGCAGCTCCAAAACGTTTATCCAAATGTTTATGGATAATCTTAGGACTCAGGTTATTTCTAGTAGTCGCTGGATACATAGATCAAGGTTCAGATACTTGTTAGAACTTAGTAACTATTACGTTATAAACTTAAAATACTTTCGAATTTAGATCTGGTTCTCCCTGTCTTGCTTTACCTAATGCTTTTATCACTTAATTTTGTTAAATAGTGCCACTTTCTCCACATGTGTTTTCTGAAAATACTTTACCATTAAAGTGTTTTATATTCCATGCTGACTTCGAAAATTACTTCAAAATTCGTCTCTTGAATTTGTATGCTTATAAGGCTAAGAAACCCAACTGAAATAAACTATGGTAACCCCCTTTAAACTATCAAAGAACTTCTGGTATGCAAGAACCTAACCAGAGCGCTTAAACTTTAGCGCGTTCAAGAGCAGTCGGGGGAGCTTGTTCAACACGCAGTTTTCAGGTTTTTACCCAGAAAAGGTCTGGTTCAGTGAAACCGGGGCGGAGCCTAGAAAACTGTCCATTAAACCAGCATCCCCCAGGGCAATTCTGCTGCAGGTGTTCCAGCAGATCTCAATTAGAGAAACGGAAAATCAAAACTCTTGACTAGGAGCCACAACGTATTTGTATTTGAAGGATACAAATCTTTTCAAAGTCCTTTCTCTAAACAGCTGTCGCAACGGCGCTGGAATAGAACGAGTCACATATTTGGGAGTGAGAGTGTAGAAAGGACCAGAAGGATGGCCAAGCCCGGAAACAATGAAAGCGAGGAAGTGGGCTTTCCTCTCTAAGCCGGGTGTTGGGTTCTCTAAGCATCCCTCATCTTCCTTTGAGGATGCTGTTGCCCTCCCACAGCCAGGACCAGACAGGCACTCTGAACGACGCAGGAAGGTGTCGCGGCTTTCTGCTTGTCCTCAGTCACTCGCATCCCTGCGAGAGGGACCCAGATCCCGGTCCGCAACCCCTCACCTGCCGCGCGGCCGCAGCTCCACGTCGTCGTCGGGCTCGGTCGCGCGTGACTCATGTTCGCCAGCGGCGGCCGGCAGCGCCTCGGCGTCCTCCACGGTCACTTCGGCCGTAGTCACCGCAGGCACCCGCGCGGCCGAAGTCGGGGCGGCCGCTGCCCCCAAGCCGAACGCCGAGTCAGCCGTCGGCGCGGGCAAGCTGTGGGCGCGCGTGGCCGCCGAGATCCCCGCCGCACAGCCCAGCAGCAGCAGCAGCAGTAGCAACAGCGCGCGCGGTCCGGCCCGGGTGGCGCGCTCCATCAGCGGCCTGCCCCACGCGCGGGCATGGAGACCCGGCCGTCGGCGCCCGCCCGTCCCGCCGCTCGGAGCCTCGGAGCACCACGAACGCGCGCCACGGACCCCGCCGCCTCCCAACTTCCCGCTGCAGCAGCAGGGCTGCCCAGCCACGTCTCAGCCACCGCCACCTGAGTGACAGCCTTGTGCGGACATCGCCCATTGAGCGAGCGGTCTGCGCTTCTGCTCTGCGATTGGCCACGCGCCCTGCCACTCCGAGCCAGGCGGGCGCATCCCCAGTTGTCAACATCATGTCTACCAATCAAATTGTAGTTTTGCGTGTGGAAGCCCTGCCCTTTTCCGGAAGCGACGACCAATGAAAAATGGCCCTTCCTAGAGTCCTCTTAACTGATTGGTGAGCCTTTCCGGTTCCCGACTGCCTTCTCTGGAACAGATTGGCCCGTCCTGTGATTGGCCCCGCCTCCCAAAGTGAGGAGCTGGAAAAAGCTTGGAGATCATTGGTGCAAGTGCATGCCCCTCAAAGGCCCGCGATAACTGCGTCTTGATTGGTTGGAAGCGGCACTTAGTACGTGGCCGATTCTGACTGTGAAGAGGACGGTCCCCAGTGAAAGGGAGAGTGGGAGTGAGTCCCTGGTGGCCGGGAGGCGGCCAACCTTAAAGGGACAGATGCTTTTGCTCTTCCCAAGCCGAATCTGTTTTGAAAGAAGAGGGGTGGGGAAGTGACCGCACAGGTCGGGTGCCCTTAGAAGTGGATGGTAGAGAAGAGAGTTCAAGAGTTGTCCCATTAGTGGCCGGCACGGTACTAAGAATTACAATTACAGCCTTGATACAGATGACAGTGACCTGTAGAACAGATAACCCAGTGCACCGTAAACGCCTCCTACCTCGTTATAAATGAGGGACCCAGGCCTCGCGCACTTAAGTGATCTGCCTACGGTCACATAGTCACAGAAACGTGACTTTATTTCTGATTGGTCTGGCATACTTTACACTGCCCTCAGGAGAAATAGAACTACAAACGGCTAAAGTGGAAAAGTCAGAACGTTTAACTAAAGCAGCTAAAATTCTCTTAAGGCAGTTGTGAACACCCTACGGCTTTCTGAGCAGGTGTGTGGGATGGTAAGAAGTTGCATCCTTTAGCAGTGGATTCAGAACAGCAACCAAAGCGCCGGGAAGATTTTTAAAGATGCTGTCAGCTTGTGTACGCTGGTGTCCATCTGCACACAAACATACTCAGATTCCTCTCAGCCCCGATTCATATAAACTCACTTCTCCCTTTAGTTCTTACCACATTCCTTTGCTTGTCTGTGCAACCAATCTAAATGCTCTTTCTTCTCCCATGTCACACACTGCTCGGCTAGTACTCCTCAATTCCACTCAAATCGCTCAGACTGGGCCTGTTTTTGATGGATCTGAAGAAGAGTCTTGTTTTCATCCCAGCTGACTTCGACTTTGGAACTCAGTCTTTCCTCTCTGAAATACTTTGTCACTTTGTTGGGCCTAAAATCCACCCAAAAAGTGGTTGGCTACTCCCATAACATTTGTGGTTCTGTTGCATATATGGACTCACAGAGACTGACAGCATGCAAAAGACCTGCACAGGCTCAAACCAGAGGACGTCCCAGGACTACCAAGGGGAAGTGGACGCAAAGTCCCACCCCTAATAGAAGCTCTTTGCAGTCCGTACCTGCTTGGGAAAGGAGAGGCGTTTTTCTCAGTGGCATCTCACTGGGTATATCAACCACACGTCAGGGCGGTCCCCATGCCTACGAGTAGTTTGTTGGGTTGGCAAAACATGCGTTGTTTTGCTTTGTTTCAGTGATTTTTGTCTTTTTTTTTCTCAGCTTGCTTGTCTGCTTTGATTTTTGGTTGCCTCTGCCCGCTCATTTTTGTTTTTGTGTTATCGAGAAAGATTGTGAAGTTGGGTGAGTAGGGTGGTGAGTTAAGTGGGAAAATACCATTAAAGTATATATTGTCTGAAAAAATTCATAATTCTAGTGTAATTTTTTACTTTATTTTTAATTATGTGTATCTGTGGGTCTCTGAATATAGGTTTGTACATGTGAATGTAGTGCCTGTAGAGGCCAGAAGAAGGCATAAGATCCCTTGGAGCTGGAGTTACAGGGGTCTGAGCTGATTGATGTGAATGCGCAGGAGAAGTACATAACCATGTAAACACTTAGAAATTTCTCCAGGCCTTCTTTTTATTCTTGGAAACACTTCAGCCATACTGGATTAGAGTTCCACACTAGGGCTTCATTTTAACTAATCACCACTTGGAAGATTTTATCTCCAAATTATATTTTGGGATACTATGGGTTAGGATTACAACATACAGATTTGGGGGTGGGGCATAGTTCAGTACATAACATCTGGGTACCAGCAGATGTGTTCTTTCACTTTCTTCAAAGTTTTTTACCTTCCCAATTAGGTCTCCTGTCCACCTTATTTAAAACAGAAGCACTGATGACCTTACTTCCTGTTTTTTCTGCTTTATTTCTCTCAGACTTTAAATGCTACAATACTATTTTTTATCTGTGTTGCCTGTGTAACTCTACTTGTATGCAAGGTCTTTGATCATTTGCTCATGGATGCATTTTGACGTGCCTGACAAAGCTCAGGTGGCTAGTTAGCATTTAATGAATATGTATTGGATGGATAAACAAATACTTCTGGTTGGAAAAAAAGAAACAAATGGCTAGAAAGAGAGTCCTGTTGCTACGGATGGAGGAAGCTGGAAGCAGAATTCTAGATGTCTGAACACAGGAGCAGCCCTGCTTTCCGTTTTGAATTCAGAGATTAGGATGCATCCCTGGAGAATAAATTATTTTGAAACATACAGAAAGAAAAAAAAAGCTCAAACAAGTTGAGTAGTTATTCACTCAGAAACCACAAGTGATAGATTAGAATACATGATATGAGGAAGTTGCCAGAAAATTAGCATCATATAAAAATGATTCTTAGCAACTTGTAACAGCCTATTTTAAATTAGCTGCTGCATGTATTATTGAAAAGAGTCTTAACGATTTTGTAAATTTTTCACAAAGTGATCATGGCATGGAGAAGGCTATTAATGTAAGCTAATTAATTGGGAGTCTGCTTGCTATCTGTAAATTATGTACATGTTTTGTTCTTGAATTTCTTTCTTGAGAAGTTATGGAGTATCTCATGGCACCTGCATGCAGTAATTAATAAGAATGTGACCAAAATAGTCATAGTCCTTGTTCTTCTGAAGCTTAACAACTATCCAGGTAGGGAGACAGACACTAATGACTGTGCTTCATTTATTTACAAAAACAAGGATAAGTGCTCAGATGGATTAAAAAAAAAAAGCCATAAAAGAACAGTGATGGAAAAGGCTAATAAGGATCATTTCCTTTACTCAGGAAAATGACAAGCAAATATTTCCACTTTGGAAAAAGAAAACAGTCATGACTCAGAAGCAGCTGACTGGACTAATAACTTGAAGGGCAGAAGAGGAAGCCTGTCAGCTTTCGGACAGGATATCATCATAGTGATAGATAGAGGCATTGAACCTGGGTCTGAGTGTCTTGGGGAAGTGGGGACTAGGCATGACAGCTGGTCAGGGAGTCCAGGCCAGGAAAAGGCACCTGGCACTGAAGTGGCCTGAGCCAGGGCTGCTCTGAACAATTAAGATCAGAAACAAGCTTGGTCTAGAGGGTCTGTGACATGGATCTGAGATTTAGAAACTGCCGACTCAGTCCTTTAAAGGAGAGAGAGGAGTCTGAGTCTTTGACATCATGTCTGGGTATAAATAACAAGAGCCATTCAAGCAGTGACTAAGTAGGGGGGTTATTGTCCTCTACACCACAATAGTCCCACAACGATATGTAGTCTTTCTTTCCCCTCCTTCCTGCATGACATCCTGCTTGTCACCTCAATCTCTGGATGGCAACTCCAGCACCAATTCTTTACTTCTGGTAAGGAAAAGGGAAAGGCCAAGAGCACATGGCTAACTAAATTTGCTCTTTTCCAAGAATAGAAGCCCAGTGAGGGAATTCGTATTTTCATGTCACAGATCAGACCATTTCCAACAGCCACCCCAGGCTGCAAGGGAAGCACACTGCCACTCCAAATAAACACAGGGTTCTCCTGAGAGTGGAGGGGAAACTGTAACCGGCGGTGGTCAACGCAGTACATTATACTGTAACTGTTGAAAGTAAACACTTGGGTCAATTTCAGTAGCACACACCACAGTCGAGATGGTGGCGCATGCCTTTAATCCCAGCTCTCGGGAGGCAGAGGCAGGCAGATCTCTGTGAGTTCCAGGCGAGCCTGGTCTACAAGAGCTAGGTCCAGGACAGGCACCAAAGCTGCAGAGAAACCTTGTGTAATGATCCTCTGTCACTTTAAGAGCAAGCCACGCCCACTCCTCCTCTGCTTGTAAGCCGCAGTTCCCGGTTCCATGCTCTCTGCCCTCATTGCTCTCTGGAGAGGCAGAAAGCTCTCTCTCCCTCTCCCTCTCCCTCTCCC
>JAQHUG010000326.1:176195-188576 GCA_028555095.1 Dicrostonyx torquatus | reverse complement strand
TACACTGAAAAAAAAAAAAAAAGACTTGCCAGCGGTGGTGGCACACGACTTTAATCCCAGCACTCGGGAGGCAGAGACAGGCCGATCTCTGTGAGTTCGAGGCCAGTGTGGTCTACAAGAGCTAGTTCCAGGACAGGCTCCAAAAGCTACAGAGAAAAACAAACAAACAAACAAAAAAAGATGCTTATGTGAATTGGTGTTTTGACTACCTGTATTTCAGTGCATCATGTGTGTACCTGGTACCCTTGGAGGCTAGAAGAGGACATGGGAACGCTGAGGCTAGAGTTACAGACAGTTGTGAACTATCATATAGGTGTTGAGAATTGAACCTGGGTTCTCTGGAAAAGCAGCAAGTGCTCTTAATCAATGAGTCATCTCTTCAGCCCCCTCACTATGGGTTTGACTTGCATTTCTTCAGTGATTAATGATTTTGAGCACCTTTTAGTATATTTGTTTGCATTGCATATGTTTTGTAAAATTCTTCAAAGAGTTCATCAAGGAGACAATTCTTTTTTATTTTTAATTTTTTGAGACAGGTTCCTACTACATAGCCCTGACTGATTTGAAACTGACTATTACAGACCAAGAGATCCTCTTGCCTCTACTTCTTGAGTGCTGTGTGGTCCCAGCAACCCAGTCAGAATAATCCAGCAGCCACAGACATACATCCGGATCACTCCCCAACATCTACCCCATCTATTACCTGCTGGTGCATGTGAAGAAACTGGTCCTACAGAACCATAGCGACAGAATCTCCACGACTCAGGACAACTACAGGACATCTGAGAGGAGTTTCCGTGAGGGCCCAGTATTGATGGGGTACCAGAAACCAGAGGCCTTGATCCTGAACAACCACATATTAAACAATGAACATTTGCAAGTAAAGCTGTGTGACCAAAAAGGTATACTGCATGATACACAAAAGTTCTCAGCGTCACCAAGATGAATGAAGAGGTAATAGAGAGACGGGGAAAGATGAAGGAATGAAGGAATGAAGTGTTTTTTTTTCTTGTTTGCTTTTTGTTGTGTTTTGTTTTTTAATTAGTATTCTTATTTTCATTTTATTTCTATCTTTTTTTTCTATTTCTCTTTTCGTTTTCCTTGGGGGTATACTATAAGGGTGAAGGGCAGATACAGGGGGACAGGGAAATGAGTGGTATTGGGGTGGATGATGTGAAATTCCCAAAGAAACAATAAAAAATGCATGTGCCACTATGGTTTTTTTTTGAGAAATATTGTAGATGGTGGAATAGCATGAATTCTTTAGGAGCAATACACACAGCTTGGCATGGAGGTGTTCACCTTTAAAGTAAGTTTGAGGTCAGCCTGGTCTGCACAGTGAGTCTTAGGACAGTCAGAGCTGTGGCTGTGAGGCCCTGGCTCAAAGAAAGGGAGGAGGAGGAAGAGGAGGAGGAGGAGGAGGAGAAGAAGAAGAAGAAGAAGAAGAAGACACAATGAGATTACAGTCCACTTTTGTGTGAATAGTTACTTTAAAAAGTGAAAAAAAAAGTATCAAGTGAAAAGGGGAGGGAAGTGGGGATGGGGACATGCTCAAAGTACATCATATACTTGCATGAAAACAGCCCTGGATAATCAGAAAGAAGAAAACACAATAGCAGAAGCTGGCGAGGTATGAAACAATTAGAGGCCTGCTACAGTGCCAGTGTGAGGTGCAAAGTGTACAACAGTTTACAGTGTAACACACACAAAGTCATCCAATCTTGGTGTGGGGTTCCCCTCTGTATGCTGTGGACACCATCAGTTAATAAAGAAACTGTCTTGGGCCTGCGCAGAGCAGAATAGAGGTAGGCAGGGAAAACTAAACTGTGCTGGGAGAAAGGAGGCTGAGTAGAGAGAAGCCATGTAGCCCCATCAGAGACAGACGTGGGAACTTTAGCTGGTAAGCCACAGCCACGTAGCAATACACAGATAAATGGAGATAGGTTAATTTAAGAGATGAGTTAGCCAGAAATACGCTTAAGCTATTGGCCAAACAATATCGCAACCAATATGGTTTCTGAGTGATTATTTCAGGAGTCTGGATAGTCGGGAACAGACAAGTGGCCTCTTACAACACAACCTCACTCCTAAGTCTTTTAAAAGTATTGATTTATGGGGCTGGAGAGATGGCTCAGAGGTTAAGAGCACTGCCTGCTCTTCCAAAGGTCCTGAGTTCAATTCCCAGCAACCACATGGTGGCTCACAACCATCTGTAAAGGGGTCTGGTGCCCTCTTCTGGCCTGCTGGCATACACACAAACAGAATATTGTATATATAATAAATAAATAAATATTAAAAAATTCTTTAAAAAAAGTATTGATTTATTTATACATATGTGTAACTGCCTATGTAAGTTTATGTGCACCACATGCATGCAAGGTCTGTAGGAACCAGAAAAGGGTATTGGATCCTCTGGAATGGACTTAAGAAAGTGGCAGGAGTAGGCTAAGCCCTCCCTTGGCAGCTTCGATAGCTCTTTCCAGTACTGTGCAAGCTAGCATTCAGAAAGGAGGCTTTTGGGTCAGATTTGGCTTGAATCTTCCTTGTCCTGTGTCCCAAGTACATGGTGTCTTCAGTCCAGTGCACCTTTCTTATTAAACCGGGTGATGGTGGCACATGTCTTTAATCCTAGAAGACAGATCTCTGTGAGTTTGAGGCCAGCCTGGTTTACAAAGTGAGTTCTGGGACAGGCCCCAAGGTTACAGAGAAACCTTGTCTCGAAAAACAAACAAACAAAAACAAAAAAGCATGAGAAGTTATTTGGATGGTGAAGTTGCAAACCATAATTCAGTAGGTTCAAATTTAGTAGAGTCTATTTTGGGGTGAGTTGTTTCAACCCTCAAATGGATACTTGGTAGCTGGATGTGGTAGTCTGCTTGTATCCTAGCGCCTAAGAAGCTGAGTTAAGACGATTTCAAGTTCAAGATTGGTCTTTAAAAATGGGCACCACGGTGTGTGCGTGCATGTGTGAGTGTGTGTGTGTGTGTATGAGTGTGTGTGTATGTGTACATTTAGAACCTGTGGAAGAGGAGCTAGTTTTTCTAATAACAAAGCACTTTATCAATGTGTTGTCCTAGCCTGACTTACTCAAAAGTGTGGAGTGGCATTCTAAGGATGTCTTCTGCAGCCCAGGGTGGCTTCAAACTTGAAAGAAGATGAGCTTGAACTCCTGGTCCTCTTGCCTCCACTTCCATAAAGCTTGGAATATAGGTGTGCACCACCACACCCAGCTGGAATGTGTGCTTTTGCACATTCCTTGGGATACATTAATGCATACTAAAGTTGGGGAGATGTGTAGTTTGGAATTAATAGTGTGGATTCTGTGTAATTCTTTTTTGATATATTTAAAATTTATTTATGTGTGTGGCTTTAACCAGAGATCCTTCCCATTGAACTGTTGCTAGTATCCACACTGACACCCACCCCAATGTCTAAGTTTTCATTTTATGATGTACTAGAAAATTATTCCTGATGTCAGGAGTTCATCTCAGCTGCTTGTGGCTTGATTGTGGGTTGCAAGCCTTCACTGTGGGCACTAGCCAGAACCCCTGGACATCAGCCACAGGAAGGTGGTAGCTCTCTACCCACAGCTTTCAGTTTAGGCAAGGCTCTACGTGCAGATCAAGTGCTCTCAGAAGGTTGGTGTAATTAAGGAGAACCCCCCCCCAAGTTAAACTCACCATAAGAGAGTGACTCACATGCCCATCCCCGACTCTTGCCTGCCCATCTGACTCATGCTCCTTTATTTGAGCATGGCCACTTCTTCTTACCTTCCTACTCACACGGATTGGTTTTACCCCAGGACTCACTGTCCTTGCTATTGTCACAATTGTCACAATAATTTCATCAATTTGATCTGACTCTCTACCCTGGAACTCTATGGCTTACCAGTAAAGTGTATCCTTCCTTGGAGTTCCGCACGTCAGCTGGGTCTGTGTTCCACAACAATATGGGTCTAGGTCTACCTGCTCATCTCTCATCCTCAAAAGAGTGGACTTCCTCCAGCATGTTCTCACAACAACAGACATGTAATAGGGCATTCCTGCCACACATGCAAAGCCACACAGGCGTAGTTCAAATTTCTGCTTTATCTCACACAAATCCTAGCAGTAAGGAAGGAGAGCACCTTCCATACACCATGATGCCTCAGTGCTGCGTGATGCACACTTTTACGTGTTATTACAGCCAAGGGGATGACTGTGACACTCATGCAATCTATCACACTGCTCCGCACTTCAGAGTGTTGGTTGTGACCTGTAGTCACTCTGGAAACAAGAATTCTAGCACAGTTAGCAATTGTTTGTGACCTCTCTCCCTTCCCAGCTATAAACATACAATGTTCTAGGCATCCCACCAGAAAACCCATTAACTGGAAAAAGTCATGTCATAAACCCTTTGTTTAATGCTAGTGCTTCCTGGTTTCATGTTATCAGACTGTAATCTCATCCAAGGTATCTCTGGCACCGCCCTATAATCTCAGTTATGGAAAAGGGGAACAAAGGTAGAGGGACATGTCCCTCAGAGACTCATTGAGCTATGATATCCCAGAAAGTTCCAAGAATTCTCTAAGCAGTCACCATGAAGACATTTAAAACACAACTCTTCAATGAGAACCCCAATTCTGCTTTCCACTGGCTGGTTCCAAAGTTCGTTCCTGTGTTAAAGTCGTGAATCCTGTGTTTGCCTGAGTTGAGGTCTGGAAAAGATTAAGGGAGCTACTCACTGAGGGTGACACTCTAGAACTCTGTCTCTTGTCACTGACAACAGAAGAATAACTCAACTGTCAACTCCTGAATTTACACAGCCCAGTTAAGTCCTGGGCCACAATGTACTATCCACTCTTTTCCTCTTAAAATGCTCTTTAGATGGGAGATTTATAGGTCTGTATATATAAGAGAAAAACACTACACACAGCAGCAACAACAAAATTGCAGCCAGGTGCTGGTTCTCCTTGAAATATCACAAATACTGAAATGTGCACAGCTCTGAGTGTGTCCTAGAAAATTGCCCAGATCTTTATCGCTTTCATTTTTTATCTGAAGAGATGAAGGGGTAATTCATTCCTTCAGGAAGAAATGGAGGTAATATGGAGGAGAGTACCAGCCCTGGAACTGCCAAGTGACTTGCTGTGCTCCCAGAGACCATCTGCCTCTCCTCTTTGACCCTCACAGTGTATGGCTGGTGTCTTAATAGACATCCTTTTCTGATCCCTTACGCTAGGATTCTCAGAGTTCGCTTCCATCAGGTGTACGCTGAGGCCACTTCTTCCCGGATGTCTCAGTGGTCACTTGTATCAGGGATGTTGTCCTCCTCCATATTTCTACAGTGTTACTTCTCTTTTCTTTATAGGGAAGGTTTACACAATTTTATTATCAGAAAAATCAAAACATCTAGGTAGTAATAAGCAACACTCAGTCATTAAGAGTGCTTGCTGCTCTTGCAGAGGACCTGGGTTCAGTTTTTGGCACCTATATTGGGCAACATACAGGTACCTTATAACCCCAGCTTCAGGAAATCCAGTGCCCTCTTCTGTCTTATGTACACCTGGATATATATGGCTCACAGACACAGGCAAACACATAATTTTTTTAATTCTTAAAAAAGTTAAGTAACATAAATGCCAAGTATCACTTTATATGCCAAATACTATATAGACACAGTATTCCTCAAACAAGGGTCATCAGTGCAGCCAGTGTTAGTGTTCTATAAGAATGAAATGAGATGATCGGGGCTTTGCTGTTTTCGTTTACATGATAACTTTTTAAAGTATCATAAGATCATCTGATTAACTCTCTTTTTGGTATCCGAGAGTCCATCCTCAAGTTTTGTGTCTATAGAACTGACAATGAGTAATGCTATTTGAACCGTCAGAGGCAACTTAGGAGAAAGAGCTATGTTCTTACACTAAAAAGATTTAATCCATCTATATATGTACCAAATGCTGGCAACCTCCAAGAGCAAGCACTCCACAGTGGTTCAAAACAGAACAAAAATTCTGAGAGGATCAAATCCTCACACAGCATGTGGCTCTGTAAGCGAGCCAGGCAAACAGCCACCTGTCCACTGACGGCATTGTGTATGCTCTTGGCATAGCACTGGATCTTCGTTAAATCATCACCTGTCGGGTATCTGCTTGCAGCTCTGATGGAGTAGCTGTCTCAAGAGCAAACCTCTTACTGACTGTAACCATCCAATCATACTCAAACGGCTGCAGCAACAATTCTTTGAAGTCAACAAACAAGAACCAAGGCATCCAGGACTTGATGGGATAAAAATGAAGAAAAAGAGAAAGTCATTATATCAAGGTAACCAGCTCCATTATGTTCTTCCTCCGGAGACTTGATGAATTAGGAGGGAGAATCTATTGGCCACAGGAAACTGTAGTTCAGAGAGATTCTTAGAGTCTCAAGAAGCAACAGAAATAGACAGTAGAGCTGAGAGCTAGTCTGGGAGCCAGGATTTGGAAGGCTAAGAGAGAAGCAAAATGGCAAACCCTGAGAATCGAGGCTGATGGTGAGCCCCACCTGTCTACCCAAGTGTGTATTGATTCCTAAGCCAGCAAGTACAAGATCAAAACTCTAAGCAGACGGAGGCAAGGAAAACACTAAAAGAGTACTAAATCTCATTGCCCTGAGGAGCTGGAAGTGCAGGTCACGTCCAGGGTTGCAGCTCTGATGAGTACCTGGGCTTTGCTGAGACCCCTGTGGACTTCAGATAGCAGTAAGGGCAAGGGGGAACTAAATTGGCCTCAGAATCTCTAGCCTCAGAGAACCAAATTCCCTAGCTGGATCAAACTAACAAACAACTCCTAGAAAAAGAAACATCACACAGAATGTTCACAATTTACATAAACTGTTGCTAAAATGTGAACCAAAATTGTCATATTGATCATATAGATATCAGAACAAGTTAGAAAATCAAAAATAACAAATAAACTAAACTCAGCTCCTTATACATAGCTGAGGATGTGAAATTGTGCTCTTTGGGGAACACTTTGATTACTTCTCAAAAGTGTTAAATATAGAATTATCATATAATCCAATCATTCTTTTGCTGTGTAAATACCCCAGAAGCATAAATACTTATCTACACAAATATTCCTAACAATATTATTTTGAGTTTCTGTGGTTTCTCTTGCTGTTGATTTAGAGTTTTAATTCCATAATAAACAGAAGACATTGTTATTTAATTTCTTTATATTCATCATAACTTGTTTTGTGTACTAAAATGTCATCTATCTTAGAGAAACCTATGGACTGTGGAGAAGAATGTATGTTTTGTTGAGCCGATTTTGTCTATAATGTCATGTAACCTTGATATTTCTTTGTTGATTTTTGCCTGAATGGCCTGTCTGTTGATGCAACTGGGATATTGAAGTTACTTACTATTATTGTGTTGAGTTCAGTATGTACATTTATTTCCAGCGTATTTACTCTGTGAAACTGGTAATGTTGATGCTTGGCTCACATGTTTGTTATTATAATATATTCTTGATGGGATGGACCCTTAATCAGTGTTTAGCAACTTTTCTTCTCTTGGCTGACTAATTTTAGCTTGATGCCCATCTTGTCAGACATGTGAGCAGCTGCATCTGCTTACCCCTTGTTTTCATTTGCTTGACTGACTGCTTCTGTCCTTTCACCCTGACAACTAGTTCATCTCTGCTGCAGATGTGTGTTTCTTTCTTTTCTTTTTTAAAAAAAGATTTATTTGTTTATTTTGTATACAGGGTTATATCTTCATGTATGCCTGCAGGCAAGAAGAGGGCACCAGATCTCATTACAGATGGTTGTGAGCCACCATGTGGTTGCTGTGAATTGAACTCAGGACCTTTAGAAGAACAGCCAGTGCTCTTAAACTCTGAGCCATCTCTCCAGACCTAGATGTGTGTTTCTTATAGGCAATTTTTTAAAAAAAGATCCTTTTTAGCTAGACAGTGATGGCACATGTCTTTAATCTGAGCACTCAAGGAGGAAGAGGCAGGCAGATCTCTGTGAGTTCAAAGTCAGCCTGGTCTATAGAGCAAGCTCTAGAACAGCCAATGTCAGACAAAGAAACCTTATCTAAAAATGTTTTTAACAAAAAAAAAAAACCAAAAAACAAAAATCAAAACAAAAAGCTCCTTTTTAAATCCAATCTGCTATGAATTTTTTATTGGAGAACTGAGAACTTTAATGTTCAGAAGTGTCATCGGAAGCTGTTCAGCTCTAGCATTTTGCTGTTTCTGTGATGTTCGTCACTCTCCTATTCCTTGTTTACTTATTTACCATTCCAATGAGTCCGTTATTTCTTTTGGCTTTGTGGATGTGCTTATCGTTTTCTGTAGTGTGTAGTATTCATTCAACTACCATCTGTAGTGCTGGCTTTGATAAATACAGACTAAAGTCACAACGTCCTTTAGTTTGTATTTATCACAGGAAGTTTTTAATTTATTTCTCCTTCAATTATAAGGGTAGTTCTTCTGGATAAGGTAATCTGGGCCGGCAGTTACTGTCTTTTAGAGACTGAAATAAACTTTTCCTACCATTTCTTGCTCTCCTGGATTTGCATTGTTTTGTTGTTTTTGTTTTGTTTCGTTTTTTAGCAATCTACTATTTTTTTCTGGATTTGCTTTTATATGTGACTCGATGCTCTCTCTTGAAGTTTTCAACATTCTTTATGTGTTTACTATTTTAACTGTAGTATGACATGGGGATATTCTTTTCTGGTTTTATCTGTTTCAGCATTCAACATTCCTCCTATGTTTGAATAGCCATCACTTTCCCTAGACTCAGAAAATTTTATTGAAATTGTTTTCTTTGCTTTTAGGTTATATTTCTCATTCTTCTATGCCAATGATTCATAAAATGAGTCTCATAGAGCCAGGTAGTGGTGGTGCACGCCTGTAATCCCAGAACTTGGGAGTCAGAGGGAGATTGATCTCTTTGAGTTCAAGGCCAACCTTCTCTACAAAGCAAGCTCCAGGACAGACAGGCTGCTACACAGAGAAACCCTGTCTCGAGAAACCAAACCAACCAACCAAAGCAACCCCCAAAAAAACAAAAATGAAAAACAAAACAAAAGCATCTTGGAAGAGGAGTTACAGGTGGTTGTGAGCTGCCTGACACGATGTTGGAAGAGCAAGAGCCCTTAGCCAGTCACCCACGTTTCCAGTCACTGTTCATGCTTTCTTATTACTGTATAGTCTACCTGTACTTCTCTTGAACTGTTCTTTTCTGTTGCTAAGGTTTTCCACTGAGTCTAGATTATTTTTATTTCAGTTTTTTGTGACATATTGGGGTTTTTGTTCTAAAGTCTGTTTGATTTTTTCATTATTTCTCATCTTGTTATTGAAATTCTCTTTCATATCCTGTTCTGGTTTTCTTATTTCACTTAGATTTTTATTTATAATCCCTTTGAGTTCACTCTGCCTCCCGAGTGCTGGGATTAAAAGCGTGGGCCACCACCGCCTGGCGAATCATTCTTTTTCAATCTTAGGGATTCTATCTAATTCTGTCTCATTGCTATGGAGCTGCTCATTTTTGGAGGAATCGTGTTGCTTTAAGTTTCAGTTTTCTTGCATTTCTGCAATGAGACATGCACATCTGGCTGCATGGTTTTGGTTGAAGTTTTTGATCATCTGCATTCTCTCAGTTGAAGTAGTTTCACTGTTCAAGTGGGATTAGGTTGAGGTAGGACTAAAGTATAAACTTTCCTTACTGAACTGAAAACGTAGCTCAGTAGCTAAGCCCGGAGACCATGAGCTCAGACGTCAGGCACACTCTCCTGCACACTCTCCTGCACCACTCCAAGAACAGAAAAACTAACTTCAAAAGCAACCAAAACTAGTGGCTAGGCCTACTATGAAAATACAGTAATAGTGCCTGGCATAGTGGCACACACCTTTGATCCCAGCACTCAGGAGGCAGAAGAAGTTCTGTGAGTTCAGGGTAAGCCTGATCTACATAATAAGCTCCAGGACTATGTAGAGAGACCCTGTCTCCAAAATAAATAAATAAATGAATAAGTGTAGAAATCAGAAAAAAATCTGAGTAAGACTATCCATTAGTATTAGATCAGCAGACAATAAATAAATAAATAAATAAATAGGGAAACGTAAATAGAAAAAAAGTAACAATAAAAGCAAGAGGAGAAAAGGCAGTTCCAGACAAAGAGAAAGAAATAAAGAAATGTAATCATACAAACTAAGACAAGCCCAACACACAAAAGGCTGTCAGAGAAATTCCAAGCCCCAAGTCCAGCCTCTGGGAGAGACATCATAAAGCGAAACAGAGGAAGAGTGATGCAGGACAAAATAGTTCACACATTAAATTAGATATTGAATAGTGTCTGTCTCTATGCTGGCAGCCACCTGAGCACAGGTAAAGATCCTGTCTCTGTGTCATCTTGCCTTTTCTTCTCTTACTGTTTGTGTTGGTGGCTTCTGACCAGAGAAAACCTTTGTGGTATTTCATTTCCTGTGTTGACCTTTGGTTGTTTGTTCAACCATAGGGTATTGTTTGTGTGCTGGGCCTTACGAACTGTAACCAGAGATGTCTTTCTGTCTCTGGGTACTAGGAAGGGCTGCCAGAAAGTTCTCCACTGACCTATGCTGGACACCAGCAATTTTAAACACTTGGAACTTCCCTTTCCTCTTCTGGGAAACTAGTAAGTCTAAATCTATAGTTCAGCCAGACAGTCTGTGTGCCAGCACGCAGTGAACTGTCCCCTGACACAGGCCCCGTCACCTTTGCCTCTAGAGCCACCTAGCCAATTACTCATCATCAACAGTCTTTTAAAAACAGCTTCTAGAGGTTGCTCTGGTTGGAGGCTGGGAGGAGATGATTTCCTGATATGTGTATTGTGTGTGGACCCAAAGATGCCTGTCTGGAAGGACTGCAAATCTGCTCAGTAATATGTCTAGTGTAGGGGATAAATTTTGAATGTCTGTTT
The DNA here is from genome assembly GCA_028555095.1 of Dicrostonyx torquatus. NCBI lineage: Eukaryota > Metazoa > Chordata > Mammalia > Rodentia > Cricetidae > Dicrostonyx > Dicrostonyx torquatus. The sequence continues at coordinate 177,644 of JAQHUG010000326.1, read as the reverse complement.
TGTTTTTGGGCTCTGCCAGCATAAGCAGCTGCCACGGGCTCTCTGGGTCTGTCTCTCTGTCTCTCCCTCCCTTCTTCCCTCTCTCCCTCCCTCCCTCTTTTTTTCCCTCTCTTCCTCTCTCCCTCTTTTCTTCCTCTCTCCCTCCCTTTGTTCCCTGCCCCACCCCCATCCCCGCCTTTGTTCTGCTCTGTAAATCTGGTATTGAAAGTAGAATACAGATGTTCAGGTTTTCTTTCTTAAGCTTGTGCTCACTTTGCACAAGGAACTGAGCCTTCTCCAAAAGACTCTGGACGGTTTCTCTCTACTTTTTGAAGTTCCCTTTCTTTCTTGCTACAAATACTAGTGTTTTCCCACAGTCCCCTAGGCATAGCATAGCTTCTCTCAGCTTGCTTCGCAGAAGTTCTAGCAGGCAGTGTTTGGTGTCATCTGCCAACCTCAGGTCTCCTCCCTTTCCTACGTGTGTGTGCCCGTGTGTGTGCCCGTGTGTGTGTATGCCCATGTGTGTGTGTGTGTGCGTGCGTGTGTGTGTGTGTGTGTGTGTGGTGCTCGTGTTTGTGCATGTGCATATTGCTAGAGACAAAAGTCAGAGCTGCACCCATAGCCCTTGTTCCACACATTCGTTCTTTAACAATATTTATACGCTTACAGTGCAGCTGACCGGTTAGGGACTGGGATTTCAACTCAGAAAATATTCTCATCCTTGGCGGCATAAAACAGAGACACTGGTACTTGAAGGAAAACCCCACATGTATTTCCTTAGGTATTCTGTACCCCTTATACAATGTTTATAAAAAGATATGTTGAAAAAATAGGGTGCAAAGGCACACCCCAACAGGTGGGCCTTTCAAGGTTTTCAATGTTCTAGTAACCTTGTCAATAACCTGGGGGTCGAAGCCAGCTCCTCTAAAGACCAGTGCCTTGGATCCACTTGTGTTCTTTGCAGAGTGTGACTTCAGCATAACTCTCTTTCAGCATTTTCAGGCAAGTCCAGGATAGTTCCAAATACAAGGGAGTCATTACACGTTTGATTGCATTCTTAACTCCCTCCAATTTAGCAAAAGGCGCAACACTTTCTATAGGTGTTTTTATTTACCTTCAGCATCTTTTCTTCACTCATTCTGACTTTTTACACTGAACCAGCATTTCCCATATATTTTTAGGTTAAAAATAAAGCGGAGCTCTCAAGGCATCTTTCTAGAAGGCTTCCTAGCCTCAGGCCCCACCTACCAGTGGTAGCTCCTTTCTTGACTTCCAGACAACCCTGCTTATCTCTAGCAAGCACTTACCATAAGGTATTGGCTCACCTATTTAATTACCTGCTTCCTCTAAGACTGTGATTTCCTTAAGATAGGTGCTGGGCCTTCATAACTGGGTTCCGGGGGTGGCCTCATACTCACAGATATCCACCTGCCTTTGCCCCTCTCAAGCACTGGGATTAAAGGTGTGTGC
>JAQHUG010000326.1:154170-171351 GCA_028555095.1 Dicrostonyx torquatus | reverse complement strand
TTTATTTACTTTTATTTTATGTATATATGTGTGTGTGTATATATGGGTGTAGGTTGTTGTAGGAGGCCTCTTGTTGGTTCCCGGCTGTTCAGATCCAAAATAATCACATAAAAACTATATTATTTTAATCACTGCTTGGCCCATTAGCTCTAGTTTTTATTGGCTAACTCTTCATCTTAATTTAACCTATCTTCATTAATCTGTGCATCACCATGAGGTCGTGGTCTACCAGCAAAGCTTCAGCATGTCTGTCTCTGGCAGTGGTTCCATGGCTTCTTTTCGACTCCGCCTTCTTTCTCCCAGCATTCCATTTAGTTTTCTCCACCTAGCTCTGTTCCCCTATAGCTCTGCTATAGGCCTAATGCAGTTCCTTTATTAACCAATGATATTCACAACAGAGGGGAATCTCACATCAGTAGGTCTATATACTGTCTGCATGCAGTTACCAAGGAGGCCAGAAGAGGACATCAGATCCCCTGGAAATGGAATTAAAGATGGTTGTGGGCCTCCATGTGGGTGCCTGGAATCAAACCCAAGATCTTCTACTCTTGAAGAACAGCCAGGGCTCTTAACTGATGAACCATCCCTCCAGCCCCAAGTAGTAAGAGGATTTTAAGTTGTCATTGGCATTGCTCTCAGACAAGAGTAAGGGAGTTATTTCCCATAAGAGTGAATTGCTCTAGAAGTCTCAGCCTGACCCCTGAGGTACTGTCTGGTTTCTGTGTGGCATCATGACATCACCCTCTTGCATGCTCTCCTACCAGCACAATGACCTTAAAGGAACTGAGCAGTCACTGGTGCCATGCTCTTGAACCTTCAGAACTGTGATCTTAACATACTGTTTTCCTTTATAAATTATTTCGTTGCAAACAGAAAAAAAGAGATACCAATGCTAAACAGGAACTGTAGGAAGCAGGAACTAGTGGGCAATCTCTTCAGAGATTCCACAGAGAAGGAAATAGACAAAGCTTGGGTTATGTGTGTATTTTGATCACAGCCCTTGACCTCATGACCACATGCAGAGGGTGAAGGAATGGCGTGTTCTTATAGGGAAATTGTGAGATGATGACTATGACAGATGTCATGGCTGGAGAGATGGCTCACTGGTTAAGAGCACTGGTTGCTCTCCCAGAGGTCTGGGACTCAATTTTCACCACCCACATGGCAGCTCACAACCATCTGCAACTCCAGGCTCCAGAGGAGCAGATGACTTCTTCTGGCCCTTGTGGGTACCAGGCAGGCATGTTGTACACAGACATACATGCAGGCAAACACTCATGTATACAAAATAAAATAACATTTTTTAAGGCAAATGGTAGATGTCCATCACTGAGAACTTCCAGAAACACTGTTCAGGATAACCTGTACCACTGACTTTTCTTCTGGTTGGTGTAGCTAGAGTCTCATTCATATACTCAGGCTGACCTTGAATTTACTATATAGCTGCTGATTACCTTGAACTTCAGATCTTTCTGCTTCTACTTCCAGAGAGCTAGGATTGCACCCTACACCACCTGGTTTATGTGATACTAGAGATCAAACCTCCCTTTGCGTCAGAATTGTCTTGTGGTATGGCCCACATCCTGTTCCAGCAAGATAAAGGAGTAGATGACATGGAGGTTCCAGGTTTTCATCCACCACCTGTCACTTGGTAGACGCTCATTAAATATTTGATGATATAAATGCATGACTAGCATGAAGGGTATTGGCTGGACTTGCTCTGGAATGAGAATCTGGGGCCTCCACCCTTCTGTAATGCTGAGTATTGAGAGTGTCCAGGAAGAGAAAGAGTTCAGTAAAGGTCAGTTGTGTCCCCATGCTCAGCACCTCAGAATCATTCACATTCAGACAGAAGTGGCCAATGGAAGGCTGAGCTGACACGGACAGCCTCTGGTCTGTAGAGAGAAACACAGACTATACTTTGCACTGATCTGTACACACAGCCCCATCCCTTGCTTTCCTTAGCAGCCTGCAGCTCCTCGACTCCCCTTGTTGCCTAGAAGACAGCTTTCTTTCAGCTCAGAAGCAAAAACAAATAAATAAATAAATAAATTAAAAATAAAAAAAAAATGTGTGTGCAGCTCATCCACTCTCCTGATTGGCTTAGGATCTGTGTTTTCAGTGTGGTGACAGTCACCTGACCCTCAGCACCACTTCTGCTCCTTTCATCTAACAGAGCCTGGAATGCCTGAGGGTGGGGCTGTGGGCACTGCTCCTGGGTGGAGCTAGGGGACACTGCTTTATTTTCAAGTTTGTCCTGGGAGGACAGGCAGAGCTGGGGAAGTGAGACCAGAGAGCTGAGGGTGGTATCCCCTTGGCCCCTTCCTGGATAGTCACTGCTCTTGGCTAGTTTGAAGATTGGAAACTGCTGTTTAATAGGAAAACTCTCCTTTTAGAACTGAAAAGAAGGCAAAAGAAGGGTCTTTTCCCCCACAGGGCTGGCCTCCCACATCCCTGAGCTGTGAAACTCTCCTGGCCGACCAGGAGGGCAGATGTCAAAGGCTGCTGAGGGCTCTTTAGGGAGAAAACCTCTCTGGGAGGAAAGTGTGAAGCACAGTAACTCATGGCAAATGGAGGAATGTCTGCTGGTATTCACAGCCAATTGAAACTCCTCATCAGCCCTGGCCATGGCACACCAGTCTGCACCAGCATCTGGCTGTTTCTCAGTGTGTGTTGGGGATTGAGGGGGGCTTCTATTTATCTGTTTGGTTCTTTCCCACCTCCATATCTATAGTCCTAGAATTACAGGTGTGTGCCACTGTGCCCGGTTAATGCCGTGCTGGGGCTTGAACCCAAAGTTTCAGGCCTGTAAATCACTAGGCAATCACCCTGTCAACTGGGTCAGTTTAAGGGCTCCTTAGCCCCAGATTTTGGCTGTTGCCATTTGTTTTATATTTCTCTTTGGTTGCTAAAGGAGGAATTGTAATTGACCTTTTGTATAACCGAAGTATATAATGGACTGAACCAGAAGAGGGGAACTTGAGGAAAAGCCCTTGAAATGTAAAACCCCAGTCCCATGTCTGCATCTTAGTGTAGAAGAAGCTTCTAGCGCTATAAGGCTCTCACAGAACCAACAACCTTTTGTCATACACACCAAAGTGGATATCTGAACAGGTATTCAGAGCCACAGCCAAGCCACTAAACCTTCCTGTTTGCGAAAGGCAGACCTGGTCTCCAGACATGGCGAACTTGCTGCAGAAGCAGAGCAACTGAACAGAGATTGTGGGAGATCCAGCTGCAGAGAGAGGGACAGGTCACAAAAGGGACTCTCAGACAAAAGGACTTGTTCTCTAAGCAAAAGAAGCAGAAAGAAGCGGAGCAGGAGGATAACAAGAAAAGAATCTCTTTTTAAAAACATGTATTTGTGTGTGTGTGTGTATTTGTGTGCACACTTCATGTTGGTGTGCATGCCATAGCATGCATGTGGAAGTCAGAGGACAACTTTCAGAAGTCACCCTTCTACCAGGTGAATCTCAAGGACCATAACCCAGCCATAAACCACTTCCTTCTACAACTCCCATGGACAAAAAACCCTGTATGTTTTAGCCTTGGAGTCTCTTGATGATCCACAAAACACAGTTGTTTTCAAGTCTCTGAGAAATCACAAGGAAAAAACATTAGTTTGATACACACACGAGGAGAGAGAGAGAATTTAATTCTAGACTTCTAGTCAAGTTCACAACCTCTTCTTCAATAATGCAGGCAGCTTTGAGATACGCTCATAGATAGCTTGGTTTTCTGCAGCAGTACCGGTCTCAATTTAAGGGCAGACAAATCTAACCAGCATACCCAAATAGTGCTAGAAAGTTCCACAAGCGTTCCATGACATGGCCATTACACGTATGAGCTTACAGCTGCCGTGGTTATCTGCACAAGACTGCAGAAGATCAACCCAGTCAAAATTTCAGATGTGGAAGGGGGAAGGACTCCCAAGGTCCCACCCTTAGCAGGGAAGCGAATGGTAGCTGATGGAGGTTGAGGAAGACAGTACTATTTCTTTGGTGGCTGTGGCCATCAGAAGGTTTCCATGCCTCAGTGATGAGCACACGTGTATGAACATATGGACTGTACTGAGGACTTTGTGGATTGTAAAAAGAAAGAGAAAGAGATGAAGTGGGGAGGGAGATAGGAGATGTTAGAGGAGGTGGGAGGAGTTGGAGTGGGGAATAAGTCAATGAATAGGACCAGGATACATTATACACATGTAAGAATCTTTATACAAGTGAAAAAAAAGAAAGCCCCACTAACAGGATATTATGGATACTAATATGAATATTAATATATAGTGCATTTGACAGTGTTGTGCTTCTAAGCACTTCCTGTGACCCTGAAGATAGAGTCAATCCTGTTTGTGGTTATAGATATATTTATGTATGTATGTATGTATTTCTTTGGTTTAGGGCACAGAGGCACTGAGAGGGCAGTTGTCCCTGATGCTACAGTTCACACAGTCTGCCCTGCAGGCTTCGGCTGTACCTCACTGCCTGTTCTTATTCATGGGCTCCTTCCAGGCGACTGCACCAGGTTGTCTTCTCTCTGGCCAGCAGGGAGACTCAATTCAGAGTAGTGTACCCAAGAGGATGAGAGGACACAGCTCAAGCACCATGGTTCCTCTTGTTATTATATTCTTCATGGGTACACTGAGTATGGGTGCTGGAGAGAGCTGGATTCATGGGTGTGATGGTGTGAGTGTGTGTGTGGTTTTAGATAATTGCTTCTCAAGATTATTATTTTTTAGTATTTATTTTTGATTAGCATATAATGAGTTTTATATCATTATGACATTTTTGAACAAAATTATAGTGGTTCTCCTACCCCTTTCCACTCCTGATGGGCCCTTTTAGCCTCCTGTTTGTCCCTGGCCTCTTTCCCTTTCCCTTGTCCTATGTATCCTTGTGCCTACCCCATCCTTTCTCATCACCTGTTACTACCTTCTCTAGAATTTTAAATGTTTACCTCTGTTTATGTATATACACTTTAGGATAGGTTTTACATAGAAAGAGAATGAGTTTGATTGTTTGTTTGTTTTGAGTTAGGGTCCCCTTGCCTATATTATACTGTCTAGATCTATCCATCTTCCTGAAACTTTCATTTTTCTTTTCTTTCTCTTTTTTATTTATTTTTTTAAATTTATTTTTATTTTTTTTTTTTGAGACAGGGTTTCTCTGTGGCTTTGGAGCCTGCGCTGGAACTAGCTCTTGTAGACCAGGCTGGTCTTGAACTCACAAAGATCCGCCTGCCTCTGCCTCCCGAGTGCTGGGATTAAAGGCGTGCGCCACCACCGCCCGGCTTATTTTTCTTTACAGCTGAATAAAATCCCATTGTGATGTATGCTACATTTTTATTATCCATTCCTCTGTTCATGGATATCTAGGCTGGTTCCATTTTATATGTGCACATATGTGCATGAGTGTGGACACACGAGTAACATGATCTGTGGTCACAGGGCAACATTCAGGAGTAGATGTTAACCCTCCTCCTTATTAAGGCAGGGTCTCTCTTTGCTTCTTCTGATATACATCATATTACAGAACAACTGGCCCGTGAACTGGCCTACAAGCTTGTGGTGATTCTCTTTTTCCTGCCTCCCATATCTCCTTAGGAAAGCTAGAATCCTAGACGCGCCTCCACTTCATTTGGCTTTTTATATTATTTCTGGGGATTGAATTTAGGTTGTCGGGCTCTTGTGGCTATCCTCTTATCTGGTGATTCACATCATCCCTCCACCTCCTACCCCTACTCCCACCCCACCTGCATGTTTAAGGCTAGCAAGTCTGCAGGGTGCAGAATGAGATGAAACTCAAGGAGGAGCTGATGTTAGTGTCAAACTGAAGCTTTCCCTTAGGAGCCTCAGTCCTCCAGGACCATCCCCTGCATGGAGCTTAAACACATCACAGTTAATCTGGCTTGCCTAACATTTTCTGCTATAAATACTAATCTCACTGAAAATATATTTTTACAGTGACACTCAGGCTAGTGTCTGACACCAAATGACTATAATGGCCTAAGCCAAATTTAGGTGTCTCCTTAGGTGTCTGTGGAGTCGGGCCCATCCCACCAGACTCCTGGGTCTTGTGAAGTGACTTTCTTCTTGGGTCACTGTCCCTCTTGGAAGCTTGACTTTCATGAAGGTCAAACCCTAACTAAACTTACTTCTGGTCCAGTCAAGATGATGTGTGAAGTGAACAGAGTCATGGTCCTAAACACAACAAATAGCCTCAGTTTGCCTGAAACTTATTTTCTTTCTCTCAAACGTTCCACACCTAAAGAGGTTCTTTATAATCAAACATCAGAAGTTTTAAGTTTAATTATTAAAAACTCATAGAAGGCCAACAGAGAAATTAAAGATTAGGAGCTGGCTACCAGTCAGTAGCAGGAAGGTAGCCAAATAGGCAGCATTCAGTGTTTGGAAGACTGACTGGAAACAGTCAGGATATCATTGTATACTGGACAAGGAGGGTAGGACAGGTGACCGGACCTCTTTGGGTACAGATAGGACAGGAATATATCTTTAACATGTAATATGTCATCACAGGACTTGGGACATAGCTCAGTGGTTAAGACCTTATCTAGCATGCTCAAGTCCCCCAGTTAGATTCCTAGCATAATATAGATCGGACCTGGTGGCCCATACCTATAACTATAGCACTTAGGAGAGTCAGAAGTTCAAGGCCATCCTCAGCTATGTAGCAAAATCAAAGTCAGCTTGGCATTCACAAGACCTTGACTTATAAAGAACTATGTATTTGTTTTATTTTTATGCATCAAGTTTTGCTCATCAAGGTCATAATAACTGTACATATAGAGGGTACAGTGTGACGTTTCCATACATACAAACAGTGTATGATCTGATCCAGGCAACTGGTATGCCTTCCACTTAAAAAACACTTAGCATTTCTTTGTGTTAGGAACGCTCACTTCCTGCCTATTGAACTGCAAAATCATAGCAACAACAAATAGTTGTTGTCAATCATAGTTACCCTTCTGGGCTTTATAACTGTGGAAGTTATTCCTCCCAGCGGGGTGTGGTGGCGAACTCCTATCATGTGGAAGACTGAGGCACAAGACAACTCCGTTACATAGTGAACTCTGTCTCAGACAACAAACACTGAGGGCTGCTTCACAGGAGGGAATGCATGCCTCCTGCTGTAGCCTGCAAAAGCCCATGGCTGGGGAGGTCATAGGCCTTGGGGGAAACAACTATTGTTGTTTTGCTAATTGGTCACCTGTCAACCTGCTTCCAGCATTTATATTTATATCCATAGGTTAGTGCCGCCCTCTCTCCCCAAGCAAGCCTTGGTTAGGGAAGCTTCTTTTTCAGTGAAACAATCAATACAGAGACTCCTTCCTAACCTGGTCAAAGTGGGAGAACAAGGGACTGTTGTGGGCTCAGCCCTAACAGGGGGCATCTGTATCAGGCTCTCCAAGGCACAGGGCACATTGTGGCAGAGGGGCTGGAAAGAGTGTAAGAGCTAGAGGTTGGGGAAAAGTGCTCTGCCATGCTGTCCTTTGGACATGACCTGGCTTCGGGACTCAGGAGCTCACAGTAGCTTCCAGTGACCTATACAAGATCAGGTGAGCCAGCATTCCAGCAGGGATGGGGAAAGGGCTCACAAGGCCCCTGCCCTAGCTGAAGAGCTATTGGCAGTTGATGACTGCCACGAGAGGGAAAGCTATTTTTCTCTCCTTTGCTTTAGAAAAATTTATTTTATGTGTATGTATGGATGAGTGTTTGGCCTGCACTCATATCTGTGTATCATATGAGTACCTGGTACACACAGAGACCAGAAGAGGCACTGAATGGAATTACAGATGGGTGTGAACCTCCAAGTGTGTCCTGTTTCCAGGGACCTGAACTCTGATTGGTATCCACTGTTTCATTTTGTCTCTCTATGGGTTGACATTTTCAGTTTAAGTGAGAATTTACAGTGTCTAGACAGAATTTCCAATGTCTAGACAGAATTTACAGTGTCTATCTTTCTGAGCCTGGCTTATTTCACTTACAAGGTGTTGTATGGGACTGTTTGTTTGTTCCCGGCTGCTCAGCCCTGAAATAATCACACAGAAAACATATTATTTGCAATACTGTTTGGGCAATAGCTTAAGCGTATTTCTGGCTAACTCTTATATCCTAAACTAGCCTATTTCCATTAAACTTTATATTGCCACATGGCTGTGTCTTACTGGGTAAAGTTCCATCCCGAGCATCTGTCTTGTCAGGGCTACACAGCATCTCTCTAATCTGCCTTCTTTCTCCCAGCATTCAGTTTAGTTTTCCCTGCCTACCTCTGTTCTGCCCTGCTTTAGGCCCAAAACAGTTTCTTTATTAACCAATGATATTCAGAGCAAGGTCTTCTAGGCTCATCCATGCGCTGCAGATCACAGGTTTCATTTTCTAGGACTTTAGAACATCACAGTTCTTTTCTAGGACTGAATAACAACCCATTATATATAGAGAGACAAAGATTTCTTTTCTTTTTCTTTTTCTTTGTCTTTTCTTTCTTTTTCATAGATTAATTAATTAATTTAATGTATGTGATTGCTTTGTCTGCTTGTTTGTCTGCATACCAAAAGAGGGCATCAGATCCCATTATGGATAGTTTGTGAGCCACCATGTGGGTGCTGGGAATTGAACTCGGGACTTCGGGAAGAGGAGCCAGGACCTTTAACCACTGAGCCATCTTTCCAGCCCTATAAAGGTTTTTCTTGGCCATAGCAATTTGCTTAGACCTACAGAAGCTTGCAATCACAGACTCATGAAATTATTTCCCTCCCCATTTAATTTACCAATTTTCTAAATTTCACTTCTTTCCCATTTTCCCACTCTGAGTTCCACTCTTTATTTTCAGGGTTTTCACTTCAAATATACTAATTTTAGAATCTTTTAGGGCATCTGGCCCTGAATATCATCTGGAGATTAGCTGAAGAGTACCTTGTGACACGTCACTTGGACTGGTTTTGTTGTTACTCATTTTACATATAACCAGGCATCTCTGTCCATTGTGAAGTGTTAGCTTTTCTAATTCTGATTTCAGGTTGTGTTTACAGAAGAGAACACAGACACTTAAATCTCATATGGTCCTCATTATGTACTACAAAAGGCCATGTGATATAAATACCAGAGAGACAGAAGGACATACACATACATTTGAGGAAATAGAGAATACCACTCACTTACATGGTTACACTTCTCAACCTTTCTGGATGGGATCTGATCAGCTTTGAATGGAAAAACCAGCTATGTCCAAAGCCTGCAAGTATTTCTAAAAACCTATCCCAGAAAAAAAAGACACCATTAAAATAAATCTATTTTATGTATAACAGAACATATTTGATTCAATGAATATTTCTTGAATGTCATTATATTATAATTACATTATTATATGTCCAAAAAATGTTATGTGTCTCTCTTAGAACTGAACCAAGGGTTTCCCTGCTTTAGAATACAACTCATTTCATCTTTTTTGGATCCCACCATTTGAGCCCAGAAGCATCAAGTCATAATTGTGTAGTTTGCTCTTATGATATGACCAGCCTGAAAGCATTTGCATCAGTTAAGAAATATTATACATTATCAATATCCAATTCACTCCTGTGGCATGCTAATGGACTCACATAATGTACTAGATGTTGTGCCAAATGCCCATGCATGAAACTTGGAGAAAGGGTACCGTCCATTTTGTAATCCCTTTGCTTTGTTATTTCCTTCTTACAGTGGTTTGGAAATTGTACAATTCTAATATTAATGGTCTGTCCAAAAAAACAAAAAGCAAATCCTTGGACTAGTACTGTAACTGTGACTGCCTGAGGCCCTAATCAGGCTAAAGGTGGAGCTAGAAACCTACCTCAGTGAGATAAAGAGTGAAGGAAGAAGTGATGACTGTGAGTCCTGAGGCCAGAGTACAAACCCCAAAGCAAGCTTCTTGTTTCCTGGAGTAGTTGTTCTCCAACTTAGCTGCATGATAGGTTGTTAAAAAACTGATGCTCCAGGCCATAAAATCAGTCTGGCTTTTGCTTTTCCAGCTTGAGTAGTTATACCAATCCCCCAGAGGGCTTGTGCAATGCAGATTCTGCCTAAGTAGGGTGGGGTCTGAGAATCTGCTTTTGTGAGAGCTCCCAGGAGGTGCTGATGCTGTTGGCCCACAACTAACACTGGAGCTGCACAGGCCCAGATTATCAGGTTAGGGCAGCAAGACCTCTAGGGGATCACAAAATCAAGATGTGACCCGGTTCCCTGGACTCTGTGGATTGGCTCCATTTTCATCTCTTCCAACCTTGATTAGTACGCTTTCCCTGCATTGTGGAGGCAAAAAACCCAACCTTGCATCTTGGGCTCTGCCTCTGACTTTCTGCCAAGCATAAGCATCCAGGTGACGTTTGAGTTCGTGACTGACTTAGATGAGGGAGAGGACAAGATAAGCGCCATCTTTCTCTGTGGATTTTAGTAAAGATGCTGTAGCTGAGGGCAGGGAGTAGCAGAGTCTGCACACAGCGATGTTTTCGGGAGCCTACTTCATTCGTGAATAGATCAGGTGTCGCTCCTGGATGTTCAGTCTAGACTCTGTCTTTTTTGTTTTTTGAGACAGGGTTTCTCAGTAACTATGGAGCCAATCCTGGAACTCACTCTGTAGACTAGCCTGGCCTCGAACTCACAGAGATCCACCTGCCTCTGCCTCCCGAGTGCTGGGATTAAAAGTGTGTGCCACCACCGCCCAGCCAGACTCTACATCTTTATGGTTTGCCAGCATTGCTGCATGCTTTAAATTGCTTTGAATCATTTTGATAAATTTTTAAACTACTATGAGTAATTAGTTCTTTGTGAGCTAAGGAAGGTGAATTCTTTCTTAGGTTACGTCTTCACCAATACACCACCAAATAGCAAGCTGCCTTAGGCACAAGTCACAGACCTGGGGCACCTGCTGAAAACTTCGTCCAGGTTCTTATGTCCTAGGACAAAGAATTGCACCAGGGACACATCATTAATAATAATCATAGAGACAATTTATTAAGAAAGCATTCGTTCTGTTCTACTCCTGTATGCTTGAGAGCTGAGAAAAGGCATAAGCTCCAAAGTGCTTGGCCACCAGATCAATGACCTTTATAGGTCATTTACAGAGCACTTGACCTTTCCGGCATTTGGATATTGTGGGATTTTCTGGAACATGTGCTCTGTGTTACATGCAGGCCAGGCAGAGAAGGGTTTTCAGTTATCTTTGTCAACTGACTTTTTATATTTTTTTCTTGACTTCCCTTCTGTCACATGCCACATTACTAGGTCTTGAGTGAGACTCTGCTGCTGGGGAGAAGTGAACAAATGTGTAATCACCCCACACAGGAAACCGAAGCAGGCTAAAGCAATGCTAACACCAAAGTTCAACTTGGTGAACCAATTAATGTATTGGGGTTGCTTACAGGGTGGGTAAGGGTTACTCACAGGTGCAGGGATCACTCAAAGGCAGCTGCATCAGCAACATCCCACCCTGATATGAGTGACTCAAGAAAGCCGGGACCCTGGAGCTGTCCGTACAACTTGCAGGCAGCTTCACAGGCTGAAGAGTCTGTCTCCTCAACGGTCCTTATTGCTTGGAACGGGGGACATTGGGAATCAGGTTGGTTCTAGGGACTTCCTGAGTTTTATGAGTTGTTTGCTTCTCCAGTCTTAATGAGCCTTCCTCAGGGATGGAAAGTTTCAATTTGGAGGAAATTGTTACACAGGAATGAACCAAAAATAACAGCAGGAATACACTTAGAAAGGAGGAGTAGCTTGTAGACAAGACTCAGGGAAAGCTCGCCTGCAGGCTTGAGGGCATCCTGGGCTATTTCAATGGTGGGGACTGTACTCCAGGTGAAAGTCATTACCTTCTGTTTTGCTTTTTACCAGCCAGTCAAAGAATTGTGAGCTAGCAGCTGACTCCCAAGAACTACTGGAGTTATAAAACATCCAAGGAGAGGATTCTATAGGAATGGTTTTCTGGATGGAAAACAGAGGACGGATATTGAAGAAGAAAGATTTGTGAGAAGAGGGGAAGCTCCCTGGTCATTGTTTCCCCAGGATCTTTCATAAGCAGGTATCTCCTGCGTAGGGCGTGAAGAAATACTTCACACTTGAACTATCTTCTCCTTTCCTAGTGTGTTGTATCCCCAGCCGAGGTACCACAGATAGCTTCTGTGGGCACCAAGCCTTGGCTGTAGGATAAACATACCACGTGTAACCAGCATAAAACACATATGATAAAAATCTATCTAATTAACGTAGAGGTGATGGTGTGCAGGTCTTGGTGTATGGAGTGGTCATCGGGGAACCATCAAGTCTGTTCCATGGAATGAACAAAGAATTGCATCTCCAGGAAAGGCAGAAGAGGAAAGTGGAAGGGACAAACTTTATTAAGCAAACAGATGGGAGGGGCCCTACACCGAGAGGGTTCTAGCCTGGTTTATAGGCCCATGGGCTCTCCCCTTTCTTGACTGTCCCTCCATCTTCTCCTTTATTGGTCCTTCTCTGGTATCCTCTTGGGCACTCTCCTTCCCATGGTCAGGATTTTCCCTACTCGCAGCCATAAAGTCGCTAGAAAAAGGAAGCAGTCCTCTTAAGGGGACCTGTCTTTGATTTCCTGCCTAAGTCTAACTCTTCCTGAACACAATTAATACAATATATTTTAAATCATTGGCAAGATTATAGGTTTCTCCTTCTGAGTTTTCCTTCTGGGTTTCTTACTCAACAAATACTAGAGGGTTACTGGGCATAGTGGCATGCATGCAATCCCAGTGCTCAGGAGACAGGGGCAGGAGGGGCAGGAATTCAAGGTCATCCCCAGTGAGTTGGAAGCTAGCCTGAGAACTCAAATCAAACACTAGAAAATTACTACTAACAGTTAGAGATTGCAATGCTTTTCCTTCTTACCACTGAAAGTGTTCTCATGTATATAGAAATGCTACCACGGTCCAATCCCTCTTAATTTTGGCCTTGCATGGTCCAGCCTTGTTCTGACTGTGATTAAAAATCAACTGGGACCTGGGTGGTGGCGCACGCCTTTAATCCCAGCACTATGGAAGCAGAGGCAGGCAGATCTCTGTGAGTTCAAGACCAGCCTGGTCTACAGAGCTAGTTCCAGGACAGGCTCCAAAGCTACAGAGAAACCCTGTATCGAAAATAAAAAAAAAAGTAAGTAGAAAGAGATTTTTCACAGCTGAGCAAGCAAAGAATGAGGTTTTGTTTGTATTAGGAGGACTCTGACTCAGAAACGAAAGGAGGAAAGTCTTTTGTACCTAGAAGTAGCCTGTAATAGCAACATAATGTTAAGTCCCAGATAAGCCTGACCCAGGATCTAATCATCGACTTGGTAACAACCAGTGATATCAGTAATCAGTAAAGTATGGGGTTAGGGATATTTAACATCAATCTTCCCTTTAGGGAGCTCATAGCTGAGTGAGGCGGACATAGAAATATATTGGTGACTGTGATGACTGACCTTGGTTGGCAAACCCAGGTAGAGGGAACATTAACTGAAGAATTGCCTCTATCAGATTGGCCTGTTGGCATTTCTGTGAGGCATTTTCCGGATTGCTAATAGATGGAAGAGGGTCCAGCCCACTGTGGGAGTACCGTCCCTGAAAAGGGACCTGGGCTGAATGTGACCCTAGGAGCAAGCCAGTAGGCAGAGTTTCTCTGCTGGTTTCTGCTTCCAGCCCCTTCCTTGAGTTCCTGCCTTGGTGTCCCTCAATTCTGACTCTACCTGTAAGCTAAAATGAGCCCTTTCTTCCCCAAGTTGCTTTTGGTCATGGTGTTTGTCACAGAACAGCAACAGAAACCAAACCTGGACAGTGACAAAATACAACGGCAAACGTGTCATGATGAGGAATTAGGAACATAATGAAGGCGACAGCGGCCTGAACATAAGGAGAAATATTCAAATCTTTATTCAACTATTTCTCTCTCTCCCTCCCACCCTGTGTGTGTGTGTGTGTGTGTGAGTGTTCACGTTCATGTGTTTGAGCCAGTGTATTTGTGTATGCATGCCTGCACACAGAAGCCAGAGGTTGTCACTGTGTATCCTCCTCTACTGTTCTCCACCAGAATCTTGAGTCAGTCTCTCACTGATCCTGGTGCTCACTAATTGACTAACCTGGTGGGTTGCTGAGCTCTGGGTGTCCACTTGTCTCTGTGTCCCCAGTGCTAGGATCCCAGAAGAGCCATTACATCCAGGCTTATTATTTGCTTTGTTTTTTAACCTGAGTGCTGGAGAGCCAAGCCCAGGTCTTCATGCTCACACAGCAAGAACTCTCCCAGCTGAGTGTTTCCTTTATAAATTTTATCTCAGGTGACCAGGATCAACAAAGTCAGGTTTACTTTTATAGACATCTAAATCTGTGCTGCCGGGACCCGAATATTATGTGAAACGTGGCTGTACCCGATTGAGGGAGGAAGTGAGAAAGAGGCTGTTCAGCAGTGCCGGTGATTAGCACCCAGGTTGGGTCTAGGTTCTCCAGCGGATGATGGGAGGGCAACTCCCCTTCTTTCCCAGCTGCTACCCTTCACAGGTGATGCCAATAGCAGAACCATGAGTCATTATCACGAGTTGTCTGTGTCTGTTCCCACCCGGTCCTCGCCAGATCAAACACGCTGAGATGTAGGCAGCTGGCCCTGGGTTCTGGGGCCTTGTTTACTTTGAAACTCAGTACAGTCTTTGGAGTGTGCCCATTATCGATCTACAGGTTGTCTGCGGACACACCTTGCTGGGGCCCAGCTTCCTTCTCTCTTCACCGTCTTCCTATGTTCCCATGTCCCAGTTTTGGGGGACGAATTTTTCAGGGAACCATCATGCTGCTGGATCTCCCTGGCTCACTTCAGTCATTTATTTTGTGGCTACTCTTAACATGTGTTTGTCAGAGTAGAAAGAAGAGGTCTTGAACTACAGAAATTCTTTTTTGTTGTTGTTGTTTTGTTTTTGTTTTTCAAGACAGGGTTTCTCTGTGTAGCCTTGGCTGTCTTGGAACTCGTTCCATAGACCAGGCTGGCCTCGAACTCACAGAGATCCACCTGCCTCTGCCTCTCGGATGCTGGGATTAAAGGAATGTGACTGCTCACCTGTCTTCTCGCCTCCTACTGTCAGAATCACCTGCCACCTGCCAGACTTACCTGCCACCTGTTACCTGCTAGTCTTATCTACGTTCCAAGTCCACGTCCCACCACCCCCTTCCTCTGCCCCTTGCTTTCATTCTTCTTTCGTCACACACAGCATCACGGCTGCTGACAAACTTTAAAGTTCATATTTCCTCGGTGCTGTTTCCTTCGCTTTGGTGCCTTCTCTCCTTTTCTCTCAAGGATCAGCTGCAGCCCTTCCTTCTCCGACAATCGCTCACTGGGGTTTTTCCAGGCTCTGGTGACTCAGATTTGCCTATGGATGTCATCCCAGGAGTCAAAGGGCATGTTTAGGCTCACCTGACAGCTAACACAATGTTCTGCTTCGTTGGTCCTCATGGCAGAACAGGTTGAGTGATAAGGGAGGAACAAGTCATCCTGAAATCCTTCCCTATGGTGCACACTGGCATGCCCCGGAGAGGACACCTCTCAACAGAGCAGCCAGCCAGGTCTTATTTTCTAGTTTTGTGAGATGTGAGACTTTTAGATTCAAATCTGAGAACGTTCCATGGAACTACAACAAGCTGGTTGCTCTGTGACCACAGGTTTCTGAAGGAAGTTCCTGAATTCCAGGTGTTCACAGCCTCCTCCTAAGCCTGCCTCAAGTCTGAGAAGTTAAGGACCAGATCATGAGCTTTTGTGGTGCTTTCCTCTGGGGAGGCTCAGAAGGAACACATCCTGCAGGACACACACATCTTAGAAGGCAACGCTGGCCCCAAGTCCTTGCATGATGCTCACTGCAGGAGCTTGGTAAATATTTGCTAAACCATTAAACCAAGTTAACTAAATGTACTGCTGGCTCATTTTCAAAACCTTTGGGCCAGAAAATCTAAAAAAAACTGGATTGCTCCAGAATTTCTTCACAGCAGGAAATAGAAGCAGCTCAGGATCTAAATATAACCAGTCATAATTTCCTGTGGAGACCAAATCTGTCTATGGGGGTGGTCAGCCACCTGGTGGCCGTGTTGAGTATTGCTCCCCGATAAACCTCAATTTCCCTTCTGTTGATTTGACTGGGTGCAGAATCATATAATGTAAGATCTAGAAAAAAAATCACTCTCAGCATTTGTTTATAACAACTAAAGTAGAAAACTCTGACAAGGGGTAGTTTTAGGTTATTTACAAACGTTTGTGTATGCAGTCTTGTAATGGGGTAAAGAAAGACTGTAAACTAAAGTCTGCTAACGGCCTCAGAAACCAGACATTCTACACAAAGGATCTTCCTCACAGGCTCACTCTGATTGGTGCTGACAGTACAGGAAATGAGCCTCAACTTCCTGTTCTTGCTACCACAACTTCACTCATGGACTCTGACCCTTGGGAACTGAAAGCCCAAAGAAAATTCTTCTAGTAAGTTGCTGTGGTCACTGTGTTTTATCACAGCCGCAGGGGAGCACTAGGGCAGTAGGTATGAAAAAACCTTCTCCCTCCCTCCCTCCCTCCCTCCCTCCCTCCCTCCCTCCCCCTCCCTCCCCCTCCCCCCATCTGCTGTGGATGCGATGTGACTCTCTGCTTGGCTCCTGTCCTGATTTTCTGAGTTGAAGGACTGTAAACTATAATTCTAAGTCAAATAAATTCCTTCCTCTGTGCTGTTTTCTGTCAGGGTATCTGTCATAGCAACAGACTATTGAACTTTGACTGATCACATGGTCTTTAGATCTAAATGTTCTATTCCCCGCTGTATTGTTAGAGAATTATTTCCTTTGCCTGTAGTTTGTTTACTCATCCTTTCCACACACACACAGCACAGTCTTTGTTTGTTTTTTGTTTTCAAGGCACAGTCTTTTACAGAGCAAAAGTTTTTATTTTGTAAAGTTCAATTTCTCAGTCTTTCTTTCATAGATTGTGTTTAGTGCCCACTTAAGAATCCTTTCCCAGATGGAGGGGCTGGGGTGGGAGGAAGGGAGGAAGTGGGAACTAAGATGGGTATGGAAAATGAGAAAAGATTATTTAAAAAAATAAATTTAGCCAGGCGGTGGTGGCGCATGCCTTTAATCCCAGCACTTGGGAGGCAGAGGCAGGCGGATCTCTGTGAGTTCGAG
>JAQHUG010000326.1:136261-152184 GCA_028555095.1 Dicrostonyx torquatus | reverse complement strand
TACACCACCACCACAACTGGTCATCTCAGGCTTTAGAAACTTGGTCCTATGTTCATAGAAGAGAATTAAAGCCGGGACAATGGTGTGAAGCTATGAAGCTCCTGCAGTAGTCTAGCATGGATGGGCGACTCCTCTGAGGGGCTATACAGGAGTGCACACACATACCTGCAGGTAAGACACTGACACACATAAAGTCAAAATACATAAAGCTTTAAAACTTAAAAAAGAATTGCTACAGAAAAACCCTGTCTCGAAAAACCAAAAAAAAATTAAAAAATAAAAAAGAATTGCTTACACAAATATTTGAATAATTCTCATGGTTATTTTCCTTTGCTACATTGTTTGCTCATGGTCCCTGACACTAGTAGATGACACAACACTTTGACACTTTATTATTTAATATGTTTGTGTTAATGCCTGTTTTGACATGAATTTGGAATTGCTTGCTATTCAAGCACAAACACAGTAAAGCTAAATATAATAGATACACAGCAGAAGAGTCATAATCTCAATACTCCCAGGCAAGAGTGGCCACACCCTACTCTTGGCCTCCCAGAAACAGGACCACAACTTCATTACACACCTCCTTCCCACAGTCCACAGGCTCTCAAGAAAGAGAACTGCTCTCACGTGAATGTGAAGTGTTACCACAAGCTCATCCGTTTGGACACTTGGTCCCCGCTGATGGTATTGTTTGGGGTGGACATGTAACTCTGGGGTGTGGGGTCTAGCTGATGGACGTGCCTCACCGGGGACCAACCAGCCTTTGGAGGTTCTGGTTCCAGCCTAAGCTGATTCCTGGTGCTCCTGCGTGAATAGGCAGATGCAGACTCTTCCTCTCCTACTGCCTTGCCTCTTCTGCCTGATGGACCAGAACTGGGAGGCAAAATAAAAATTCCCTTCCTTAAGTTTCGGATGTCAGATATTTGCTATACAAGAAAAGTAACTAATGCAAATAACTCTTGCTAAAGGATTTGGGTCGCAAAGTAAAGAGAACCCATCCGTGTCAATCGATTCTGACCCAGCATATTTCCTAAGTAGGTCTAATTGGAAACAGAGGTGTCTAATCTGTGACCTGTGGTCTCCATACGCCGCAGAAGAGCTATGGATGGAGCCCAACACAAAACTGTAAACTTAGTTGAATTAGGAGATTTTGTTTGTTTTGGTAGCCCTATTGTTTTATTCTCCAGCAGGAGCTGTAGGTGACAAGGTTTTGTTGCAGTGATGCACATAAAAAATATATGTAAACCATGGCAACCTGAAGGCTGGGAGTTGCAGGCCAGCAGGAGAAAGCAGAGGTGTAGCTGGAAGTCTTTTCTCTGTCCGGCTGCACCAGTTTCTCAACCACCCGCTGGTCCCTGCAGCTGCTTGTGAAATAATCATTCGGAGGCTTAATATTAATTATAATTGTTTGAATGATGGCTCAGGCTAACTCTACATATAAATGAACCCATTTCATATCATCTGTGTATTGCCACATGCCCCATGGCTTACTGGTAATGCTCTGGCATCTTACTCCTCCAGCGGCTGCTGGCATCTCCCAGACTCTGCCCTTCTTTCTTCCTGTATTTAGTTTGGCTTTTCCACTTGGCTCTATTCTGCCTGGCTGTTGGCCAAATCAGCTTCTTTATTAGCCAATGGTAATAAAACATGTTGGTTGACTGGCTGCTGAGGGCCCTGACCCGCTTTGTTAGTTCCTGCTCTGGAGCTTGACTGGTGTCTTGCTGGCTGATAATTAAATTATATTCTCTCTGCTTCCACTTTTATGTGATCAGCTTGTAATTTTCATCAAGCAAAAGTCCCTCACTGCCTAATTAAAGCCTCGTCATAAAAACTCATTTTATTGGAGGTGACTGCCGCAACCCTGGCCTTTAGCCACTAGGTGGCAGCAACACTCCCATGATACTCAGTCGTTACACCCCCCCCTCAAATCTTTTTGATTGAGCAAGTGTGAGGATCAGTGTGTGTGTGTGTGTGTGTGTGTGTGTGTGTGTGTGTCTTGAAACTCTGTAGATTAGGCTGGCCTCAAATTCAGAGATCTGCCTACTTCTGCCTCCTGAGTGCTGGGATTAAATGCCTGTGCTCCGAGGATCTGAGTTCAAATCCGCCGACTGCATAAAAATCCATGTGTAGCTCCCTATAACCCGGTTCCGTGTGGAGTAGAGACAGGAGAATTGCTAGGGCTTGCCCGTTATCAGCCTGGCTCCAGGTTCAATAGAGACCCTGTCTCAAGGGAATAAGGTGGAGAGTGACAGTACAGGAAGCCTGGAGTCCATATTTACACTTGCCCCCCCCCCACGTAGCCTCTCCCTCTTCTAAGTGTAATTATCGAGGATTATGCCCTTATAATCTACCACCTATCAATTTACCAAACCTATCACCTTTTAATATTAATCCTCACAACATTCGAAGTGAAAGATTTTCTCACTTGAAGACCTCCCTGGAAGGGGATTCTTGCCCTGGAAAGGTGAAAAAGAAACTTGACTGACTTCTGACACCTACTTGATCCCAGTTTACTGCATCTTCCAGGGAGCACCACCCCTGTACACGGCAAGAGTTCTTAGTTGTCACAACTGAGATTGTTGCTGCCACCTAGTGGTAAGAGAGCAAAGTTGCAGTACCTTACACTCAAGACTGCTTCAGTTCAACGCTCAGCTATGTTGGTGAATTCGGTGCTATCTTCTGTAGTTTTAGAGAGAAAAGGTGCGTAGAAGACTCGACAGTGGTAGCAAAGGGACAATTAAATATCAACATGAGTTTTGGAGGGGACAAATATTCAAGAAATAGCAATAGGTATCGATACATATTGGTGAGCAAAAGGAAACAAAATATCAATGCTTTAGGTGAAGAAGAGCGCTGTTTTCATGAACATTCTTTTCCAAGATGTTACATTGAATGTGGCTCTCCATATGTGTTCTAGGTAAACGGCTGCACTAGTTTGGCATTCTTCCCAGAGGATTGAGTTTGGCGATACAGACATGGAGAGACAAAGAGATGGGAAGGAGGAAGGGAACAAAGTGGGGAAAGAGTTGAGCTCCAAGGCTGAGCGGTGGTGGTGCACACCTTTAACCAGCAGGGAGTCAGAGGCAGGTGGATCTTAGTGAGTTCTAGACCAGCATGGTCTACAGAGCAAGTTCCAGGACAGCCAGTGATGTGGGAGTGTTCTCCTGTATTTTGTATTACTCTTATTGGTTGAATAAAGAGCTTCCTGGCTTATAAGATGGGTCAGCCCTTAGGTGGGCGGAGTAGACAGAACGGAAGTTCTGGGAGGAGAAGAAAGGAAGTGAGTCAGACGCCACGAGGCTCCCGTCGGAGATGGAGGTACCTTAGGACGTCTGGTAAGTCACCCACCTCGTGGTGACATACAGACTTTTATAATGGGTTAGTTTGTGAGGTGAGGGCTAGCCAGGAAAAGGCTAGTGATAATAAGCCAGGCAGAGTTTAAATGAATACAGTTCTCCTGTGGTTCTTTTGGGCGCAGGCGGCCAGCCGCTGAGCAGGCCAGCGGCTGGGAGCTGGGAACAAACAACCTACACCTCTCCTCCCCATTTACAACAAGCCAGGACTGTTACACAGAGAAATCCTGTCTTGAAAAAAACAAGCAAACAAAACCCCCAAGTAAACAAACAAAAAAGAATTGAGCTTCAAATCACAACCATTTTTGTGTTAAAACCCCCAAAACCCATATGCTAGCTGCTTCTTTAGAGAGACAGGATGCATGGGAACTTTGAAGCTGGCATAGCATGAAGTATTTTGTGTGTCTGCAAGAAACTATATTGCCTAGACTACATAGAATATCCTTCTAGGTTATTTGATTCCAATGTAGCTATTTTGTAATTTTGTAAAGTACGGAAAGGCAACAGCAAAGCAAGTTAGTCATTTATTTTTATCTATAAACTTGCAAACTCAGCTCCATCTAGCAGATGTTCTGTGGACTCCCTGTCCCAGGGTGGAGCAAGCTTATTTTGCTTCCAACTGCATGTTCATTTCAACATGGAATTCCAGGCTACTTGACACCCCAGTTTAGAATTTGGTGACCATCTTCTTAGCCAACTCATCACAAACCAAAACATATACTAAGATATACAAATAGCTGCAGGACCAGAAGAGATCATAGCAGAGTGCAAGGTCCAAGGGGACGCCGGCAAAAACTTACCTCCCACACGTGCCAGAATCCCATGTACACAGGCTGCAGAGACCAAGGCCTCCCACCCTCTCCTATCCCAACAGCACTACATGGAACCTGTTAGGAATTTTACCTGTCAACCCTGTGCATCTATGTCTGCAATTTATTCCATAAATTATTCTTTTTATTTCTTATTTTCTACTACTTAGTTCCTATTCTTGCATCTATGTCTCATATGGTTTTGCTTTTGTTTGTATATTGCTAAGTTAGGTTTTAAGACTGTTTTTCATGTTTCTCAACTTAGTTTGTTACAAGGTATTCTTTTTAAAAATTATTTTATTTTAGGTGTATAGGTGTTTTGTCTGCATGTATGTCTGTGCACCAAGTGTGTGCCTTGTACCTGTGGAGGCCAGAGAGGGTGTCAGATCCCCTGGAACTGTAATTACAGACGGTGATGAGCTACCACATGGTGCTGGGAATTACACCCAGTTCCTCTCAAAGGGCAGCCAGTGTTCTTAACCAAAACCCACTCTCTAGCCCTATGAGTTACTGTTTACTGTAGTAATCTTCAGTAGTATACACTATGCTATAGTAGTGTAGTATTCTATATTCTCTTTAGCCACATTTCATAAACATCCCCTCTTATTTCTGTGTTTTTTCTTCTTCTTTTCATTCTTATCCTCTCCTCTTTTTACTTTATAATTTTAATCTCTTATAGATTTAACAATCTATAAAAATCTGTGGACCCTAATGGTATCCCAGATTTTCCCTCTCAGCTGCTTAAGCCACCTTGGATTTTTTTTCTTTTCAAAACTGATCAAATATTAATTCCTATACATATCCACTATTATTCACACTCCCACTCTAACCTCAATAACTAAAATCAAAGTATGCTCCATACTAGCCTTGGTTGTTTAGCCTCTAGCAGTTAATGAAGTCAAAGGGGCCACTGTGGTGTGGTGGGGGAGGTCCTTCTGTCTCTGTGTTGCTTTTCTTGGTTAATAAATAAAGAAACTGCCTTGGCCTGTTGATAGGGCAGAACTTAGGTAGGTGGGGAAGATGGAACTGAATGCTGAGAGGAAGAAGGCAGAGTTAGAGGGACGCCATGGATCTGCCACTGGAGATAGACGTGCTGCAATTTTGCTGGTAGGCCACGACCTCGTGGTGATACACAGATTAATAGAAATGGTTAAATTAAGTTGTAAGAGTTAGTCATTAAGAAGCTAGAGCTAATGGGCCAAGCAGTGATTTAATTAATACAGTTTCTGTGTAATTGTTTCAGTTCTGGGTGGCCAGGATGAACAAGTGGCTCCTCCAACAGTGGTGGACGGGCCAGTATGACATTTCCCAGTGGCAATGTTCAGCAGTGGTTGTTCTTCCAGGTAATACCCACTCAGGGAGTAAGAAGGTGCTTCGGTGAGGCACACTGAGCTCCTGGCCTGAGGAGTTATTTTCTGAACTATACAGTCAACCCTACTACATCCAAGTTCCATGTGAACATCACAAAAACATCAAACTAAAAACTAAAGCTTATTTAAAATGTAAATCAAATAGAACATCAGGAGATACATAAATTGCAATGCTGTATTGCGGGACACACACAAACAACACACATACACACACACACCACACACACATACACACACACCACACACATACACATACACACACACCACACACTACACACATACACACACCACACATACACACACACACCACACACCACACACACATACACACACACCACACACACATACACACACACCACACACACATACACACACCACACACACCACACACACATACACACACACCACACACACAAACAACACACATACACACACACCACATACACATACACACACACCACACACACACAAACAACACACATACACACACATATACACACACCACACACACCACACATCCACACACACCACACATCCACACATCCACACACACACACACACCACACATACACACACACACCACACACACACCACACACCACACACACACACACACACACATACACACACACCACACACCACACACACATACACACACACAAAGACCATGTAGCATCTCTAAATATTATTAGCATGACAGTGATGGTATCTAGTGAGAGGGAACTAGATAGAATCCCAGACAGAGAACTCAGAATAGTGATTATAAATATGTTCATGATAGCTGGATAAGTAAGGTGATGGATGATATGAAAGAGGCATTCACCAGAGGGGCAGGGATGCAGAAGAAAACCAAATTTGAGATGCTGGTCTTTAAAAAAAAAGTAAGCCAAGGCTGGGCGGTGGTGGTGCACGCCTTTAATCCCAGCACTCGGGAGGCAGAGGCAGGCGGATCTCTGTGAGTTCGAGACCAGCCTGGTCTACAAGAGCTAGTTCCAGCGCAGGCTCCAAAGCCACAGAGAAACCCTGTCTCGAAAAACCAAAAAAAAGTTAGGGCTAGTGCTTTCGTTAATACAATTTCCATGTGGTTATTTCTGGGCTAAGCTAGCTGGGCAGCCTGGACGAACAAGAAGGCCCTCATCCACCAACACAACTGGACAAGGACAAAGTAAAATAATGAGGAAGCGCTGGTGAGAATCTCAAGATGCATGTGACACTCTGAAGAGAGAATCAATGGAACAGGCATAGAAGAAGAAGAACCTAGGGGACATTTCCAAAAGAATCAATAGGAAACACCCCATAGTCAGTAGGAGAGATGCCAATCCAGATAAGGAAGCATTTAGGACACCAAACAGACAAGACCAGGGAAGAAACTCTGTGTCATATTCTGAATAAAACCCTAAGTATACGGACCTAAGGAGATAGTCAAAGCTGTGGGAGAGAAACACCATATCACACAGGTAAGCAGGCCCTCAAAATAGCAGTTTTTTCAATTGGAACT
Source organism: Dicrostonyx torquatus (assembly GCA_028555095.1). Taxonomy (NCBI): domain Eukaryota; kingdom Metazoa; phylum Chordata; class Mammalia; order Rodentia; family Cricetidae; genus Dicrostonyx; species Dicrostonyx torquatus. The sequence goes on along the minus strand of JAQHUG010000326.1, from coordinate 145,152 downwards.
TTATGTATGTATGTATGTATTTATTTAGGTTTGTTTGTTTCGAAACAGGGTTTTGGCCCTCAAAACAACAGCAGTTTTTCAACTGGAACTTCCTTTTTTTTTTTGAGACACAGTTTCTCTGTGTAGCTTTGGAGCCTGTCCTGGCACTTGCTCTGTAGACCAGGCTGGCCTCAAACTTACAGAGATCCATCTGCCTCTGCCTCCCGAGTATTGGGATAAAATTTTCCGTGATGAATCCAGAGTTTGAGAACATTAAGCCAACTTTCAGAAAATACTTGAAAGAGTCTTGCAGACGGAAGAGTGTAGCTGACATTTTTTTTGGGTTGCCAACAACTCTCAAATAAAGACCCAGAGACTTATTAATTATGAGTGCTCGGCCTTAGCTTAGGCTTGTACCACTAGCTCTTTTAACCTTTTTAAAAATTACTTTATAAATAATACCAATCAAAATTTCCACTTCCTCCCACTCCTCCACTCCCTCTCCCTCTCTCCCTGTCCAGTCCTAAGAGAGGGCAGGGTACCCTGCCCTGTGGGAAGTCCAAGGCCCTCCCCACTCCATCCAGCTTTTGAGCTAAGAGCACTTTGTCATGGGAGAATGACTGAACCCTTATGGTCTACGTGTGGCCTTCAGGTCTCTGTATGTAAGATGGGCAAAGTCTGGAAGCACCGATTACATAGTCCTTGTTTTTAACCACGGCTGTAAATAACAGTGGTGTATAGAGTTTGAGAATTTGCTGCAGTTAAATGGAAATCACCACAGTGATTTGTTTGTGTGAGTTTTACACTTAGAAAACCCTGCAGTGACTTGATTTAGGATCTTCCTGTGTAGATGTAAAATAGCTGTAGATAAGAATTTGAGCTGAGTAAAATGAGAAGAACCTATGTGAATGTGGTATGTTCATTCTTTCAGTGTGTTTTATAACCTCCTGCTCACATAACCTGTAATGTGTGGGGGGCATTGGAGTGTGTGTTAGTTAGTCTAACTGTTGCTCTTTTAACTTAATTTAACCTGTTTCTATTCATCTATATTTTGCCTTGAGGCTTTTTACCTTTCTTTCATTCTGAATGTCCAACTTTCCTGATGCCTCCATGTGTGGCTGGCCCCTCTTTTTCTTTCTTCCCCGAGTCTAAGTTCCTCTTTCTACTTACCCTCCCTGCCCGCAAGTCCCATCTATACCTCCTCCCTTGCTATTGGCCATTCAACTTTTTATTAGACCAATCAGGTGCCTTAGGCAGGCAAGATAAAACAGCAACACATCTTTACATAATTAAACAAATGTAACACATCTTTATATCGTTGACTATTCTACAACAAAAGAGAAAATCAAATCCATCCATGAGGACACAGGAAAGGATCAGCAATATTAGAATAATAGTTAAGCCTGAAAGGGAGAGGGAAAAACAGAACAAAAAACTATCAGTGGCCTTGTCAGAGGAGCATCAGGTGGCCATTGAATCTCAAGGGGTCAGCCCACCAGGAGGCTAATCCCTAATGGGTGAATTGCAGAAAGGCAAGGCCCAGAGACCACAGACTCCATAATGCCTTTAATGTTTGCCGCTGCCCTCTTTCTCCAGTATCTGGCATGGTGTGAATGGATGTGGGGAGATCCCACTGCCTGCAAATAGTGTGCTTATCTCATGGAAACATCTGGGCATTTTTATCTGTGGATTATTCCTACTGGGCATTTTTATCTGTGGATTATTATGAAGATATCTTCCTAAGCTGTGCTGTCTCATTGATAATAATGCTAATTTAAATAGAGTTTTGATGATAAAAAACAAAACAAAGTGTCACATGGCTAGAACACATGTGTTTCCATTGAGGAACCATATAGACTGTGGCTTAGGTTAATGATTAAGAAAAACAATTAGCCGGGCAGTGGTGGTGCATGCCTTTAATCCCAGAACTTGGGAGACAGAGACAGGTGGATCTCTGTGAGTTCAAGCCCATCTTGGTCTACAGAGCAAGTTCCAGGACAGTCTCCAATGCTACAGAGAAACCCTGTCTCAAAAAAAAAAAAAAAAGAAAAACAATTGAGTCCCAGTAGCCCAGCTAGTGTAATGTTGGAAGATGTGTTCACAGGTCTCATAACTTAAAGTTAGACTAAGATGTTTTTGTCAAATTGCTTTGAGGTGAAAACCAAGAGGACAATCTAAAGTTTTAGATAGGCACAGAGTTGAGTGAGGACCTCTTTAAGTTTAGGGAACAGGAAGAAAGCAGCCTAATTATCATTAGGTGACGTATCTTTCTTGCTAGGATTGACTGACGACCAAAGGTGATGATTTATTCCTTATACCCATTAAATGCCCTAAGTCATTAAATGCCATTAGATAGATCTGAGAGGGATAAATGAGCAGAAATGAGACAGCTTTTTTAGCTATGCAGGAAATCCCGTCTTTCCTTAGACTTTGGTGAACACCAGCCTTAGAAGCAGTACTTGTCGTTAGCTGCTGAGTCCAGGAGGCCCGAAGACTTTCCTGTGTGGGGAGGATTTAGACTGTCTGTCTTGGCAGGATGAGATGATCGATCCCCCAGGAAATGTCCAGGAAGCCGATGAGGTGGAAGGCCACTTATTGCTGTGTGGATGACTTTGCCATACCCAAAGGCAAGCCTCCAGGTGGAAGGTCTTTTGTAACCATGTATCTTCTTGGAGGAGCTATAGGATGCTGCAGAAGCTGGCATGTCTCTGTGTTAGGAGCTATTTTGTTAAATGCCATGCTTTCAGATCTGTAAAGGCTCTTGAGAATTAGGGTACCATTACCTGTTAGGTATATAAGTTAAATTTAGACATATAGTTTACTCAGTTAGTTACAGCTTAACCAATGCTAGTAGAGGCAAGAAGATTAGAAGAATATTTTAGTAAGTCAAAGAATATTGTAGGTGGAATGTCTCCTTGGTAGGGCCAGCACATGTGGCGGCTACCTACATGTTTGTAGTGATTTTTTTTTCAGCTGTTGTAATCTGGAGTTACAAGTTTTACAGATTTTAAAGCACACATACAAACATACAGAGAAATGACAAGCATACTATGAAAACAAACACACATACACACATAGACATAAAGCAAGCATAGTGTGTCTACATTGTTTTAATGTACAAACAAATAAAACTGTTTTTAGGAACCTGTGTCAGCTGACCAACTTAAAAATCCTGGTGTAGGCTGCTGAATTCAGCCAGGGAGGCACACAGGTGGTCCCACTAAGGACCAGATGCAGATGCTGTAAGGGAGAACAGAAACAAGGATGGAACACCTCTGCAGTTTTAGAGTGGAAGGACAGGGGAAACTAGAGAGAATCCCAGTGTGACCAGATCAATGTCAGGAATGGAGACAAACAATGAACAGCTAGAGAATGGGGGAGGGAGGCTGGGGAGGGGAAGCGTAGCACAGCATCGGGAAACCATGGGCATATGGTGGCTTGTTTGTTTTACATTAAGGGATATATGGTATTAGATAGCCCCAATTTAAAAGGATTTTCTGTGAAAAGAAGATCAAGGGTGAAAGGATGGGAAAGGTGTCCCAAGCAAATGAACCTAGGAAACAGCAGCCTATATAATGAAATGTCTCTCTGTACCTTAGCTCCTTCTAATGGTTGACAATGGGCTTCAAATCAACAAGAGTGAGAAAAGGTAAAGAAAATCACTTCATGCTTGCCAAGGGATGATCCATCAAGAAGACAGCACAACTTTAAGCATATGTCCCCTAAACACAAGGACATTAAACCATAAAACAAGTACTGCTGTATGTAAAGACACAGGTTAACTCTTTGATGATAGTGGAGAGTGATTTCAATACCTCACTCTCACTGATTGAAAGGTCATTATGCCTGTTGGGCCTGTGGGGGTCATGCAAAGATGGAGGACAGACCACCAAAGTCTATTACACCAGAAGCAAACTTTATTCCAGGAAAAAATAAAAAATTAAAAAAGATTCTCCATGGGGCACAAAAAGCTAGCTGAGACCACATCCAGAGATGGCCTTGAAAGGCTGTGGCAATGGGCTATTTTTGAACTCTCCTTTTTATATCAAGAAGCAAGCATTATGACGTGGGAGGTCCTTCTGTCTATGTGTTGATTGTTTTGGTTAATGAATAAAGAAAACTGGCTTGGTCTATAGCATGGGAGGAGGAAGGCAGAGTTAGGAGATGCCATGGAGCTGCCACTGGGGAGAGATGTGCTGAAACTTTAGCTGGTAAGCCACAGCCACATGGCAAGATACAGAATAATAGAAATGTGTTAAATTAAAATGTAAGAGCTAGCCAATAAGAAGTTAGAGCTAATAGGCCAAGCAGTGATTTAATTTATACAATTTCTGTGTGATTATTTTGGGGCTAAACTAGCTGGGCAGCTGGGAACCAACTAGTGGCTCCCCTATTCCCATAAATTGGTGCCCATGTGGCCAGCTAAAATCCATTTAAAACCTGAGAGAGTTTGAAAAGGAATTCTAGAAACCATCTGTAGTGAGATCTGGTGTTCTCTTCTGGGGTGCAGGCAAAACATGCAGGCAAAATACCATATACATAATAAATAAATAAATGATGTACAAAAAAACCCCAAAGTCTTTAAAGAGGCAGAATACAGACAGTCATAGATTAAAGGACTAAAGATAATAAAATAAATATTAAACTTGTAGGAAAAGTAATAGAGTGAAAACAATCCTAAAATTCATCAGAGAAAATCCACAAAAAGTCTGGATTATGTATATTATTATGTTTCCTTTAAAGTTTTTTGACTGTGAAGGAGCTAAGGTACAGAGAGACATTTCGTTATATAGGCTGCTAAGATAAGCCAACATATATATTTCAAAAGTATCTTGAATTCAAAATTTGAGTCTAAGGATATGTTGCTTTGGAAAAGAGGTTCTTCTTTTGTTTCCATAGATGATGAGAACCTGTAGAATCCTTCCAGACTAATGTGGTTTGATGGAACAAGACTCCCTGAAAGGTTTCCTTGAACACCCCTCAAAAAATTATTTCACCCAATAAAGAGCAGGAAGAAGTTTGGACAAAACTGCACCCATATAAGGGAGATATGATAGAGATACGAAAAATTTGCATTGGTATGGATACAAATTTAAGGTCAGTTTTGTTATATGTATAATTGTGCTCTTGATTAAGATATTGTGTTTTTACAGCTCATTTAAGAATGTAATATATAATTAAGAAATATAGCTTAATAGAGAGTCATCTATAATAGTCAAAATTATAATCATGTTAGTTAGATTTTCTAGATGTACAGAGATGTATTTCAGACAGATAGGTATTCTTCAAATCTTTCAGAGACTTTTAGAATATGGCATTTAAGGGCTGGAGAGATGGCTCAGTGGTTAAGAGCATTGCCTGCTCTTCCAAAGGTCATGAGTTCAATTCCCAGCAACCACATGGTGGCCTACAGCCATCTATAATGAGGTCTGGCACCCTCTTCTGGCCTGCAGACATACACACAGACAGAATATTGTATACATAATAAATAAATATTAAAAAAGAATATGGCATTTAAAATGTTTTAGTAGCTTAGACCTTTTCATGACAATGAGATACATCTACTTCTGGCAGCACCAATTACTTCAAGAGAAAGATGGGCATCAAAGAGGTGCTGCGGGAGATTAAGCCCTCTTGTTTTCAGCCAATGGCTTCTAAGATACCCGCCCAATGTGGGGCGTGGTTTTCATTTTAAAAAAAAAGCCGCAGCCGCTCTCTGAACTAACTTGCTTCTGGCTTTCATGCTGACTGCTAGACTCGGTTTCCTGTTTGCGACCAGAGGAACGTGGTTTGGGACATTGATCTGTAAGTTTTATCCCCTCCAATGAAATACCCCTTTTTAAATCAAATTGGTGTAATATTGTCCTGCGAGAATAAAGAGGCTCTTTATGGAATTGGCTAGCCATTTGGGCAAGAAATTGCTATTGCTTGGACTGCTGAACTAGATAGGCAGGACCCACAGAGAAATGACTGCTGAACTTGCCTAAAGGTGAGATGATCCTTCGGGGTTACTGCTTCATGAAAGAGTCTGCTAGGGGGCTGGAGAGATGGCACAGAGGTTAAGAGCACTGACTGCTCTTTCAGAGGTCCTGAGTTCAATTCCCAGCAACCACATGGTGGCTCACAGCCATCTATAATGAGAGCTGGTGCCCTCTTCTGGCATGCAAGCATACATGGAAAGGATGTTGTATGCACAATAAAAGATAAATCTTTAAAAAACAAAAAAGAGTCTGCTAGACATTTTGCGGAACACAGAAGAAAGTGACTGACAAGCTGCCAATCTAGGCAGACTCTCTTTGAAATTTCCTGCTTCATGGAAAAGTCTGCTGGATACTATTGGCTTGTAGGCTGAAGATGGATGCCCCAATGATACAGAAGAACTTTGGATGACTGTCCAGGCAACGAGATGTCTCTGTCCATTCTAGAAGTTTTGGAAGTTGCTTACAATGTACTTCCTGTTTCCTTAAGTAATATTATATTCTTCTGGAGTCTTTGATGGAGTTAAGAATTTATAGTTATAGTTTTCCTTAGTTTTGATAAAAGATAAAGTAGATATAAATATTGTAACTTTAATTCTTGTTTGATACCTGGTTTGTTATACGTAATTTTACTATGTTAAAGTTAAAGCCTTCCTTTTTGTTTAAACAGAAAGGGGAAATGGTGTGGGAGGTCCTTCTGTCTACACATTAATTTTATTGGTTAATGAATAAAGAAAACTGGCTTGGTCTATAGCATAGGAGGAGGAAGGCAGAGTTAGGAGATGCCATGGAGCTGCCACTGAGGATAGATGTGCTGAAACTTTAGCTGGTAAGCCACAGCCACATGGCGAGATACAGAATAATAGAAATGGGTTAAATTAAAATGTAAGAGCTAGCCAATAAGAAGTTAGAGCTAATAGGCCAAGCAGTTATTTAAATAATATAGTCTCTGTGTGATTATTTTGGGTCTAAGCTAGTCAGGCAGCTGGGAACCAACAAGCAGCTCTCTCCCACAACAGCATTAGGTATAAACAAAGGAAGTTTTACAGTCTCAAGGTAAAACTCAGATATAAATTGCTTTTTTACAATTTCCATTAACAGGGTTTTTCAGTCTAACTAATGTTTGTATTTAGCTCATTGTCTTCTTCTGGCACTTTTTGATGGTGTTTACCAAAGCTCTATAGTCCCCTGATACTCCCAGTTTTTGTAGCAGGGAAGGGTATGGGAAAATGCATAATCAAAAAGTCAGGTACATCTTATCATTTAAAAGTTAACTCAGCTCACATTAATTGCTGGTCTTGAGTGGCCGGGGATTATCTAAAAGCTGACCCTCAGTTTGCAGAGGGTGGCTCCAAGCCTTGCAGACAGAGCTATGGGCTGTAAAGTGAAGTAACCCACTGCTAACAGTTGTTAATCATTAAGCTGCTGACAGCCTGCTCTCATTCTTCTAGGCTCACAACTTTGTGTTTCTTTATTTCTACACTCTTATTTCTGGAATCTACATTTCTATGTTCTTATTCTTGGACTCTTCAATGCCAAAAACTGAGAAATATCAGAGTTAAGTAGCATAGATCAAATAGACTAAAACTTAACAGACTATTATATATTATAGAATAGACTATTCTATCCAAACACTGGAGAATATACTTTCTTCTCATCAGCTCATGAAGCTTTCTCTAAAATAGATCACATATTAAGGCAGAAGCAATTTTTTAAAAAATACAGGAAAATTGAGACAATTCCTTGTGTCCTGTCAGATCACAATGGGATGGGATATGATTGTAATGATACTTTGTTTGTGTTTTAACAAATAAAGCTTGCCTGAAGATCAGAGTGTGGAGTTAAGTTTTTGGCATTGAAGAGTCCAAGAATAAGAACATAGAAATGTAGATCCCAGAAATAAGAGTGTAGAAATAAAGAAATACAAAGTTGTGAGCCTAGAAGAATGAGGCCAGGGAGTTGTGGCATACATCTTTAATCCCAGGACTTGGGAGACAGAGCAGTTAGTTAGTTCAAGGCTACCCTGGGCTACACAAGAATGAATCTGTCTAAAAGAGAATCAGAGCTCACACAAAGGTAATTCCAGCATTTGGGATCACATGCCCTTAATCCTAGCACTAGGGAGGTGGAGACAGGAGTGATATGGCTGGGTGGAGAGAGAGAAATATAAGGCAGAAAGAGACAAGAGCTCAGTGCAGTCTAAGGTTTGGTGGAGATAGTTGCAGTCAGAGGACTGCCCTGCAGTCTGAGGATGCGGTTTGATCTGAGCATTGGTAGAGGTTAAAGGTCTCTCTAGTGGCTGGCCACACTGTTTCTTTGATCCTTCAGCTTTCACCCCCTAATATCTGACTCTTGATTTTATTTATTAAGACCAATTAGAATTTGTGTTACATATGACTGACACCAGCAGCAAGAGAAACTCTTTTTTACTGGGGTTGAGGGAGGAAAGGATTTATTTGGTTTACATTTCCACATCACTATTCATCACTGAAGGAAGTCAAGATAGGATCACAAACAGGCAGGATCCTGTAGGCAGGAGCTGATCCAGAGTCCATGGAGTGATGCTACTTACTGGCTTTCTCTAATTGCTTACTCAGCCTGTTTTCTTCTAGAACCCAGGACCATCATTCCAGGGATGGTACCACCCACAATGTGCTGGGCCCTGACACAGCAATTTGCTAATTAAGAAAATGTCCCACTGACTCTGTTCCTGGTCCCTATTCGTGCAGAGGACTGTTATCTAGGACAGTGATCTATCTGTAAGCCTCCCCTAAATAAATAACCCTTTAGAACACTTCTGCATTGCTGGTGGGAATACAAGCTGGTACAACCCCTTTGGATGTCAGTGTGGTGATTTCTCAGAAAATTAGGAAACAACCTTCCCCAAGACCCAATAATACCACTTTATGTATATATCCAAAGAATGCTCAATCG
>JAQHUG010000326.1:114484-135586 GCA_028555095.1 Dicrostonyx torquatus | reverse complement strand
ACATGGGAAGTAGAAAGTAGAAAAAGACAAGATCTCCTGAGTAAATTGGGAGCATGCGGAGCTTGGGGGAGGATTGAAGAGGGAGGGGAGAGGCAGGAAGGGGAGCAGAGAAAATTGTAGAGCTCAATAAATATCAATAAAAATAGCTCTTTATTATTCATAATTCTAAATTAGTATGGGGTTATTTTGTGACTTCCACCTTCACAGAACTCTCCTGTCCGGTCCCCCTACCTATACTTCCTGCCTGGCTATTGGCAATCAGTGTTTTATTAAACCAATACAAGTGACAAATCTTTACAGGGTACAAGACCACTGTCCCACAGTAGTGAAAGACCTCTGTGACAAAAATCAAGGAATGTGCTAGAATGTAGAAAACCTCCCCTGTTCATGGATGGGTAGAAAATGGCCATCTGACCAAAAGCAATCTAAGGATTCAATGCAGTCCTAGTCAAAATGACAACAACTTTCTTCACAGAAATAGAAAAAATATTAAAATTTATGGAAGCACAAAAGACACCAAATAACTAAAGCAGTCTTGAGCAAAGGGAATACTGACGAAATTATTACTTTACCTGATTTCAGGTTATTCTACCAAGCATAAAGCCATCAGGAAACTGAGAAAACACACAGAGATCAGTGAAATAGGACAAGGGATCCAGGACAACCACAGCGGCTGAGTTGTGACAAATATACCAAAACACACATTGGTGGAAGGGGAAGTATTTCAACAAATGCTTCTGGGAAAACTGCATGTCCTAATGTCAAGAATGGAATTAGATCTTTATTTCTCACTCAGCTCAAAAACAGCAGAACAGGCGATTTTCCTCTTCGTCTCTTTTTTGGGGTGGGAACACAACTCCAGTCCCTCTTCGGGGTTCAGACCCTGGTAAATCAGGCTGTGCTGCTTAAGTTTGAACAGAGAAAGAGAGAATTTAGGCAGCAGTGAGGCAATAGGGCCATGCTTAATCCCCTTGACATCTTGGAAAGGATTTTTTGTGTCTTTTTCTTCCTCTAGGATCTTTGACCACCGGTCCCTGAGGGAGGAGGGAGTAGAAGGAGGGAATGTGTTTCAGAGGGCTTGTTGTAAGAAGGAAGACACTTCCAAGGAGACAGTTTTCAGTGTTACAGCTCAGCTTTATTCCAGAGTGAGCAGAAATACATAGAAGGGGAACAGCAGCCGGGACATCATCTAATTTGCATTTGGCAGCATGGTCCTACCATACACTTGGGAGCACAAAACCTAATTATCATATGGGCAACATGGGGAGAGCATATGCAGGGATCTGTGTCAAAGGTTATGCTTGAGATAGGCCAGGTATCCAGGCTCAGGGACACCTGGTTGAGGTCAGACCTCTGAGCCTAGAGACACTATCTGGGTCGGGAGGAAGTCCTGCTGAAAAAGGAGTCCTCCGGTTTGTGCCAAGTACAGAGAGCTCTCTGAACATGGTGGACAGCAACCTTAAGTTTAGGACACGCCAACATTTTTGGAGATGTCTGTACCCATTTTTACTATTGTAGCAAAGTTTAGTTCCCTTTATCCTTCTCATTTTACACCTTGATGGTTCTTTCAGCTCCGTTGGAAGGTTATCAGTGGAACTGGAAGAAACTCTGATACAGAGGTGAGCTTCCATGGGAGCCTTGGGCAACAGGAAATAGTGCAGGTGTTGGGCGTGGAATTCCTTGTCAGGATATGTCTGGAGAAGACTGATCACACAGGAGTTCTGGATGTGAATTTAACAGGTGAAACAGTTGCATGGGTTAGATGGACTACCCACATGTCCCTACTGGGCATGCACTAAGGCAAAATTATCACTATTGACACTTGAATTGGAGAGAAATGATTTGTGTTTGTCTGTCTGTATTTCTGTGTACCACAAAGACCTAAAAGTGGTCCAGCATCCCTTATCAGCATTCCTAGCCTCTGCCTACTAGATACCAGTAGTACTTATTCAATTTTGACAATAAAAAGCATCTCTACATATTGGCAAATACCCTATGATGGGCAGAATAAAACTAAACTAAACCAACCCCCCCCCCAAATTCTAAGTTGATAACCACTGCTACAAAGACCTCGAAAGGAAAAACCAAATTCTAAGTTGATAACCACTGCTACAAAGACCTCGAAAGGAAAAACCAACAAACAAGTCCACCCCCATCCAGTAAAAAATAGTCCTATATACATTGCCCCACCCACCCTAGAACTATGTGACCTTAGTCAAACAACAGGAAGATAGATTGCAATATGGTGCATACCACTGTTAAGTACACAACAAGGAGGTAATGTTGACATAGCAGTGAATCATTTTGGTCACTGAGCACTGGGTACAGCCCTTACATTTCTACGGAATTAGTAATAAGCATTGCTAGTGGATGGGAAACCTGCCCCTGTGAAAGAAGGAGGAAGCAATAGCAGCCATGGTCGAAGCTCCAAGGACTGTTTTGAGGGTGTGAGACTAGAGAAGACACAGGAGCTTAAGCTGTTTCTTCTTTCAAATTAATTTCTATTTCTTTGTGTGTGTGTGTGTGTGTGTGTGTGTGTGTGTGTTTGTTATAGTGAGTGTGACAAGTCAGAGGACAACTTTCCAGAGTCAGTTCTCTGCTCCCCCTGTGTGAGACCTGGGGTGTGTGTGTGTCATACTCAGTTGTCTGGGTTGTGGCAGTTGCTTTTGCTTGCCGAGCCATCTCAAGCTCCAGGGATATATTTGAGCCAGAATCATGGCAGTCTCTGTCAGGACCCTCAAGGCTGGTTTGCAGCCTTTGCACAATATTCCCTGGAGATCATCTTTCAAATTTTCTCTTCTTTCTCTTCTTTCTTCTTTCTCTTCTTTCTTTCTCTTTCTTTCTTTCTTTCTTTCTTTCTTTCTTTCTTTCTTTCTTTCTTTCCTTCCTTCCTTCCTTCCTTCCTCCCTTCCTCCCTCTATCCCTCCCTTCTTTTATCCCTCCCTCCCACGCCCCCTCTCTTTCTCTCTCTTCTTATTTTCTTTCCTTTTTATTTTATTTTTTTGGTGCAGTGTTTTTCTGTGTAGCCCTGGCTGTCCTGGAAGTTTCTGTGTAGACCATGCTGACCTTGAACTGCTGCCTCTGCCTCCTGAGTGGAGGATCAAAGGCATATGCTACCACCACTTAGCTTTTGTTTTGCTCTGAATTTGTTTTTCCACCTTCCAGATTTTCAAGCTTTGAACAAAACAAGTAGAGAAAGAAGAGGAGATGATGCGGGAAAGCACAAAGGTGTGTGAAGCCCAGGTAGGCTCACAATGGTGGTTGTGTGTCTCCCTAGGCGTGCCTTCATCTCAACAGTGCACTCCATAACATCTTAAATTGGTTCTCCTGGGAGTCCTCAGGAAGGCAGTACCTGTAGCTTCGGCAGACCCAAGCATCCCTCCCTCTCACCAAAAGCAACGGGTTCAGTATGGTGTGATCAATTTCCCGGGGTCCCTTATTCTTATTCTGAAGACTCTTTCCCAAGAATTCCTTGGGTCTTAACTAACCAAGATTAACCCACTAGATTCCATGAAAGAAGGAAGAATTCCTGGTCTGGTGGAGGGGAGGGATTAGTGGCCATTAGGATTATAAAGTAGGTTAAGGCTAGGGATGTGACACAATGATAGAATGCTGGCCCAGTGTGGACAAGGCCCTCGAGTTGATCCCCAGCACTGGGGGACAAAAGAACAAACAGCAACAAATAAAACAGCATGCAACACAACGAAACAACTTCACATTGTTGGCTGGAAATGGTGGCATATGCCCATAGTCACAACACTTAGAAAGTGGAGGCAGGAGAACTACAAGTTTGAGGCAGACCTAAGCTATATGGTGAGAACCTGTGTTTCGGAATATTTGTTTACATTATGCGGTGGTTTGAATGTAATTGCAGCATTAGGCCCCAGCGATCTCTTTTTGCCACACGTAATCGTGTAGACTGAGCTGGTAACATGAAGAAAGCATCAGATGGCTACTCTGGCAGGTGCAGTAAGTAGAGTGCCAGTGATTAGCCAGACAGGCAGAGCCAAGGGTCCTGATTCCAGAGCTGAACACTAGAGGGCACCACCTGAAGTCACCGCCACTTGCAGCTGTCAAATGCCAAAGGGCAGAAAGTTACCAAAGATCAGACTCCCAGAATTTATTTTCCACCCATAATTTCTAAATGGGTAGAGTGAGAGGACCATAGCTGGTGACTGGTTACTGTGAAGGCTGATTTTCATTGTCAACATGATGTGTCTGATGACTCATGAGGATGTTTCCAGAGTTTAACTGAAGACCCACCCTGAATGTGGGTGGCACCATCCAAGCAATGGTATCCCAGAATGAATCTAAAGGGGGAAAAATAGGAAGCCAGCTGAGTTCTGGTATTCCCCTTCCTCTGCTTTCTGGTCTGCACTTTGAACCAAACATGGCTTCCCTGCCATGATGGACATTATCCTCCCAGCCATGGGCTGACATAATCCTTTCTTCCCTAGGCTGCATTTGTCACAATAACAGTGATGTTACTACTATAGAAAACCAGTAGTATGACATGGTTACTGCTGAGACTGCTTGGCTGTGTAGCTCCTGGACTTCTGGAACTAGTTTCAGAACATGGGCGTGGGAGAGTTTGGAGCTGTGAGCAAGAGAAGGCCTAGGATATAGAAAGTAGAGTGTATCTGGTAGGAAACTAGAAGACCAGAAGAAATTGCAGAGTCCACGCCCAGCTCAGGAGATTTTCAAGGGAATCTTAGGAACTCTATTGGGAATTGAGTTAGAAGTCATTCACATTGCATTCTGGGAAAAAATTTCTGCATCCTGCCCATTGTCTGGGAAAATGAGGCTGGATTAAAGAATAGATCAGTTGCTTGGCAGAGCATAACATCCAAGGATGTAACATGGTAACTGCTCTTTGTCGGCTCTACAGTGATCCCTGGTAGAAATAGATGAAAAAAGGGAGGGAGAGTGTGATTAAAGTAGCAGACAAGGTGAGCTGGGGAAAGCAACTGCAATTATCAAAAAGGTTAGCACCATTAAAGAGAAAGCTCATGCTTTATATTGGGGCAATAGGAACAGTAGTCTGAGGGCGTGCTCTTTTCCATGGAAAGCTTCACACTGTAAAAATGCAAATTCATTTAAAAGGAGCGAGTGAGCCAAGAACACAACTGTTGATCACAGTGTGAACCCTGGGATTGTGTTATTTACTGGAGAAACCAGTTTCTAGTTGTGGTGTGGCTCAGTCCTAGCATACACCTTTAATCCAAGAGCTTTCTGCTTGTGTATCGTAAACTGGACTAAATAAAGTCAACAATAGGTCAAGAGGCAGAGCAAGCAACCAGTTGGTAGGAATGAACCTAGGACTCTTAAGAAAAAAACATAGAGAGTAAGGGAGTCAGGAGGACAGAGAGATGCACAGGAGGTAGAAGGAAGGGACACTGAGTTTGTGGAGACTGACTTGAGATGGCATAGGAGAAGGGGAGGGCTTCTGGAATGTCAGTGGAGGAGGAAGGTCAGCTGGGTGCTCCCTGCCTTTCTAGGCTAGCAGGCTTTCACCTCAGTATCTGGCTCCTGAGTCTTCATTGATAAAATTGAATGATTGAGATTTTGTTAAAGAAGGTGTTCTCTGCTTGAAAGCAACCACCAGAAGGTCAGCTACTAAAGCACATGGGGGTCACTACAGTTCTGCTACAAAAGAGCCAGACTATATCTCAAGCAGCCAGGAGAACTTGATGATGTTATTTGTGTGGATTTGCAGGCATGCAAAATGAAAGTTACGGTGTATGGAGACTTATCTCGAAGTCATTGATATCAGACAACACATATCATGGCTGGATTCCATGCAAGGGTCCTGAAAGATGCTTTTGTATAGTCTGGACAATAATATATGATATCTGTACTTTTGGTTTCAAATAAGTGCATTTGTTAAGTATACTGCAAGAAACACAAAAGAATACCAAGTGTTGCCGGGCAGTGGTGGCGCACGCCTTTAATCCCAGCACTCGGGAGGCAGAGGCAGGCGGATTTCTGTGAGTTTGAGACCAGCCTGGTCTACAAGAGCTAGTTCCAGGATAGGCTCCAAAGCTACAGAGAAACCCTGTCTTGAAAAACCAAAAAAAAAAAAAAAAAAAAGAATACCAAGTGTTGCCTATAGAGAAGCAGCAGACAGACCACAAACCATAATCAAATTGGTCACTCACAATATAGTGCAGAGATGGCTGGGGTCAGAGAATCACTGAAGTGGGACTTATAGCACCCAGCAGAAACAGGCTGGGAATATGTTGTTAAAGCAGTTAATCCAATTCAATGTTTTCTCTCCATGGATGACATTCTGGTTCCCATTGCAGGCATTTTTATATCAAGAGGTAAACAAAAGCAAACTCTGTTGGACATGGTTCACTTTCTAGCTGTGCCCAAGGGCACAAGGTTTTTAATATCCTTAGGAGTATATTCTTTTCCATTCTCCCTGTCACAGAATTAGGGGGGCAGTTTGATTGAGGTTAGGGAGCTTTGGAGGACATTTGAGATAAACATACTTCTCAGATCTATGGTGACAGCAAGGAGATAAAAGAGATCCTCCTTGTTCTCTAAGTCTATCTTAACAAGCTTAAATCATATGGTAACTTACCTGTACAATGTAAAGGCTACTGCATACAGCTATGATGGTAAGGTTAAGTTGTGATAGAGACCCCGGTATATTGGAAATGTAAAGACTTGGATGTCCACCAAAGAAAGCTTCAGGCATGGAGTGGAGCTGGTTCAAGAGAGAAACTATGTGTGCTTTAGTGGCCGAACTAGAATAGAAGATCAGGGGTGCCCAAGGATTTTGGAGTCAGGATAGTGCCAGTGAGAGCTCCATATGCTGAACATGGAACTATCGGACTTGATGTTTGCCTTGCTGGGTTTCTATCTTGGTTTGGTGTCAGTGGGTGATATTCAAGCAGCAGGTGGCAATTGAAGTTCAAGGTGTCAGGCCAACAGGAGACAAATCCATGATGGGTCAGTCTCTGATAGACAAGGCCCTGAGACCACAGACGCCAGAATGTCTTTTGCTTCTTTTGTCATGTGCCGCTCCATGTTTGTTGTTGCCATATTTCTCTGGTAGCTGGCATGGTGTGGGGAGATCACCACTGCCTCCCATGAAAATATCCCATTCTACTGGGCATTTTTATCTGTGGATTGTTATGAAGATGATATCTTCCTAAGCTGTACTGTCTATTTGATGATAATAATAATAAAATTTAAACTCTGTTTAAATAGAGTTTTTGATGATTGAAAATAAATACAAGGAAGTGTCTTACAGTTAGGGCCTATGAGTTTTATCTAAGGAGCTCAATAGATTGCAGTTCAAGTTAATGATTAAGAAAAACTACTGATTCCCAGGAGCCAAACTGGCTGGAATTCTCTTAATCTTAATATTGAAGAATGCATATCTAGGTTTTGGTGTTCATCATAGCTGAAACAAAACCTTAGAATGACCTCAGGTTAGATTAAAATATTTTGATAATTTTGAGGTTAGAGATCAAAAAACAAAGCAGCCCAATTATTGCTAGCTGATGGAGTTTCCTTGCAAGGATTGGTTGGTGAGCAAAGATGATGATTAATTTCTTGTACCCATTTCTGCCCTCAATTTTCTGACAAAAAAACAAAACTATTGGTGGGTGGGTATATACCCTAAAGATTTAAAGTAGAGCTGACTGCCTGTTTTTCATGTATAAAAGTTTAGGTTTGTGATTCCTTATAAGATTATCTATTGCCGGGTGGTGGTGGCACACGCCTTTAATCCCAGCACTAGGGAGGCAGAGGCAGGCAGATCTCTGTGAGTTTAAGACCAGCCTGGTCTACAAGAGCTAGTTCCAGGACAGGCTCCAAAGCCACAGAGAAACCCTGTCTCGGAAAACCAAAAAAAAAAAAAAGATTATCTATCAAGATAAGTAATGATAAGTAATAAAGTGAGTGGTTCTTTCTTTGTACTGCAAAACGCAGCCTGCCAGCAAAAGAATTGGAGAGAAAAATACCCTGCTTGCTCCCACTCTACTAATCTATAACAAGTTGTATGTATGAATGGATGTGGGTTCTTGGGGATAATTTGTTTTCACATGTAATACATAAAATGTTTAATCATGTAAGGGATATGGAAAACATGCTGTTTTAACTTGTATGCATTGCATTCATTCACGTGCAAAACAGAATGAAACCGCATTGTCATTTCTATACGGCCTGAAAGATTTTGTCCGAGTATGTAAGCTGTAGAGAAAAAAAAAGGGAGAGAACAAGAAAGAATAAAGATAGAGTTAGAAAGAAAACATCAAGAGAGACAAAAGGGACATTTCTGGATAAAGATAGGAAAAGAGAATATAGCCAGTCGGTGATACTGCCTTCAATTCCAGCTCTCAGGAGACTTCTACTCTGGTGAAGTCAGATTTGAAATAGTAGTTCACTTTATTATGAAGGGATTTTATCATACATTTAAATATGGGGTTAGCATGAAGAGAGATACTATCTGTTTTACAGTTTTATGTCAACTTCACACAAGTTAGTCATTTGAGTGGAGGGAACAATTAAGAAAATACCTCCGGTGGATCTCTGTGAGCGTGAGGTCAGCCTGGTCTACAGAGAGAGTTCCAGGACAGGCTCCACAGCTACAGAGAAACCTTGTCTTGAAAAACCTAAACAAACAAACAAAAAACAGACTGAGAAAGTCCAGTAAAAAGAACCCCAGCCCCCATGACCTCTACATCTGCCCTTGCCTCCAGGATTCTGCCATGGCTTCCCTCAGTGGACAGTGATTCAGGATATGTAACCCAAATAACATTTTCTGCCCCAAGTTACTTTTGGTCATGGTGCTTCATTACAGCTAGGACAACTAAGGTCCCAAATGTAGATGTGGGCTCCTTGAGAGAGAGTGACATTTAGGTGTCTGGACAAGAGTTGTGCACACCTCATTTTGGTGGCTCCTGAAATTAAATTTCTAATGGTGACTGAGGAACTTTGTCCTTTTTTTTTTTTTTTTTTTTTTTTTTATAAAGGAGAAGGTGAGCAGCTCCTGAGTGCATAGGGTGGGACTACAGTCTGATAAACTCAGGCTGTAAAAGTTGCAAGAAGTTGCAACTTGTCTTTTTACTAGGCGTTCTTTGAAAATTCTAGCTCTTGGGGGTGTGGTGGCACACACCTTTAATCCCAGCACTGGGGAGATAAAGGCAGGCTGATATCTGTGAATTCAAGGCCAGACTCATAGTTTCTGAACAGACAGGGCCATGTCTCAAAAAAAAAAGAAAACCAAAACCAAAAAACTCTATTCGATGGCGTGCTGTAATCCAAGCTCAGGAGAAAGCTCTAACTTGCATCCTAGTCTGGATGCGTTCAGGTTTATGAGATTGGGGAATGAGATCAAGAACTTCCAGGTGTTCAGTAAGGCTTAGCACCAGTTTCCGGTGGCTAATAAGAATTCCTCACCCCTTACAAAGCAGCAAACTAAAGGCCAAGACGGAGGCCCCAAACTTTTAGTTTTAAAATTACAAATCACCAAGAATTGCAGGGCCTCCAGAGAGCACACTGTCCTGTGTGTGCGCAAGCAGTCTCCATCCAGACACCATGCCATCCCATACCAACAGCAGAACAATGTCGAAGGCAGGAGTACTGACTGAACTTGTGATCTTGAGTTTGTGAAGGTCTAGCACAGACTTCAGAAGTCCTGGGAGTCGTCTCAACTGCGTGTCTCAAGGCCGAATCGAGAGCGGATACCTACCTTTAAGGCTGTGAGGTGAGGTGGCTCAGCCAGTTAAGTACTGACACAGTCCTCACTACCCAGGTTGACAGTAACGGACTCCTGCAAATTGTCCTCTGACCTTCACAAGCGTGCGCTCACGCACACAAGTACCTCTTAAACAATAAAATGCAATTAAAAGATTAAAAAAAAGGTCATTGTGTTGTTAGAACCACTGGACTGTGGACTTGCCCATAATACAGGTGAGTAGCTCCTGAGCGCGTAGGGTAGGATTAGTTTGAAGATAAAACTCAGGCTGTAAAAGTTGCAACTTGTCTTTTTACTAGGCGTTCTTTGAAAATTCTAGCTCTTGGGAGTGTGGTGGCACACACCTTTAATCCCAGCACTGGGGAGATAAAGGCAGGCTGATATCGGTGAATTCAAGGCCAGACTCATAGTTTCTGAACAGCTTGTTTTCTGGGGAAAACAAGGTCAGGTTTTTAACAGGCTTTTTTTTTTTTTTTTTTCCTGTTTTGAATGCGTGTACAGGCAGAAAGTTCTTGGAGTTCACCTAAAGGTGTAAACACTTAACCCCAGGGCAGGGAATTGCTGGTTTTCAAGAGAGCAGCTATCCCGACCTTCCGGACCGAAAGGCGGGAGTCAACGCGGGTGATTTGTAATCCAGGTCGTGGGCATTGTGGGGCTTGTAGTCCAGATTGCGGCAGAGTTTGAGGCCGCCGGCGCCTCAGAACTACATTTCCCAGCAGCACGCGCTCAGCAATATGGGCGGACCAGGTTGCGTCAGCGAACCGATTTCCGGAGGAGTTGGGGGCGGGGCGGCCGCAGAGGCTGGAGCGAGGTGGCGGGATGCAGCGCCCCGGGCCCTTCAGCACCCTCTACGGGCGGGTCCTGGCCCCACTGCCCGGGCGGGCCGGGGGCGCGGCCTCGGGCGGGGGCGGGAACAACTGGGGCCTCTCGGGCTCCCACGTGCAGCTGCCTGGGCGTGCACAGTCGGAGACCCGCGGCGACAAGGGAGGCTCGAGCGCGGGCGGCCCAGCCCCCTCCACGATGTCCAAGGCCGAGGAGGCTAAGAAGCTGGCGAGCCACACCGCGGTGGAGAACCACGTGAAGGTGGGCAACTTGGGGCGGCGTGATGGCTTCGTGCTGCGCGCCCGGGGCACTGCCAGGGTGCGCCTGACGCCTGAAAGGGCGAGGGCTGCGAGAGAGGGGAGAGGGCGAGCCTTGTATCCGATTTCACGCTGCTCTTCCCAGCCCCTGAAAGGCCTTTTAGACATCGAATCGGTGGGTGTCAACTCTCCTCCCAACAGAGCCTTTCTTCCAAAGATTCCCTGTCCGGCTGGAAGTGAGTGTACAGCCTGGCATTGCCCTGTTTAGACTCTGTCGGGCTGTTCATGCCCATTGAAAATGGTGAGCCCCAAGGCTGCCTCGAGCTCTTCCCTTCTCCCTCACAGGGAAGCCACTGGAGAACTGGTTTGCAAAGAGTTTTGAAATTTTACTTCAAACAGGCTCGTCAGCTCCTCCTGCTTGGGAGCTTGAGCGCAGTCTTTACAAAGAAGCCATCAGATTAAGCCTTGCTGTTGACAGGGTTAGGTGGACTCTACACCTGGAGGTGCTGCCCTTTAGGTGGGGTGCAGACGTTTAACAGTCAGTAAGGTTGTGACCCCGCTTGCTGGTTAAGTGGCAGGTGTGGTGCTGAGTGAACTCTTAGTGTAGGTGGGTTTGCTGTCCCGCAGCAGGTTGTCTTGTATCATTTCTGCTGCGCTGTGGTGGAGTGTCCTGGTCCTCGGTTTCTACTTCTTAGATAGGGTTAGCAGAATACATTTCTCCATAAAGGAAGATTTTTTCCCCTCCCACTTGTTAGAACTATGCTGCACAAAGTTACTTTGCAAAGATGATGTTCTTAGAGCTTTTTCTGTCTTCCTGCCAAGAATGAGGGCGGCCTGAGCGGGTGGGACCGGGTCTGATAACCTCTGGCTCCGCCTGTTGTTCAGAAGGACAGCCACACCACTCTTGCTGCAGGCGGGGCTCCTACGCGCTTCTGTTCTGGTGTAGCCTTTTGCTCCTCTCGTTAGCAGAGGATTTTATACTCCAATTAAGAGTGTGTCAGGGTATGAGTATGAATGTAGAATGTGTAATTTGGCTCATAAAACTGGGACAGTGAAGTCCTTCATGATGTGACTTAATATTTTGGTAAATGAAATCTATACCTTAGGAGAACCCATTATCTAAGTTAACCTGTTAATGTTTAGTGGTATATGTCTCCTTGGACTTTGCTTTGTAGTTATGTATTTGATTAAATTAAAATCTACAAGTCTTTATCTCATGTTAGCTCCCAGACACTGGAATATATATATATAAAAGCTATATTCAAAGAAGTTACCAGGGAATCCTTGGGAGATCTCTGTTGGGTTTTGGGGTGATCTGTTAAAATAGTGTTGTTTGTCCTGGAGGGTTTGATTCAAAGAACTTTACTACTTCCAGTTTTTTCTTGGCTTCCCGAGAACACCAGGAGAGGACAATTTCCTCTTCCTTTTTGGAGACTCAGGCTGGCATTGAAATCTCCCCTCCTACTATGGAGCTGGCTAGCAGCTGGCCAGGAACTGCTGTGTGGACCATGTTGGCCTTGAGTGCTGGGATTAAAGGTGTGCATCACTGCACAGCCAATACTGATTCTGCCTCCTAGTGCTGGCATTATAAGTATGTGGCACCACACAGCTTCCTTCAGTTGCTTATGACTCTCAGCCACTTTATGTGACCTATGTTCTAGTCCTCTGTGCGTTTCTCTTGCCTAACTCCCTCCCTGTGAGCTCTGGTAGGAGAGTTATCATTATCTACACATTCAGTGTTGGGCCCAGTGAGACCTGCTTAGGCAATGTTCAGAATGTAGAGTGTGAACGTTGATAATGGTGGTTGTGGGTATGGTGGCCCCCTTTCCTAAGCTCTCTGAGTTTGGGGTTTCCAGTCCCCTCAATCTCCTGACTGTTTCTACTTCAGGGTAGGTGGAGAACTCAGAATTCTCAGTTGAATCTTTGTCACAGGACCAGACCTGGCTGATTCTAAAAATGTAGTTATTTTGGATGGATTACAGTACACATCTATGCTGACTTATGGCCTGTTGCTTCATCCTTTGCTCTCTGTGAGGCCTGGGCTTTGTTTTGAGATTGGCTTAGCCCAAAGAAACTAGTGGCCAGACAGTATTAGTATTATCAGTAGTAGTAATATTACTATTTTGTTTGTCTGTTTTTTGAGACAGTTTCACTAAGTAGCCTGGTTGATCTGGAATTCACTTTGTAGACCAGGCTGGCCTCAAACTCACAGATGCCTGTCACTGCCTCTCAAGTGTTGGGATTAAATGCGTGTGCCACCACACCCAGCGATGTCTGTGTTTTTAATCTAGTAGAAGCCTATTTTACTAACACTCTGTTTCAGACTCATTAAATAGCCCCTGAAGCTTAGCCTACCGGAGCCAGTCTTGAGATCACCCCATTGGACACTGCTTAACATTTCCATTAGAAGACTGTCAGCTGTTGGGCCAGTTTGCAGGTAGCCTTTGGCCACTTCTAGTTGGTTTTGGCTAGGGCACTGACTCCTGGGTCTTTCATTTTATTTCTAGGCAGCAGGACCTGTAATTCATCTTCTAGAATAGAGGCTGTCTGTGTGCTGCTAGACTGCTGGGAGCAACATTAGCTAATGTGAAGTCTGGTAATCAGATTCTCAGTGCCAGGTCAAAAGTGAAGGTCAGGTCAAGTTTACCTAGGTTTTAAGAAATGGAGGTGTTCACCCTTATTTGAATACTTTACATATTCGGCTGTTTTTTAAAAGATGATTTCTTTACCTTTATTTTATGTTCATTGGCGTTTTGACTGCCTCTATGTCTGTGAGGATGTCAAATTCCCTGGAACTTGAGTTACAGACAACTGTGAGCTGCCATATGGGTTCCGGGAATTGAACTCAGGTCCTCTGGAAGAGCAGCCAGTGCTCTTAACCACTAAGCCATCTCTCCAGTCTCCATATTTAGCTGTTTTAAATGTTTTGTTAGGTCCCTTGTTCGAGTCCCTTGCATTTTTGGGTTTGTAGGGACAGCCGATGACTTTATTAGGTGCACGACTCTTGTGAAAGTATCCTGGTAAGCAGAATCTATACGATTGACTCTGGTGGGCTGAGCCTCTTGGTATATTTAATGTGTTTGGAATTGTATGTTAATTTGGGTTTTTACTGGATTAGAAACAGAAATGCTGTGTGTGGTGGTACACACCTTTAATCTCAGCATTTGAGAGGCAGAGACAGGCAGATCTCTGTGACTTTGAGACCAGTCTGGTCTACGTAGTTCCAGTGGTGTAGGAGTTCCTTCTGTTTGTGTGTTGTGTTCATTGGATAATGAATAAAGAAACTGCCTTGGCCTAGTTGATTCCTCAATATGTTGAGCATCTAATTGCTCCTACACCAGTTCCAGGGCAGCCATCTCTCAATAAATTAGCAAGCAACCCACAGAAATTGAGTACCCCTTACTTCTAGTGCTCACCCTCCTCCTGCATCTGCCTTTTGTAGGCTGTTTCCACCCAGGAAAAGGAATCCTGTTATGTGTCATATATCCAGAACTTCCACTCTTCCCACCCTTGGCTGGTGCAAGAAAGGGTGATGGCCTGTTTCCTGTAAGCATTCAGGAGTCTCTACAGGAAACCTCAGGAGATCCTACCTGTACTGTCCCAGGGGTTACTGATGATCATGGTGGTGAAGGTGGGCAAGGAGTTTGTCTACAGTGACACTGTCACAAGCATCTGGCATGTGGAGACATCTCAGCTATGGGATGAGCAGGCAAGAACACAGCCCAGTTCCTGACAGAGACTGGATTGGCCAAGAATGACTGCCTCAACTTCCTGGGTTTAAGTGCCTGTGTCTTCCTGAAGCTTAAGTGAGGATTTCCTGGTGACAGTAGTGTTTGCCTTGTCCCTTATTGAGAGACCCCACAGCTTGTACAGTGATGGGTAAAGTCTTACGTAGATAGGAGAGGCCCAGCTAG
The DNA here is from genome assembly GCA_028555095.1 of Dicrostonyx torquatus. Classification (NCBI taxonomy): domain Eukaryota; kingdom Metazoa; phylum Chordata; class Mammalia; order Rodentia; family Cricetidae; genus Dicrostonyx; species Dicrostonyx torquatus. The sequence continues at coordinate 120,881 of JAQHUG010000326.1, read as the reverse complement.
AAACATTTTTAGCATGTTAAGTGTGTGCTTGCCATTAGGATTTGTTTTATTTTGCTAAATTCTTTGTACTTGTTGGTCGTTTTCTGTCCTTTAGTTTTAGATACAATCTAACTTTAGAAGGATCAAATGAGGCATGGGGCTGTGCGGCTGTGGGCCTACCCCTGCACGTTGCTGTGGCTTTTGCACTGTGGGGTGAGACGTTTTAGCTGCAGTCATTGGTTTCTTCCTAGGAGGAAGTTTCACAATGGCCTTTCCCCTGCCAAGTGAGTTGCTACTAGTTGCCCCACTCTAAGAAATTTGAGATGCAGCGCTCTTCCAGCAGCCGGACTCCTTGAACTGCTTAAAGTGGGGTTGTATGTGGCTGATAGGGTTGATAAGGTATTAACTGTTCTTATGTCAGTTTTTTATTCAGCTCATTAAGTTAATACTACATGAATAAAATGAAATGAATTTTTAAAGGCTAGAATTTATTGTGTAATAATTATAGGATATTAACCAGTTGCATCTTATGGAACACAGTGAATTGAGTTTTACGGATAAGATTTGCTAACAGTTTTCTACAGGTTGAAGTCAGCATCTACCGAGCTGTCAGATTGCACACACTCTTGTCGGATTGAATAGTACAGGCAGATGCCAGAATTCTGTTGATGGGATCTAGTAATCTTTGGCCTACTTCAGAGTCTTCAGTTTTTTCTTGTAGTGTTGTATGAATCTGTGGCGTGGGCTAGTGGGTCTCTAGGTCATAGGGGTCATTGTGAAACTTGGCTTTATGTTAAGATATGCAGGTTCTTTTGGTATTGTTTTTTTATTGAAACAGCCTGGTGCGGGAGAATTGTCTGTATTCTGTCAATCATGTTTTAAATAAATGCTGATTGACCTGGCAGGGAATATAGGCGGGAAAACCAGACAGGAAGTAGAGGGGAGAACAGGAGAATTTGGAAAGCAGGAAGCTCCCTTGACACTCCTGCACAGACCACCAAAGAAGCAGGATGTAAGCTGCCCAGCTGAGAAAAGGTGCCGGCCATTTGGCTAACATAGATAAGAACAATGGGTTAATATAAGTTACAAGAGTTAGTAAGAAGTCTGAGATAATGGGCCAATCAGTTTATAACCTAATGTAGACTCTCTGTGTGATTTTCTTTGGGGCTTGCCGGCTGCAGGACAGAAACCCCAACAAGCCAGCCCTCATTGTTACAACAGCCCTCCCTGGCTGTCCTGGAACTCACTTTGTAGACCAGACTGACCTCAAACTCAAACTGACCTCAGATCTGCCTGCCTCTGCCTCCCGAGTTCTGGGATTAAAGGTGGGCGTCACCACCCTGGTGGTATTGCTTCTTGGTGGAAGGCACTGTAGGTCTTCTACACAGTGGTTCTCAGCCGACCTAATGTGGCGACCCCTTAATACAGTTCCTCATGCTGTGACCCCCAACCATAAAATTATTTTCGTTGCTATTTCATAACTGTCATTTTGCTAGTGTTTTGTACTGTAATGTGAATATCTGATATGTGATCATCCTTTTGACCCCCTTTGATGCCCCAAAAGGGTCTCCACAGGTTGAGAACCACTGTTCTAGGCACTATTCAGTGGTAGCTGCTGCTGTGGTTGGTTTTGCCATAGCCTGAAGGAAGGCATTCCTGGGAAGTTGCTTAGGAACCAAGCTCCATGTTTGTTTTGATAGTTAGTGTCCTGTTTTGTTTTTTTTTCTTTGTGGTTCTACCATCTGATCATAGGTATCTTCTCTGTCTTAGGATGGCAGACTTAGTGTTCCCTTTGTATTTGGTAGGAAGAGCAGATTCTAAAAAGACTACTTCTTGCTAGAGGCACACAAGGCGACTAAAACAGGATAAAAGCCCATCATCTTCTGCCTCCATCTGTATCTGACCCTTTGCTTGGAGTTAAACACCTGCTTAATTATGCACACGGGCGTGTTAATCATTCATGGAGTGTCGTCTAAAAACCAGTGCTGTCTGCCTCATCCCGCTTCACGGTTAAAAGGTAACGAAGCAGCTTACTGCCGTCAGCTCTTATAGTGTGCTGTTTCAGACCCTCAAAAGCACCCGGAAGACTCCAGTCGTTTCCTAGACCTGGGATTCAGGAATGATGGAAGTGAGGCAGATCACTCTGTGATGGAGTCACCCTCACGTAGGAGCTGTCACTCATGGCTGTTTCCTTCATCTTGTAGAATCTTAACCGAGACAGTGGTCAAACAGACGAGAGTTTGACCAGCATTGAATCATGTGTTCATCTGTCTTCTTCCTCCCCTATGTAGAATCAAAGCTCACGTCAGGGCCCTGAAGATGTCGTCTCAGTGTAGTTAGGCTGAGTAAGATCCTCCCCTGCTTTTTCACCATCGCGTCTGCATCTGGGGCGAGGCTGGGCTTGACATGTTAGTCCTCGCAGTGTCAACCTCCAGCCCGGATTCTGGCTGGAGAAATGCTCTGCAGTGAAGATTTCCTGGACTTCCATTCTCGTCCCGTGCAGAGGAGGGCCCCTTGGTGTTAGCTGGACAGAAGGAAGATTTACTTCTGTAGTCACTTCCTACTCTCCCTTCTTTTACTGACTTTAGCAGAGTTCTGAGGTAGGCAGGATGTGTTCTTGAGATTTCTGTGTGAAGATGGTCGTCCTGCCTTCTAAGACACTCAAGCTTGTGTGAAAAGGCAGCCAGAAAGCCCAGCTTTCCACCTTAACCCAGGCTTCCCCCCCTTTTCTTCCTTTTCTTCCCCTCCCTTTCTCATTTCCTCCTTGGATTGGGTAGGGATCTTTAATCACTGTTATTTGTAGGCCGTTTCTGTGAGGCCAGCTTCAGTTAATGTAGAGTTGCTATATGATGTCAATAATTGAGCCAGTTATTCATCTGGGGTGTGTAGGGAGGAATGGTGAATGGGGAGGGCTTTGTCCACTGGATAGCAGCGTATAGAGTACAGCTTCGAGGGTCAGTGATTACACATCTGTACGTTAGCTATAGTACCCAAAATGCTGTGCTCGTGAATTGCTGTTCATGGTGATTTCAATGCTATGTAAGTCTAGGCCAAGGAGTAAAACGACTATAATGAATTTTGTTTTTCCTTCCCTCTTTTTGGCAGAATAACCAAGTGCTGGGAATTGGAAGTGGTTCTACAATTGTCCATGCTGTGCAGCGAATAGGTATGTTTCCTGTGTGTTCATGGGGGTAGGAGGTGGAGGATGGGGAGGGAATGGGTAAAGGTTTGGCGCTCCCACCCAGCCTTGCAAAGCCAGGAAGAGCATGCTGTTCACCTGAAGTTAGCTGAGTATTTCTGTTCTAAGAAAGAGGAATTCTTGGCTCTCTTCAGCTGTCTTTGGGGAGCTCTGCCTATGTCTGCTACGTTTAGCCTAGAGGGGAGGAATTGACTTAGGTGAGGCCCTAGCAGGATTTGATGGTGCACACCCATCAGGGTTCCTGTATGTGATCTCAGGTTTCCTCTGAAGCCTGTGTGTTTCTCAAGCAAACAAATTGAGGCCACCAGTGTCCAGTGTATGACCCTAGCAAGGATGAGGCTCCTGTAGCTGGTGGCCGGTTTTTGTAGGTACTGACTTTATTCGGATTGGATCTTGTCTGTGTTTAGGAAAGACCTCAGGCATTATCAGCTCTCATGGCTGCTCAACAGGTTCTACTGCCCTGCTCTTTGTTGGTCAGAACAAAGCCTGGGAGAGGCTTACCCAAATGCCCATCTTTGGCAGGTGCCAAGGGTCAGGGCCCAGGAGGCAAAACCCAGGTTCCTGTTGTGATCGCGAAGTGGCTGTATTATAAAGGTGATGGCTGATGGGGTCTTAGTGACCAGTACATATCTACCTTAACCCTGTAAATGGCACAGGCATTGCTGTGAATTTACAGGAGTGACATCTAAACCTCCCAAGAGACAGACTTGATTAAAAAGATTTGGTATTTTAAGAAAACAGCTTTTTAAGACTCATTAAAATTAAGATTTCCTGAAAGTTTAAAATGACTAAACAAACAAATTTAAAATTAATAGGCACCTCTCCCAACCTTTAATCATCCTCTGGGGCCTAGAGATCCTTATATCTTACTAAATGCAGAGTGAAGTTCTAATGTTTTCCTGGAAAAGACAATGTAGGATTGTAGTTTAGATTGAAAAGTAGGCCGCCAACCACGCTTTTAATCCTAGTGTTGGGGAAACAGAGGCAGTTGGATCTCTGAGTTCAAGGCCAGCCTGGTCTACAGAGTTCCAAGACAGCCAGGGTCATGTGGAAACCCTGTCTTGAAAACCCCTACCCAATCCCACTACCCCCCAGAAAAAGGAAACAGAAAGAAAGACCACCAAGGACCATATTCCAGCCACTCATTAGCTATGTGACTACCAAGGTATTTACTCATCAGTTACTCAGTTTCCTCGTGTGTAAAGTAGGGTGATAGTGAGAACTTCTCCTGTGCTGTCAGCACTTAAAGGGCTGATGTGTACACAACAGTTAGCGAACTGCAGACACTTCGCAGCAGTACTATCGAAATGGCTTTCTCCATGGTCAGACTCCCTAGTGTCCTTGAGAAGGTGTGAAGATGGGAACACAGAGGCAGCTGTCAGCGGGAGGTAGGCCTTTCCCCTTGGGTTGGATTTGAGAAACGCACATGTGACAAGGACAGTCAGGTGTGGGGAATGGAACTCTACTAGTGTGACTCTTGTCTCCACAGCTGAGAGAGTGAAACAAGAGAATCTGGACCTCATCTGCATCCCCACGTCCTTCCAGGTACGTCATTTGCAGTGTCCCCTTCTGTGTCTTCACTGCTGCTGCCAGGCCTCTGGGTCCCTGAGAAGGTGGACTCGTGGCTTTGTGTTGTCATCAGGGTTGTTTTCCGTGGGCTCAGAAGAGGAGCTGACCAAGCACTGCTCTTGGGTGCTGTAACTTTTTTGAGACAGGGTCTCAGTATAACCTTGACTGACCTGTAGAGCAGGCTGGCCTGGAACTCAGAGATCTTGCTGCCTCTGCCTCTTGAGTGCTGGAGCTAAAGGTGTGTGCCACATGTCCACCTGGTTTAATTTTATGAGTTGGGCACTGTGGAGTATGCAGAGGCTACTGTGTGTCCGTAGCCTTGACGACTGTTACTCTGTCAGTGCATAAAGCCAAAAGAATTTGTGAAGTTAGAATAACGCCAGTATAGTATGCTCTTTGATTACATATAATAGCCAGAGCTGGTGGGGAAAACGGTGGAGCTGAAGGGGAGATGGCTGTCCGTTTCATTTGATTTTTACAGAATTTTGTTAAGAGTTTGCCATTGCCTACCAATGGCTATTTCAGTTGGGGTCCCCCAGAGAATTCCTTCACAGATGGATTTATAAAAAAAGAAGTTGAGTATTCCTGCAATGGCTGTGTGCAGGCAGGAGATCTGGGAACATTGGTAGTTTCCTCTGTTCTTCCCTCCCGCCTTTGTTCCCTCCCCACTCTCTTCCCTCTCCCCTCTCTCCTCTCCCTCCCCTTTCCCCTCCCTCCTCTCTTCCCTCCCCCATCTCTTCCCTCCCACTTTCCATTTGATCCTCCTGTTCCAGCTCATCCATAACTTGTATTTCCCCTTCCTAGGGTGATCCAATTCACCCCCAGTCTCTTACTCTATACCTAAACTCTTATTATATGGCTTACAGTCTGCTTATCAAAGACTTAACAACTAACATCTACATATAAGTGAATATAAACCATATTTGTCTTTTTGGGTCTGGATTATGTTGAGGTATGTCTCTTGTATCCCTAGTCTCTTCAGGACTTTTATCATGAAGGAGTGTTGGATTTTGTCAAAGGCCTTTTCTGCATCTAATGATGATCATGTTGTTTTTGTCTTTCATTCTGTTCATGTGGTGGATTTCATTTATTGATTTGTATACATTGTATCTCTGGGATGAAGCCTAGTTGATCAAGGTGGATAGTCTTTATGTGTTCTTGGATTTGGTTTGCAAGTATTTTATTGAGAATTTTTGCATTATATTCACAAGGAGAATTGATCTGAATTCTCTTTCTTTGTTGCGTCTTTATGTTATTTGGCCATCAGGATAACTGGCCTTGTAGAATGAACTGGTCAGTATTCTCTCTGTTTCTATTTTGTGGAATAATTTGAGAAGCATTAATGTTCATTCTGCTTTGAAAGATTGGTAGAATTCTGTTCTAAAATAGTCCAACCTTGTTTTTTTTTTTTTTTTTGCTTTGGAGACTTAATTACTGCTTCTCTTTCCCCAGGGGATCTAGGTCTCTTCCTGTTTCTATTTCACTAGGGGATCTAGGTCTGTTCCTGCTTCTATTTCACTAGGGGATCTAGGTCTCTTCCTGTTTCTCTTTTCCCAGGGGATCTAGGTCTGTTCCTGTTTCTATTTCACTAGGGGATCTAGGTCTGTTCCTGCTTCTATTTCACTAGGGGATCTAGGTCTGTTCCTGCTT
>JAQHUG010000326.1:91816-113399 GCA_028555095.1 Dicrostonyx torquatus | reverse complement strand
TTCTATTTCACTAGGGGATCTAGGTCTGTTCCTGCTTCTATTTCACTAGGGGATCTAGGTCTGTTCCTGCTTCTATTTCACTAGGGGATATAGTTCTGTTTGAATTGCTCTTGAACCTATTGGTGTGGCTCTGAGGTTGCTGTTCAAGTTTCTAAATTTTTTGTTTCTAGTTTTTTTCAGTTTGGGTTTTCTTTATTGATTGTTTCTACTTTCATATCTTGAATTATTTTTTTCCCACAGTTTGTTTTTGTTTTTACAGAGCTTATTAAATGATTTATTCATATACTTTTTAAGGTCCCTAATCATATTTATAATAGCCATTTTGAAGTCCTTGTCTTGTGCTTGATCCGTATTGCATTTCTCAGGGCCTACTGTAGTAGTGTTGCTGTCCTGGCTGTTACTGTGTTTTTACTCTGGTGCCTAGGTATTTGGGTTTGGGTTAATTGTAATTCTAGGTGTTGATATCTGGTTGGGATAATCGTAGTTCTAGGTGTTGATATCCAGTCTTGTCTTTGCTGAGTAAGTTTTCTGTCCCTTGGTTCCTGTTTTCCTTTCTGGATCTTAGAAGTATGTGGTGGCTATGGGTTGCCTGGTAGGGAGTGCTTCTGAGTCTCTGCCAGATGTGGCCACTGTGGGTCCCCGTAGAACTTGTTTGAAGGTATTAGGAGCTGACAGGCAGGATGGGGATGGGGTAGTGTAGAGGGCACACAGATAAGCACTGGAGAAGCCAGCTTATCTCTTCAAAGGAAGAAGAGGCTTACCTGCTCTTCCAGAAAGCTGGGAAAGAATGTAGCTTACAACCTGGTGATCCTTTGCTATCTGTAGAGCCAGCTTTATTCTCATCCCCCAGAGTTTATGTTTTATTTACCCAGGATGCTTTCCGCCTAAATCTTGAGCATTGCTTCTAGGCCATAGAATCCGTTGTTATGAGTGGTGTCACTTGTACTTTTACAACAGCCTAGATGACTTCTGTGTTGTCTTAGGGCCATGTCTTCTATGTTATCATAGGGCAAGGCCAATCCTGATGCCCACAGGCATTATGTTTATCTTACCCATTCTCCCTTGACCCTAAATCCTGGGCACTATCTGAGTCAACAGTCCCCATCTTTATGAAAGAAGTCAGATGTACTTTGTAAAGAATTTCAATGTGAACATATCTTACATTCTGTTATACTCACAGGACTGAGTTAATTGTTAACAGAAAACTTTTTTTTTTTTTTTTTACAAAATGGTGCTGTGTTTAAATATGGCTAAAATAAATGACTTGGTGTCAGACTCTTGAGAGTTTGAACCAGTTGTGTTGAACCGAGTTTCATCCTTACCTCACCCTGGTCATTTCCCTGCTGGCCGTAAAGTTACAGCCTCTTCCCCCGCCCTGCCCTGCCCCAGTGAGGAAGGGTAGGATGGAGTCTGAGGGGCCCACAGGATGGAGGAAAGCTGTGTCTGCCCCAAGGATCTGCCTCTCTGTGTGGTTTCCAGGCAGAGAGTGACTTGGGTGTTGGTGGGGTGAGAAAGGAAGCTCTAGGAGAGGCTCTGCCTAGTTCCCTGGGATCCTGACGCTCCCCACCCCGCCCATGCTAGGGATCTAACCTCTGGCCTCTGGCATGCCAGGAAAATGCTGCACCGCTGCGTTCCATTGCCACCCAGTTCTTGGTCTTTTGAGACAGGGCATCATTTTCGCTCAGGCTAGGTTTGAATTGGCTGTGTATCTCAGCCTCCCAGAAGTTGTAGGACCCCCCGACATTGCTTCTCAAATCAGGGAGGGAAAGCTCTTCGCTCACCCTTGAAACTCTCCCCTGTGCTGCATGGTTCCAGTTACTGGAATGAAGTAGCAGTCAGCATTGCTCTTTGTGGGGCCAGCTCTCCTGTCTATGGGTAAGTGCGTTTATGATATGAGAGAGAACCTAGGTCAGTTTTTAAAGTTTGAAACATCAAAAGAGTCCTGCAGACCCTTGCCATATTTTCAGAGTAAATGATTATGGTTGTTTTTTCCTGCCCTCCCCAGGCCAGACAGCTTATTTTGCAGTATGGCTTAACCCTCAGTGACCTGGATCAACACCCAGAGGTAAGAGCGAGAGATTTACTGACAAAAGGCTGTGTCTTTTTGTCCTTTTTCTGTGGCTCCTAATGTTCATGTGCTCCAGATATCGTGGCAGGCCCAGAAAACATTAGTTAAATTGCATTCACTTTTGTTCTAGTACCTTGAGTGTCAATTCTGACCAAAGTGGTAGTTAATTTCCAGTGTAGGCATAGTACAGGTTAGCTTCCCTGAGATTTAACCTCTAGGGCTCAGTACAGGCATAGTAAAGGGGATGCAGACAGCCCCCGGGCTTGTCCATGCTTTCCTGAGAGTCCCTTCTCATAAGTGAGCCAGGCTGCATAGCTCACACCTAAGCAGAGGAAAGAAGTCATATCTGGCCACTTGAAAACGCAAGTTAATATTTGTGGAAAAGGCTGCTAAATTCAAGGGTAGGCACATGGAAGAGACTGAGACTATGGAGAAACACTGTTGTTTAGTCTTGGCAGTGGGTGGATGTGGAAAGGGTATGCCATTTGTTTAAGTGGCAGACGCAGAATTATAATTTGCACCCTTTAGACTCTGGAACAGTGTTGTAACAAGAGGCTAGGTTTGTGCTTAGCTGCAGAGGCTCCATCTCAGGGCCAAGAGAGGATCTTTGGAGGGGAACATAATAGCCATGGGTATGTAGCACATGTGGGTGGGTGTTGCCCAGACTTTCTGGAGTGATTTGGGCATAGAGGGACAGGCATGTGGTGGGGATTTGACAGGGTCCAGCAGCTGTATTTCTGCATATGGTCATTTGGAGGGCTTTAAACTACAATATCTTAAATGTTTTGTCCTTGTCATTCCCAGAGTCAGTATTTTAACTTGTTTGGAAATGCATGCTAACAATTCTACTTTGTTCCGGAGAGCAAAGGAAGCAATGTAGTGGATAAGAGCTGGGCAGTGTATATGTCTCAGACTCTCAGCTCCTTTCTCTTGTGACGCTGGCAAAAGACCTTTTAGTCTCTTGGGTGATTGAGTGGAAATACTGGGCCTAGCTAATAGAGCTGCTGAAAACCTGATGAGCTCTTACTGCTTGATCAGGTTTGGCACAGCTCAGCTCAAGAGGCTCCTTCCTCCCTCACAGATTGACCTTGCCATCGATGGTGCTGATGAAGTGGATGCTGAGCTCAATCTCATCAAGGGTGGTGGGTGAGTGTTGTCAGACTTGGTTGCTAAAGGGACTGTCAGCTAATCAATCCTTAGCAAGCAAAATGGAGTACAGAGCAAACAATTGTTCAGATACGCGTGAGTTTGTCTTCCTGCCAGCACACTGATACCATCTGCCTCTGAGCCAGCCTGGCATTTCTTACCATTAGTGTCTATCTGCAGACAGGTAACCTGGGCCTTCCAGTGAGATGGTTTATCTTGCTGGGTTCTGTGTACACACATACCACATTCTTGGGTTAGACTGTTAGGCCTTTGGCTTTTGTGTTAAAACTGAAGTCTGTGATCAGCTAGGGGTACTCTTCTTTATTTGGAAACATTGGAATGACATGGCATTCATGAGTTGTTATGTCTTATGCAATCCTGGTTGTAGGTGTGAAGTAGTTTAGCTAGGGAACAGTAGGGAAAAGCAGGTGTTCCAAACTGGGTGTCTTCTGAGGACATGTTCAGAGATGTCTCCCTAAGACAGTGCTTCTCGGATGTCTCTCAGAGGGAATGTGCTTGGTCTGAATGGAACCATTGTCTACTTCTAGGTTTCTTCCAGACACATGCTAATGTTTCTGTATTCCATTTACTAGAAAGTAGCACTGTAGAATTGAGGGTGATTCTTTAAAAATGGAAGCCATATTTCTCTTTAAGTTTCAGGATTGAGTATATTTGGATTTCTGTGTCTGACCCTAGTCCCCAAGTTAAGATGATCTCACTGTAATGTCAACTTTCTTCTTTCCCCCGTCAGAGGCTGCCTGACCCAGGAGAAGATTGTGGCTGGTTATGCCAGTCGTTTCATTGTGATCGCTGATTTCAGGTACTGTTCCAGCGTTCTGCGCTATGCACAGTGAAGGAAGCTTGTAGAGGAATACAGAAAGGACTGCCTGCTCTCTAGGATTCCAGGCAGTGACTTCTGCTAATTATCATAGCATTCTTTTTTTAATTTATTTATTTATTATGCATACGATATTCTGTCCACGTATATCCCTGCAGGCCAGAAGAGGGCACCAGACCGCCTTACAGATGGTTGTGAGCCGCCATGTGGTTGCTGGGAATTGAACTCAGGACCTTTGGAAGAGCAGGCAATGCTCTTAACCACTGAGCCATCTCCCCAGCCCCTATCGTAACATTCTTGCATGGAACTGTGACTTGATGTTTGGGGACAAGGAGGAAACAGTGTCACTCTGTAGGCAGAGCTCGTCTGCATGTGTCACTCACTAGGTTTTCAGAGGGAACCTCAGGAAGCAGGACAGGCCTGCTTCATATCCTGCTTTACCTGGGCTCAGTCTTTGCCTGAGAGGAGCCACTTGTGCTGAGCATGTTAGAAGAGATACCTGCATGTGTACTCAAGAAATACCGTAACAGAAAGGAAAACCTAGGTTAGTCAAGGAGCCAGCAGAGCATTTTAACTTTTTTGCCACATTCATTATTCAAGTTTCTCTCTAGTGAAAAGCAGCCCATACTTCTGAAGCCCCCTCTACTGTTCCTGGTCACACCCCTCCAGCTGTCTAGTTAGCCTCTTGCCTGAATTTGGTTGTACATTAAACTTACTTTATTTGATTGATGTTCTTTCTAGGAAAGATTCAAAGAACCTTGGAGATCGGTGGCACAAGGGGATCCCTATTGAGGTCATCCCAATGGCCTATGTCCCAGTGAGCCGAGCTGTGACTCAGAAGTTTGGGGGTGAGGTGGAACTTCGAATGGCTGTCAACAAGGCAGTAAGTGGCCGGGGAGGTTTCCGAGCACGCTGGCTCAGTGTGCTGCTCATTGTCCTTTGTGTGGTAGTTAGACCTCTGAAACCTTTGTGTGTGTGTGTGTGTGTGCGTGCGTGCATTCACTCCTTACCTACTCCACCCCATAGAAGGGGGTGTGGTTCTCCCTGATGTTCCTGGGGGATACTTGGTTTGAACTGCCCAGTGAGCAGCCTCTAATCACTGTCTTTTGGAAGCTCTGAGAGGCAGAAGGCTTTTCAGGTTCCCTGGTGTGATATTTTCTTTTTTCTCTCATTCTTTTTGATGCTATCCCTGTAAGATTACAACTCTCATCTCAAAGAGCATAAGAGGTAATTTACTTTAGAGCCAAATATGAGTAACTGTAGTGTGGGAATACAGACTTAGGTTATCCCAAATTCTGCCATCCAGTGAGGTAACAGTTTTTAAGTTTGTACAGAGACAAAAGAAAGAAGCCACAAATGACACTTTTCAAGTACATTGGAAACATTAGGTAGGCAGGTCACAGAAAAATGTGACATCTTATCCTAGCCCTGGGCTTTAGTGCTATCTGGGAGCATTCTATTTTTGTTTTGTTTTATTTTTTGAGACAGGGTTTCTATGTGTAGCCCTGGCTGTCCTGGAACTTATTTTGTAGACCAGGCTGGACTCAAATTCTCACAGAGATCTTCTTCTCTCTGCCTCCTGAGTGCTGGGATTAAAGACATGGGCCACTACCAGCCCGGCTCTGGTAGCATTCTTATTTTAGCCTTTTGGTGGGAGCTATGGGTGTGTCTACATTTTTACCTCTGGATGATTGACAGTCTCAACTCCACAGCCATTGAAGTTCCAGTTGGTTAATGCTCCTGCAGAAGGCTGGAGGAAGATGCTGATCTTTCCAGGAGCTTACACACAAGGCAGCACCCCCCCCCCACCTTTTCTATTGCAGTGTTAGGAATTGGGCCCAGGGCTTTCTGAAATACTGGTCAAGTACGCTACCACTGAGCTGCACCCCCTGCATTCTCCTTCTAGTCTAAATGGAGTGGGAAGTAGACTTTCTTGGGGGGAGGGGTACACATGGCACCCCAGTGGAGATGTTCTTGGGGGGAGGGGTACACATGGCACCCCAGTGGAGATGTTTCTCTTCAGCTTCTAGTTGTGGGTTGCAAAGAACTTGTTTTTTTGTATTTTAATAACCAACCAGAAGTAATGATCCCACACTGAAGTGTATGTAGCTATGAGAACATTGGGAAGGTAGAGAAAGAAAATGATTGTTAACTGTGCCCTGGCATGCCTCCTTGGCATCCTCAAAAGGAGCTCCAGGAGCTGGGTACAGGATGCCTTCCCAGAGGCTTCAGCCCCCTTGCTTCGAATTTTTGTTTGTTTGAAGAGAGGGTCGTACCTAAGTCCAGGCTTCTTTGAGCTGGCTATACTGTTAGGTTTGACTTTGAACTTCTGATCCTCCTGCCTCTACTTAAACAAGTGCTGGGATTGTGGACATAAGTCACCACACCTGGGTTACCTTCTTATATTTTTAACTGGGCTCCACTTGAGGCTGCAGAGGAGTCTTACATTCTTGCCTGTGTTTATGCTTGTCAACATGTATGTTGCTAAACAATCCTATTTTCTAGTGTACAATGGTGTTGAGTGGTGTCGAGACTGTGGATTCATCTGCCTCCTCGCCTATTTGACTATCCCAGCTTTCTTTCTTTCTTTCTTTCTTTCTTTCTTTCTTTCTTTCTTTCTTTCTTTCTTTCTTTCTTTCTTCTCTTTTCTTTTTTGAGGTAGGATTTCTCTGTAACTCTGGTTGTCCTGGAACTCGCTCTGTAGACCAGGATGGCCTTGAACTCAGAGATCCATCTGCCTCTGCCTCCCACATGCTGGGATTAAAGACATGTGCCTCCACTGCCTGGCTGCCCCTTTTAATGAGACACTGATGAGGAAGGTGTGATGTGTGAAGTTGGTACAGCCTTATATTGTGTTATGGTGGTGCTTATGCTAAATGTTGGCAGTCATTCTGTTGGAGGTTTTCACTCTGTAAGTTGAAAACTTCACCTGTTGAAGCCCTTCCTGTTTGCGTCTCTGTCTCCCTTTTTGTCACTTGAAGTAAGGTTCAGAGAAGCCAATGGCTCCTCTTAGCTACCTGTGTGGCATTAAGACTTAAGTCTCCAGGACTCCAGGACTCCAAAGTGCATGCTCACTGGTGCTTTACATCACCACCCTGTAGGAATACAAGGCAGGATCAGAGTCCTCAGTCAGGACAGCTGTCTGGTCGTCCTCTGTACTTTGCATACTTGTATTTCCATCCTTGGTTACTGTGGAAAATTATCTTCTAGGGGCCTGTGGTGACAGATAATGGGAATTTTATCCTGGACTGGAAGTTTGACCGGGTACACAAATGGAGTGAAGTGAACACAGCTATCAAAATGACTCCAGGTAACCTGAGTGGCATTCACTGGACATAGTCACCCGTGCTTTCATGACTACCACAGAAGACATGGTGGACACGTGCTTTTTAGGACTTCCTTTCAAAGCGCTCACCTTGTACTATGTCTGGGACTTTCACTTGAGTCACCTCCTTCCCCTTGGCTTTTGTAGTAGTGCTGGTGTGTATGTATTTTTTAGTCTGTTTGAATTGGGATAGCCATGGAGCTGACGGCAAGTCTGAGGGTGCTTGCTTTGAAATAAGGTCAGAGATCCTGCCCCCGCCCCCTCCAGGAGTTTGACTTTTGTCTGCAGTGTCTCTAACCTTTTTTTTTTTAGGCAGGAGCAGGAGTGATTCAGTTCACCCACATTCACTGGTTACATATCGTAGGCAAGGTGCTATGCCTGTATAATGCATGGAGTTGGTCCTAGATTAGAGCTGACGTGAACCTGGGGAAGGCTGTGTGAAGCCATGCCTCAAATACTGAAAGTGCAGATTCTGCTGGAGAAATAGCTAAAGTTTAGTTCATAGAGATTCCTTCTTTAAAAGGTGTGGGGCTGTTTCATAGAAGTGATGTTGATCTGGGTGTTAGCGTCACATTATCTAGACACCACTTAGTGTTCTAAGCTAAGTGGTTTGCCTAATAACTATGGCATCAAGGTGGGAGTCCTAGGGAGTCTGCTCTTGACCTTAAACTTTTAAGATTTATATTATTTTTAATTGTGTGTCTGTATGTGAGTATGTACATTCTGGTGCAGATGCCCATAGAAGCCAGAAGAGGGCCTTTGCTGTCCTGGAGCTGGAGTTAGAGGTAGTTGTGAGCCTTTGGGCATTATGTGGATGCTGGGAATTGAACTTGGGTCCTCTCCAAGAACAGTATGCTCTCTTAAGCACTGAGCCATCTCGCCAGCCCCTAGGCCCCAAACTTGAATGCTCACTCAGTCCCTGCTAAAGTGAAGCCGTTTGATGTAAGCACAGGCTTCATGCCAAGGGATAGTCAAATAGGAGTCAAGGACCTACCTGAGTGAAGATTGGGTGAGCTGGAGAGAGATAAATTGGAGTCCAGGCTTAAGAAATCTGAAGGGTCAGAGCTTGTAGGAGGGGATTTAGGGAGTAGGTGATTTGAAAGGTGTCATTCTTGCAGTGCTTAGGAGCAGTCTAAATCACATCCAGGTAGTGAGGTAGATAACATCAGTTTGTCAGAGTGTGGTGACTGAGTGGCTCCTGGATAAAGATTCTAACCCACACATGGTTTAGCAGTGAGCTTGGAGCCTCTAGGTAACAACTGTGTGCCTCAGTTTCTCCTCTGTAAAAGGGTCAATATTAGTACCTATCCCATAGGGTTATTGTGAAGATTAAATGATTTAGATCACCACCCAAAATAATGTTGGGTGACTAAGTCCCTAGGGAGAAAGGATACTCTAATGTCATCATAACTGCTACATTAGTACCCGTGTAGGGATACGGCCGGCCTGGGCTACATGAGGCCTTGTCACAATTCCCACTGACACTCTCCTTTTTCCTCCCCCCTCCCCAAGACAGGGTTTCTCTGTGTAGCCTTGGCTGTCCTGAAAGGCTTCTGCCTCCTTAGTGCTGGGATTAAAGGCGTGTACTGTGTTACCATTGCCACTCCCCTCTTCTTTTTTTCTTTTTTTTCGAGACAGGGTTTCTCTGTGGCTTTGGAGCCTGCGCTGGAACTAGCTCTTGTAGACCAGGCTGGTCACGAACTCACAAAGATCTGCCTGCCTCTGCCTCCCTAGTGCTGGGATTAAAGGCGTGCGCCACCACCGCCTGGCCCCTCTTCTTTCTTTTCTTTATTTTTTTCCCTATATTCTAAGTTATTTGTGCTAGTTGGGACTGAAACCTGTGACTATATGCTGTGTAATAAGGCAGTTACTTCTTCCAAGTCCAGCCTCCGTCATTAGTCTTCTGACAGTCTTTCCCTCCTTTACTAAGTAAAACAGATGAATTACTATGTTGCTTAGTATTACCTCTCTTAAAGACCCAGAAGGCAGGAAGAAGATGATGTGCTGTGCAGGTAGGCAGAGTGCACTTGCCCCTGGTAATGCAGACTGACCCAGGGTGGATTGGGAAGTTGGGGGTCCTCCAATGCCCACTAGGGGGCGCTCTTGTTCTTCCTCAGGCCTTTCTTGGTATCTGCGACTTTAAAGTGTTGTATGTGAGGAAGTTTTGTCCATGTTGCCCTTTACCAACCATGAAGAATATATGTCTTCAACTTAAGTGAGGAAGATGGTATGTTACCACAGGTCCATTCATGGTTTACCACTGGCTCTCCTTTTCTCTTCCTTTTGGCCCATTAGATTTGTTGTTGGAAATATCCAGAGAAGAGGAACAGAGCAAGCTTTCCTGTTTATTCCCAGGTGCATTTGCACAAGTGAGACACTCAGAAAGCAGTCCCTCTGTGTGTTTCATTGGGTCTGTTCTCTGCCCACATTCAGTATGCTTTCCCATTCCTTGATTTTGTTTGGGGTAAGGGAGTCAGTCAGTCCTAGCACTTTAGTGGCTCACGGCTCCAGAATCATGCCATAGACTGCTGCCGTGATCGTTCTCTGTAGCCTGTGAAGTGGGTTTGGAGCTTCTCTGCTGTGCTACAGTGATTTTGATCAGAACACTGCTGTGTTCGTTTTCAGAAAGCTCTAGTTGTGCAGGCATTTGTGCCGGGACTGTCACGCTTCAGTCACTCAGCTTCATTGAGCTTGTGTATTGAGGCTATCCACGGATGTTTTAATTTTACTTATCCTTTGGCAATTACCTTGTTTAAAATTATGAGTAGCCGGGTGATGGTGGCTTACACGTTTAATCCTAGCAGGTGGGAGGCAGAGGTAGGCGGGTCTTTGTGAGTTTGAGAACAGCCAGGTCTATAGAGCAAGTTCCAGGACAGGCTCCACAACTACACAGAGAGACCCTGTCTTGAAACAAACAAAAACAACAAAAAAAAGCCCCCAAACAAATTTATGAGTAAAGAGTGGTAAGTGCCCCACTCCCTTTTTCAGGCAGCTAGTTACCCTGTCTGGAGACAGCCAGTATTACTTAAAGAATTGTATGGTCCATTCTGCGATAATCTTCCACAAAACACAAGTAGAGACTCCCCTGCATCCCCCCTTTCACCCCAGTAATGGCCTACCATGCTCAGGTTGTGTTCTGCCTTCTCTCATCTCAGCTTCTTACATATTAACTCAAAAAGACTGGCCTTACTTAAAAAAAGGTGATATTCCCATTTTGTGGCCATGTAGCATGGTTTACTTAGCTAGATCCCTGCTAGTGGTCATTTGCGTTTCCAGCCTTATGCTAGCATGGGAGTGCCAGATCAAAGGACTGTCTCATTTTACAGAGTTCCAGTTTACCGTACAGAGAACCACTGCAGGTTCCCTGTTTCCCTACACGAGGACATTACCTCTTTCTTTATCTCACTGTAGGATATGTATGTTTATAAACATTTTTGATGAAGACCATATATAGCTAGTTAATTTTCATTGCTGAGTACTATTCCTCTGTCAGTGTTGATGTATTCATGCCACTCTGTGCATGTGTGTGTGTGTGTGTGTGTGTGTGTGTGTGTGTGCCTGTGCGCGTGCGCATGTACGAGCATATACATGTACACCCACGTATATGCTCATGAGCAGAAGCTGGAGGATGGTGTTGTGTGTCCTGTCTTCCTTTGAGTCAGGAGGTGGACGATGGCCAGCAATTCTCAGCAGTGCTGTCTGTGCCTTCACATTCTGGCCCACTGTCATGTGATATGTGATTGAGTAGTCTTTCATGCCCTGTCACTAGTGAGCTTGAATGCCATTTTAAATAAACACTGGCTTTTGGGGACTGCTTTTTTTTCTTTTCTTTTTTTAAGAAGTACTTGTTTAATTTGAGGGATTGTATTCTGATGTGACTCCTTTGTCAGTCTCCTACACTGAGGAAGACTTCAGGACTGGTAGTGTGGTTGAAAATGCCTGGGAGGAGTGGGGTCTACATAGCATCGTTTTGGAGGATCTCTGTAGAAGACACATGGGAGGATGAAGAGGAGCAGCCAGCCTTGAGTCTTTTAGGGATGACCAGTCAGGCAAGGGAGCAGCGTGAGCATAGGCTCCAAGGTTCGGGATGAAGCTGGCACATTTGGGTACACAGACCAAGCCATGGTGTAATAGAAGGAAGAGGTGCCAGGAAGGAACAAAGGTAACCCTAGTTTCTCTTAGTTGCTGTGTGAGAGGAGAGCAAGGCTTTAGTTATTTATTTTTTTTTTTGGTCTAGTGCTGCTTATGATGTTTATTCCCAGGGACCATTTGTGCTCGCCTTGTCTTTGGAAACTGGACCTTAGTGCTCCTATTCTTCATTCTGCAGGTGTGGTGGACACCGGCCTGTTCATCAACATGGCAGAGAGAGTCTACTTTGGGATGCAGGACGGCTCAGTGAATGTGAGGGAGAAGCCTTTCTGACCCTGCGAGGAGCCTTGAATCTCCAGCCTAGGCACTGTGGACCTGCCTCTCCAGGAGCCTTTGCCTTAATGTACCTTAATGTAGCTGTCCCCAGTGCCAGAGTGGACAGCTGGCCCGTGGGTGGGTAGGGGGCGGTGATCAAATCCAGTCTTATGAAGTATTGCTATATGTCTTTTTAAAAAGAAATTTAAATATATATTTTTACTATTAAAATATTCAGTTTTTTTATAAAAATAGAACTTGATTTTATGTTTTATATGAAACATTTACCAAAAACAAAAAAAATGTATAAATAGAAACAGGAGGTCAGGACTGTCTCTGATGCTTTGACTCGACCTGTTGGTTAAGCTTCTGAGGGTTTGGGTTTGCTGGGAAATAACAACCTGGCATTTCCTGAAGCCAGCAGCAGCATCTCCTGATGCCTTGTGGAAACCTTGTTTACTTTCTTGCCATACTTTGTTCTGTTTTGAGATTGTTTTTATTGTACCACTCCCAAATCCTAGCTACATTTTAAGATCAGGTTACAGAAATCTGAGTGAAACAGTGGGCTTTGTAGTTACTTGGGGTACACTCCCAGGTGAGAATGCACCTTCTGGGACGCTGGCTCTGCCTGGGTCCTGCTGTTGGAAGCATGTGGTGGGAAGCTTTCGCCTACTGGCGTGACATGTGAAGCACTTACTTTTTGTTGTTGAATGATTTTCTTTATGTGTTTGTTCTCTAGTAATGTGTATGATTTGGCATCAGAAGCCATCACTTCTTTGCTGTTTGAAGACTGAAATAAACATTGTTGTGCCATTTGACCCTTTGTCTTTACTACAGATTTTGCTCTGAAATGGGAATCAGTTCTGCTTACCTAGTTTATATCAGATAAGAGTGGGAGCCACTCAGGGATCTGAGACAGGCCAGGTAAATGCTTCCGTTGTTTCTGACAAGGACCTGTAAGGGGTAGAGACCTTTGCTGCACAGTGTTAATTTTCTCTGTCCGAGTGAGGGCAGCATAGTTGAGCACACGTCTGCTCATTCTTGGCTGCTGTATTCGATCTTCAGTCAAAGAATAAAAGAGACGGGAATTTTTCATTTCCCTTAGTATGGTGTTCAGATAAGCTGCCTAGTAAGCAGCAGACCGCTTAGAAAGAGCTTAGGGAAAGGTAGGTCGTGACCGGCCCAGTGGTCGTCCTAGGTGGGCCTCCTAGGTCCATTTTGCTAAACATCCCTGTGCAGTGAGCCCTGGTTCCCCTCATGCTAACTTTGCGTGATATTTAGCAGTCATCGCCTCAGTCTTCTGCTTTGAAGTTTGAAGTCTGATATATGTGTTGACATCCAAATTCCTGCTGAATCAAGTCTCAGAATAAAAGTTAATCGGGACTGACCCTTAAATGGGCATTTTCCATCCTGGTGTGCACAAACCTTTAATCCCAGCAGAGGTAGGAGGATCTAGCCTTGTCTGCAGAGTGAGTTCCAGGATAGCCAGGGCTACACAGGGAGACCATGTCTCCATAAACAAAGGCGTTTCCCTTCTTGTTGAAGTTCATTTTTCGCTCTGAACGTGCTCTCTAAAGATAGTTGCTCAGGTGCTGTTATGAAGGTCGGCCTTAAAGGTGCATTTGTTTTAATTGGTTTGTCAGTAACCTTTGTGCAGGATGAGTTGAAAAGTTTAGTAGAGTAAGTTTTCAGAACAAATCAGTTTGTGTGGTGTGGACTTAACTCATGGATAAAGATAAACAAGATTAATTGGGTTTCAGAAACACCTGTGTGCCCCACATCACATGTAAATTTCCTGTTGACTTCACAGGCTTTGGCACATGTGACCAGACTAGGGCTTTTGAATGTTAATGTGAGGTTTTTCTTCTCTTAGAGAAAAACAGAACATCTGGTAGGCATGATAGGGCAATTGAGAAGTAAATTTTGATGAAAGATTCAATTAAAATGAAAACATTTCCACTAAATTATTAAACGTGACTTTGCAAGTGGTGTACTGAAGAAGCTAAGCCAGCATCTGTTGATACTGTGTGCTCTGTCTGGCATGTAGGGCAAGTTAGAGTTTGGATTAAAAAAATATATGTCTTAGTCAGGAGGTGGTGGTGCATGCCTTTAATCTCAGCACTTGGGAGGGAGGCAGAGGCAGGTGGATCTCTGTGAGTTCAAGGCCATCCTGGTCTACATAGCTAGTTCTAGGACAGGCTCCAAAGCTAAAGTAAAACCCTGTCTCAAATAACCAAAAAAAAAAAATCTCTTGAGTTTGAGTCTATATAGTGAGTTCCAGGACAGCCTGTAGTACATAGACCCTGCCCCTCCCCCCCAAAACAATATATTTGTGTTTGTGTGAGTATGTACACAGAGGTGAGAAGGTTTGGAAACTGACCTGGAGTTACAGGTAGCTGTGAGCTGCCTGACGTGGTGTTGGGAACAGAACTCTGGTCCTCTCCAATTGCAGAGTGGTGCACACTCTAATCCTGGAGTCGTCAGTCCTTGAGTTTGGCTTCTGGGAAAGTTTTGTAATCAAGACAGGCTGCCACTGTTCTGGGAGGCATGAAAGGAAAATCATGGTGACTTGGGTAGAATTGACACAGTCTTGACTTCAACTAGAACTTGAAGGAAGGAAAGTGGGAATTTACTCTTGGAACTTGTCCTGTGTGCTAGGCACTGTTCTGGAACTTTGACCTGCCATCCTTTAGTGTTCCTAAATTCTCAGAATGAGGAAGCTCAGTTTAAGTACCTGGTTCAGGTCACACCCTAGAAAGCTGAGCAGACTTCTCTGGTTGCTGGCTGTATTGTACTTCTGGGTAGTTGTAGGGTTTTGTCTAAGTTACGTCCCTTGGTTGTACCTATCAGTTGTAACGAGTTGTTCAGGCCTGAAGTTAGTGAATGGTGTGTGCACATGTGTGTGCTTGTGTGGCTCGTGGCCCAATACTGTTTATTTCGGTATTGCTGAACTTTCTTTCGAAGAAAGGGAATAGAACATTGTGTGTAACCTCATTGGAGAGTGTCACTTGTCTAGTCTGTCACAGAAGTGACACTTAACTGTTTCTCCCGTCTCCTCTGTGTTCCTCTCTTCTGTGTTCTCTGTATGAAAATGGGGCATTGGCCTCTGTGGGCACAACCCAGGAAAGGGGATTGTGAATTCCTTTTAGCCATAGTCAGGTCATTGTTGTGGGAAGGCTGCTTGTTTGTTCCTGGCTGCCCAGAACTGAAATAATCACACAGAAACTGTATTAATTACAACATTGCTTGGCCTATTAGCTTATGCATATTTCTAGCTCACTCTTACCTCTTAAATTAAACCATTTCTGTTCATTTATATTTTACCATGAGGATTGTGGCCTACTGGCAAGGTTCTGACCAGTGGCTTGCATCTTTCTTCTCTGGCGGCTACATGGCGTCTCTCTGAATCTGCCTCCTTTCTCTCAGCATTCAGTTTAGTTTTATCCTTGTTTTATTCTGCCTTGCTGTAGGCCAAAGCAGTTTCTTTATTAACAGCATACAGAGGGGAATCCCATATCAGTTGACTCATTGCATGAAGGGTAGCTTGGGTAGCTTTTGGGATGTCTTGGTCTTAAGTCTCAGAGGGTCTATGCTTGTGCTTGGTCACAGTGAAGATAGAGGCTTTGCCCCAGACCATGTGCTGGTAGAAAGCACGAGGGATACTTTGGGCAGGGATCTCAACATTCTTTCCTACATGGGGAAAAGAATAGAGGTTAGAGTTGTGGGCCTTGTAGGAAAGCAGCCATGATTAGCCAAGATCAGGGCTGTCTGGTCATTTTTATGACTTTGCTGGTGGTCCTGTTTTACCTGTGTTCAGATATGATTGTGGAGGGCTCTTGCTTTTCTTGTTATGAGTGAAGAGTGAGTGACCTTACCTAATGACCGCTGGAATTTTTTATGCTCACCAAAAGCGTTCCAGGGCTTAGGAGTGAGTGTCAGGCTCCCTGGTCGCCACCACAAGGTCTGGCTGAGAGCCAGACCAGTTGTGCTAGTTCAGACAGCCTTCCTCTTCCTTGGGATCCAGAGGGCCTGAACCTTGGGTTAGCAATTCCTCATGCCTGTGATTAACTGGTATTGTGTGCTTGTCATGAACTGGGCACTGGTGTGGACGACTTGGGGTCTCAGAAACCCTATCTTATGACTTCAGCCTCCAGACTTCAACAGGGCCACAACAATTTCTTGTGCCCTGAGATGCCTGGCTGCTTGCTTCCTGTCCCACGTAGCAGCTGATGTAGTGAGATTTAGGATTGCATCAGCCTTCACTCACCCAGCAATCATGATGTTTGGACAGGTCCAGTATCACTGTGTTTTTTAGTAACTGGGTTGAATCACAGAATTGCAAAACACTCCAGTATAGCTTAGCAATGAATTGGTCACAAGTGGGTCTCAGCAGGTAGACATGCAGCCACGCTTTAAAAGATTAGCTGGACTTGGGTGGAGGCACAGCCCAGGGAAGGAAGGACAGGTCTTTCTTTCAGAGGTGACTCCATTGTTCCCTGGACAGTGTGTTATGCAGGTGGATGAATTAAATAAGTTCAGGTTGAAACCCCCTTCCGTTATGACAGTTAATGACAGAGTTCTGAGCGAGTGTCAGTTATTAACCATTTAATCCTGAATGACTGGGACTGGGGATTAAGAGCTTGACAGTGTACAAGGTTGGACAGTGGAGGGGGAAACTGTGAGCTGAGATGTACATGGTAGTCCACTGCTCTCTGCCTAAATTAATTAGTTAATTGAGACAGGGTTTCCCTGTATAGTCTTGGCTATTCTGGAACTAGCTCTAAAGACCAGGCTGGCCTTGAACTCAGAGATTCCCCCCATTTCTGCCACTTAAGTCTTGGGATTAGAAGCATGTGCCACCACTGCCTGTAAATATTGTTTATTGATGTGTATGTGTTTGTGAGTGGGTGTGTAATGTGTATTCTGATACCCGAGGAACCAAAAGAGGGTGTTAGATCCCCTGGACTGGCTTTGTGGAAGCTGTGAGCTACTGGGATGTAATGTACATGCTACGAACCAAACCCAGGTCCTCTGAAAGAGTAAAATGTGCTTTTAACTACTGAGCTAGCTCTTCAGCTCTGTGTGTGTGTGTGTGTATGTGTACGCTGCTTGCAGAAGCCAAGGAAAGCCTCTTAGAGGTTACTAGCTGAGTCTTTATATCATTTTTTTTTGGGGGGGGCAAGTACTGAGGATTACATCCAGGGACTTGTGCATACTGGGTAAGCACTTTATCACTGAGCCCTGACTCTGTTTTTGGAAAAAAACAGAACTATATCTTTAGTAGGAAAAACTATATACTGTATAATTCACCTATTTAAGCTCTACAATTTAATAAGTTAAAATATATTCACAGAGTTTGTTAACCATCACCTTAGCTAGTAATGGAGTATTTTCATTACTCCAAAGAGACTCTGTGCCTATTAGTGTTTTCTCCCTATTTCCCTCAGTTATTTGACCATCATCCAAGCTCTAGGAAGCTTGAATTCACCTATCTGCAGACTTGCCTCCTTTAGACATCTCCTAGAGATGGGATAATATAGTAAATAACCTCTTGTATATTGCTATTAGCATATTTTTTGCTTTCTTAATATCAAAATTATTTCATTCTTGACATCTTTCAGATCTAATTGAAATTACAGCTGCCAAAGTAATGGAATGTAAAGGGGAAAAACTGCAACAACACACACAAAAAGTACCTGAAAAGGGTCAAAGGGTTATGGGAACAAATCATGATGTAGAACCCAAGTACATTGTAAGGGCCATTGACATGGTCTGGGAGAGACAGCCATCTCTATCCAATGTCTGTAGTATGAGGGGGAGCGGGGTGTGTCCTGCCACCCAGCTCCCGGCCATGGACCTGCTTTTGGTCCCGGCTAGCTTATACCTGAAATAATTACATAGAAACTGTATTCATTTAAATACTGTCTGGCCCATTATATCTAGCCTCTTCTTGGCCAACTCTCACATCTTGATTCAGCCCATTTCTAATAATCTGTATTCACCACGAGGATGTGGCTTACTGGCATGAATCTAACCAGCGTCCATCTTGGGCAGGAGAAGCATGGCATCTGCCACACTTCCCTTTTTCCCAGCATTCTGTCCTGTCTACTCTGCCTACCTGATTTCTGCCCTATCAAATGAAAGCAATACAAATGCAGAAGCACCTCCTACACCAGATGTCTTTATACAATTGTCACGAAAACTGAACAATCGAGTTTTTTTTCCTTTTTTTCTTTATTGATATTTATTGAGCTCTACATTTTTTTCTGCTCCCCTCCCTGCCTCTACCCTCCCCCCTTTACCCCTCCCCTGATGTCTCTGCTCCCAATTTACTCAGGAGATCTTGTCTTTTTATACTTTCCCATGTATATTAGGTCTATGTAACAATCAAGTTCTTTTTTTTTTTTTTTGGTTTTTCGAGACAGGGTTTCTCTGTGGCTTTGGAGCCTGTCCTTTGGAACTAGCTCCTGTAGACCAGGCTGGTCTCGAACTGTGCCTCTGCCTCCCGAGTGCTGGGATTAAAGGTGTGCACCACCGCCGCCCGGCAACAATCGAGTTCTTTAACATGTACAGAAAACTGTCCCGGGCTGGTTTACAGTTTAACAATGGCTTTGCAGTTGACTGGGGAGCTAACACAAAGGACACAGATGTCATCACCCAGGGCTAAGGTATGCTCACAGAATTAGGCCGAAGATCTGCCAAATCCAAATGACAACGTTGCATTGCTATAGTGTGGCGTGGGACAATTCTGTATTCTGTCAATTTTGTTTTAAATAAATGCTGATTGGCCAGTAGCCAGGTAGGAAGTAGAGGTGGGACAACCAGACAGGAAGTAGAGGTGGGTCAATGAGAGCAGGAGAATTCTG
Organism: Dicrostonyx torquatus; assembly: GCA_028555095.1. Classification (NCBI taxonomy): domain Eukaryota; kingdom Metazoa; phylum Chordata; class Mammalia; order Rodentia; family Cricetidae; genus Dicrostonyx; species Dicrostonyx torquatus. The sequence goes on along the minus strand of JAQHUG010000326.1, from coordinate 94,752 downwards.
GGAAGGAGAAAGCCCATTCCTCCCCAGACCTGTCCAGACACCAAAGAAAGGATGTGACCTACCCCGCCGAAAAAGGTACTGAGCCATGTGGCTAACATATACTAGAATAATGGGCTAATATAAGTTATAAGAGCTAATACGAAGCCCGAGCTAGTGGGTCAATCAGTTTATAACTAATGCAGACTCTCTGTGTGATTTTCTTTGGGACCTAAATGGCTATGGGAACTGGGCAGGATAGAAACCCCAACAAGCAGGCCCTCATGTTACAATAGTGTCTAGGTTTGGAAAGACTTCATCTCTTCACTTCTGGAGGCATCACAATCCCTGACTTCAAACTCTACTACAGAGCTACAGTACTGAAAACAGCCTGCTATTGGCATAAAAACAGACAGGAGGACCAATGAAACCAAATCAAAGACCCAGATATCAATCCACACTCCTACAAATACTTGATTTATGACAAAGAAGCAAAAAAAAAATATAAAATGGAAAAAAGAAAGCATATTTTAACAAATGGTGTTATTATAACTGGATATCAACATGTAGAAGAATGAAAATAGACCTATATCTATCACCGCACAAAACTCAAGTCCAAATAGATCAAAGACTTCAATGTAAAGCCAGCCACACTGAACCTTATAGAAGAGAAAGTGGGAAGTACACTTGAATGCATTGGCACAGGGAACCACTTCCTAAATATAATCCCAGCAGCACAGACACTTAAAGAAACAATTAATAAATAGGACATTCTGAAACTGAAAAGCTTCTGTAAAGTAAAGGACATGGTCAATAAGAAAAAATGACAGCCTACAGAATGGGAAAAGATCTTCACCAACCCCACATCAGACAGAGGGCTGATCTCCAAAATATACAAAGAACTCACAAAATTGGACATCAAAAAACAAATAATCCAATAATAAATGGAGTACAGACTTAAACAGAGAACTCTCAACAGAGGAATCTAAAATGGCTGAAAGACACTTAAGGAAATGTTCAACATCCTTAGTCATCACAGAAATCAAAACAACTCAGAGATTCCATCTTACACCTGTAAGAATGGCCAAGATAAAAAACACTGATGACAATCTATGCTGGAGAGGTTGTGGGGTAAAGGGAGTGCAAGCTGGTACAACCCCTTTGGATGTCAGTGTGGAGATTTCTCAGAAAATTAAGAAACAACCTTCCTCAAGACCCAGCAATAGCACTTTTGCTTATATACCCAAAGGATGCTCAATCGTACCACAGGGACATTTGCTCAACTATGTTTATAGCAGCATTGTTTGCCATAACCAGAATCTGGAAACAACCTAAATGTCCCTCAACTGAAGAATGGAAAGGAAATGTGGTACATTTACACAATGGAGTACTACACTGCAGAAAAAGATAATGACATTTTGAAATTTGCAGGAAAATAGATGGAGCTAGAAAACATCACATTGAATGAGGTAACCCACATCCAGAAAGACAATTATCATATGTACACACTCATATGTGGTTTTTAGACATGAAGCAAAGAAAACCAGCCAATAAATCTCAGTCCTAGAGAAGCTAGACAACAATGAAGATCCTAAGAGAGACATACATAGATCTAATATACATAGGAAGTAGAAGAAGACAAAATCTCCTGAGTAAATTGGGAGCATGGAGACCATGGGAGAATGTTGAAGGGGAGGGGAGAGGAAGGAAGGGGAGCAGAGGAAAATGTGTAGCTCAATAAAATAAAATAAAAAAGAATGGCAGAGATACAATGATATTTGCCTGTTTGTAATGAGATGAAAAAGTACACCAGACTAGATGCCACTTGCAGAATACTTCCTTGAAATTATCCAGAATTTCCAAAGAAAAAAAAGAATTGTTAGGAAAAAATGTGCTTAGTTATTGACCCGACTTCACTATTGTCATGGAAGGGCAGAAATCAGAATGCTATGGAGCCCTCAGAACGGCTATAGAAGTCACTGGATTCTAAGTGAGTGGATTAAAAGCATAAACTCTCCTCCTTTGTCTCTTCTCCACATTTGACTAGAATCATGCATTAAAAATCTAATATTAAATGCGACATTTCAGAGCTATTTACCATAAGGAGTAATTCATACCTCCCCTCTTTGCTGATTACAGAGAAGGAGGTGAGTGGGTGGGTAGTACAAAACCAAATAGGAAACCATCACTGAGGTCTCTGTAGCTGGCTATTAGCCCCCAGATGCTGGCTTTTGTGGGCTTATACCATGGTGTTGGTCCAAGGACATAGGATGTCTGCAGTAACTGTGCACATATCACTATTAGCTTGTGAGGATTCAGCTTCTGTGGAAATGTGTAACGTTTACAAAATGAAATGGTCTTAACAAGAGCAAAATATTTCTGTCTGAAAGGGTTTTCCTGTGCATCTAGTAAAACTTTCCATGTCTGCTTGTAGAAGCCTCATCTCTGATTCTTTTTTTTTTAAAAAGAATTATCACTTTTATTATTTTTGAACCCAAATTAATTGTACAAATCAGTGGGATTCTTAGGCATGCGTCCTCCACCTTTCATCTCCCATGACCCACAACCCTCAGCAATTTTCCCACTCTTTTGCAATGCAAATTGTGTGTATGTGTATGCGCATGTGCACGCGCGCACGCACACACACACACACACCTCTCTTAGCTTCCACATACGAGAAAGAACATGTAAGTACATCTGACTTATTTCTCTTACACTCCAGCTCCATCCGTCTTGCTGCAGATGACAGAATTATGTTGTTCTTTATGTGTGAATGATATTCCACTTCAATTATAATACCATGTCTTATTTATCTGTGAGTCTACTGATGAGTAACTAATCTAATCCTACATTTTAACTCTTGTGAATGACTCTACAATTGGCATAGACATGCAGATTTAGATAGTTAACCAAGGGTGAGATCCTATGAGACTGCCATTTTTAGTTGTTTTTTTTTTTTT